>OY997264.1:363367276-363842276 GCA_963921465.1 Triticum timopheevii
TTGTGATGGGTACTTGGTATGTCTTGACTTGAGCGAAGACCTCCCCAGCAACTGCGCCAGATATCCTTCTTGCTACCTCTTGAGCACTGCGTTGGTTTTCCCTTGAAGAGGAAAGGGTGATGCAGCAAAGTAGCGTAAGTATTTCCCTCAGTTTTTGAAAACCAAGGTATCAATCTAGTATGAGGCTCCTCAAAAGTCCCTCGTACCTACACAAACAAACAAGAACCTCACAACCAACGCAATAAAGGGGTTGTCAATCCCTTCACAGAAACTTGCAAAAGTGAGATCTGATAGAGATAATAAGATAAGATAAATATTTTTGGTATTTTTATGATATAGATTGGAAAGTAAAGATTGCAAATAAAAGTAGATCCGAAACTTATATGATAAAAGATAGACCCCGGGGGCCATATGTTTCACTAGTGGCTTCTCTCAAGATAGCATAAGTATTACGGTGGGTGAACAAATTACTATCGAGCAATTGATAGAAAAGTTCATAGTTATGAGAATATCTAGGCATGATCATGTATATAGGCATCACGTCCGCAACAAGTAGATCAAAACGATTCTACATCTACTACTATTACTCCACACATCGACCGACTCCTGCCTTCATCTAGAGTATTAAGTTCATAAGAACAGAGTAATGCATTAATAAAGATGACATGATGTGGAGGGATAAACTCAAGCAATATGATATAAACCCCATCTTTTTATCCTCGATGGCAACACAATACGTGCCTTGCTGCCCCTGCTGTCACTAGGAAAGGACACCGCAAGATTGAACCCAAAGCTAAGCACTTCTCCCGTTGCAAGAAAGATCAATCTAGTAGGCCAAACCAAACTAATAATTCGAAGAGACTTGCAAAGATAACCATTCATACATAAAAGAATTCAGAGAAGATTCAGTTATTTCTCATAGATAAACTTGATCATAAACCCACAATTCATCGGATCTCGACAAACACACCGCCAAAAGAGTTACATCGAATAGATCTCCAAGAAGATCGAGGAGAACTTTGCATTGAGATTCAAATAGAGAGAAGAAGCCATCTAGCTAATAATTATGGACCTGAAGGTCTGTGGTAAACTACTCACAACTCATCGAAGAGGCCTTGGAGATGATGTAGAGGCCCTCTGTGGTCGATTCCCCCCTTCGGCAGAGCGCCGACGAAGGCTCCAAGATGGGATCTCGCGAATACAGAAGGTTGCGGTGGTGGAATTAGGTTTTCATGTTGCTCCTGGATGTTCTTAGGGTACGTGGATATATATAGGAGGAAGAAGTAGGTCGGTAGAGCCATGAGGGGCCCACGAGGGTGGGGGTGCGTCGGGCACTCTCGTGGCCGCCTCGTTTTCTGCTTGACATCCACTCCAAGTCTCCTAGGTTGCGTTTGTTCCGAAAAGATCGCTCCCAAAGGTTTCATCCCGTTTGGACTCTGTTTGATATTCCTTTTCTTCAAAACACTGAAATAGGAAAAAAAACAGCAATTCGGGCTGGGCCTCCGGTTAGTAGGTTAGTCCCAAATATGATATAAAAGTGTAGAGTAAAGCCCATAAACATCCAAAACGGGTAATATAATAGCATGGAACAATCAAAAATTATAGATACATTGGAGACATATCAAGCATCCCCAAGCTTAATTCCTGCTCGTCCTCGAGTAGGTAAATGATAAAAATAGAATTTTTGATGTGGAATTCTACCTAGCATAATTCTCAATGTAATTTTCTTTATTGTGGCATGAATGTTCAGATCCAAATGATTCAAAATAAAAGTTCATATTGACATAAAAACAATAATACTTCAAGCATACTAACAAAGCAATCATGTCTTCTCAAAATAACATGGCTAAAGAAAGTTATCCCTACAAAATCATATAGTATGGCTATGCTCTATCTTCATCACACAAAGTATTTAATCATGCACAACCCCGATGACAAGCCAAGCAATTGTTTCATACTTTAGTATTCTCAAACTTTTCCAACTTTCACGCAAAGGAGAAGATAGTCTCACATCAACTAGGCTTATCAACGGGCTATGGAGATGCCCATTGTCGGTGTCAAAACCGGCGGATCTCGGGTAGGGGGTCCCGAACTGTCCGTCTAGGCGGATGGTAACAGGATACAAGGGACACGATGTTTTTACCCAGGTTCGGGCCCTCTCGATGGAGGTAAAACCCTACTCCTGCTTGATTGATATTGATGATATGGGTAGTACAAGAGTAGATCTACCACGAGATCAAGGAGACTAAATCCTAGAAGCTAGCCTATGGTATGATTGTTGTTCGTCCCATGGACTAAAACCCTCCGGTTTATATAGACACCGGAGAGGGCTAGGGTTACACAGAGTCGGTTACAATGGTAGGAGATCTATATATCCGTATTGCCAAGCTTGCCTTCCACGCCAAGGAAAGTCCCATCCGGACACGGGACGAAGTCTTCAATCTTGTATCTTCATAGTCTTGGAGTCCGGCCAATGATGATAGTTCGGCTATCCGGACACCCCCTAGTCCAGGACTCCCTCAGTAGCCCCTGAACCAGGCTTCAATCACGACGAGTCCGGCGCGCATATTGTCTTCGGCATTGCAAGGCGGGTTCCTCCTCCGAATAATTCGTAGAAGATTGTGAACACCATGATAGTGTCCGGCTCTGCAAAATAAATTCCACATTCCACCATAGAGAGAATAATATTCACACAAGTTCAGCCTGCTGAGGTATTTCACGGCATGATGTCACACCACGGCCAAGCCTTTACTCGAATCATTTTTATTGTTCCTCCTCAGCGCATTTAGCGAAGCGATTTCCTTGGCACGTCTTGTCACAGCAGAGATCGTGTCCCCTTATTCCGGGATTCTCATCAATACGGACGTGGGTAACCCAACCGCGCCATTGATTACGGCGCTTGGGAGATAAGCAAGTTTTACTGGGCTGCTGGGGACGCGTAGTTTCGTCCGCCCATATATAAGGGGATAAGGATCCACCTTTTTACCTACGCCTTCTTCCTCCTCAGCTTATCCATCTCCACGCACTCGAGCTCCAGCACCCAAGTCTGCACATCTCCCCTCAACCTTCTCCAACCATGTCCGGAGCGGGAGGCAAGTGGATGGCCTCCTCCGTTACGGAGGGGCACATCAAGAAGCTGCGCAAGGCCGGATATTTGTCCAGCGATATCGCGCACCGGCTCCCCGACGAGGGGCAGCTCATCCCCACCCCCGGGCCCCATGAGAGGGTGGTATTCCTTCCCCATTTCCTCCGCGGACTGGGCTTCCCACTCCACCCCTTTGTCCGGGGGCTCATGTTCTACTATGGCCTGGATTTCCATGATCTGGCCCCGAATTTTATCCTCAACATCTAGGCATTTATCATCGTGTGCGAGGCCTTCCTCTGCATCCAGCCCCACTTCAGCTTATGGTTAAAGACCTTCAATGTCAAGCCGAAGGTAGTGGGCGGCAGCCAAGCGGAGTGCGGAGCCGCCATGGTGGGCAAGTTGCCCAACGTCACCTGGCTCGAGGGCGCCTTCGTGGAAACCATCAAAGGGTGGCAATCGGGGTGGTTCTACATCACCGGGCCGCGTGACCCTGAATGGGCAGTGGCCCCCAAATTCAGATCTGGCATCCCCACACGGCTCACCTCCTGGAAAGAGAAGGGCCTGTTGTGGGGTGATTCGGAGGAGCTGACCGGACTCCAATCCTGTCTGCAAACCCTGGTGAACAAGAAGCTCAAGCTTGTCAACGTGGTCCAGGTCATGCTCATCCACCGGATTCTCCCGTGCCAACAGCGGGATTTCAACCTGTGGGAGTTCGATCCGACACAGCACCAGACCTTGAGTAGGCTCTTCGACACTATGTACGAAGAGGCCTGGAGGGTGCTGTTCAAGGGCGCCGAGGCGCCCGCATCCGCTACCGAAGATCGCGGGTTCAGCTCGCAGCGTCCGGCTGGCGAGGTAAGCTATATTATCCTTTACGGGACACTTGCTTTCCATAGTTTGACTCCATGTGGGATCTAAACTCCCAATACCTTTAACAAGCCTGGCAGAAGATGTCCGGACAGGTTAACTGTCCGGCTCCCCTTCCAGAAGACCCAGCGGATGCCCGTTTGACAGGGCTGCTGGTCCCGGCGCCTTATGTGGTGCCAGAGAAGAAGGCCAAGAAGAAGGCCACGGGAACCCGGAGTAGTTCCCCGCGCCAGGTGTTATTGGATTCATCGTCCGATGACTCCGAGGCGGACTCCTCCCATGAAGATGAGGAGGAGAATAAAGAGGCCTCCCCCAGCGGGGGGAGAGAAGAAGAGGAAGGCTTCCCCAATGGGGGAGGCCGAAGGGTCCAAGAAAGGAAGGACCCTTCCCCCGGACTGTTCCACCAACGCCGACGACGGCGACGAGGAGTGGCCCTCAAGGGCCAAGCCCCTGGCGAGATCGTAAGTGTCCGGACTCCTGAATAACTCATAATTTTTCTTTTTGTCGCATAGTGTCTTCTAACGCCGCATACAACCCTGTAGTCCGCCCAAGGACGATCTCCCCGCTTCGTCGAGCGGGTCCTTGGGTTTGTCGGATGTGAATAGCACTTCACTTCCGACCGCCTCCTCCCCCCGTGACGTAGACGACGCCGAGGTAGGGTTCCAGAAGGGGACCCGCCAGGAGGAGGAGGTCCCGGAGGTGCCGCAGGGCAGCCTCCCGGACTTTGGACCGGACTCTGCACCGGAACCTTCAGTGGTTTCGGAGTCCGGCGGGCGGCCCCTTCGTGAGAAGGGCAAGACAGCGACGCCGGCGGCCTCCGTCCAACCGGAGGCGCCGGATAACTTGCTGGAGGCGCTAAACGGCGCTTCCATCAACGAGGAACACCGCACTGTCATGAGTGCGGTGATTCAAAAGGTTCAGCTCGCCAAGAGCGGGCTGACCGAAGCCCGCACCAGCCTTCTAACAGGCTTTGAGGTAAGAATTTTTAAGATATGTAAAATAGTACCGCATAGACAGTAGCCCCTGATGCTCAGTTCGGTGTTCGAAAAGAAAAGTCGAACTGAGGATCTAAAAAGATATACACAGGAGTCTAACAAAAATATGTCAATATGGGAATGCAGGATGTGCTGCTGACCTCTGCCGCACTGACTGCGGAGGTCAATTCCTTGAAGCAGAGCCTCGAGCGGTCCGAGATCGAGCTCGGCCGTGCCAAGAAGTAGCTCGAGGACAAGGAAGGTGAGTAACACCTTATTAAAGTTGTACCTTATAGAAAAGGATTTGGTTGCAAGAAAAAATGACGAGAATAACGTGGGTACTCCAGGGGCTACGAATGAGGTGGTGACCCTGAAGGAGGCGGTGTCCGCGGCCGAATGTAATGCGGCCGCGGAACGCGCCGAGCGAGAGAAGCAGGAGGCGCGGGTGGTGGAGGTACGGCAAGAGCTCCAGGCTCTCGTGGAAAAACATGAGAGTTTGGAGCGTGACTCGAAGACTCGAGAGTCCGAGCTTGCGTCGGCTCTTGAGAGTGCCAAAGCCGCTAAGGCCGAAGCCCAAAAGGCCCTCCAGGAAATCGAGGCAGTAAAGAAGATAGCGGCGGGTAAGGCATTCTTCATGCAAAGCAAGCATGTAAAAGTGAGTTACCTGTTACTTACCCGAATTCGAAGATCTCCAGGAGCGTTCGCAGATCTTCCCCGTAGCATGTCCGATGCTGCCGCGTTCTATAGAGCCAAGGAGGGGAGCTCGACGGAGAAGGTGTTCTGGTCTCAGTATGCTGAGGCCGGACATCCGGTGCCCCTGAGCGACCAGCTGAAGCAGCTGGTCGAGCTCCACAAGGTGGCCGAACAGGCCATGAAGGGCCTCAGAGTTCGGCTGTGGCCCAAAGAAGCCATGCCTGGGAGCTACTTCGGTCTGGTGCGGCGGCTGGTGACGCCTGTCCATGGGTTGACATCATCAAGCACTCCGCCTGCATTGAAGGCGCCCGTCGGGCCCTTGCCCGCGCTAAGGTGCACTGGGGCAAGATGGACGCCGAGAAGCTTGTGACGGATGCGCCACCGCCTGGCAAGGAGTATCGCACACCCGAGATGTATTATAAGGGTGTCCTGAAGGGTGCCCGCATTATTGCGGGTGAATGCTCCAAAGATGTAATTTTTTAGTAGACTCGCATTTTGTTATTCTGTGCGCTGAAAACTTTGTTCATATGCGCTAAGCAACACTTGTTAATTTAAAATATTACCTTCTGTGCGGCCGTTTATCAAATCTGAGAGATGGAAAGTCATTGGCTTCGGCCCCCATGCCGCGAGTGCTGGTGTGTTTGGGATAAACTTGAGCACTCTTGTTCCCATTTTTGGGTCCATCTAGGGAGGCGCTCAACACAATGAACGAGGCAACCGGACTTATAGTGGCTGAACACTCTCACTTAGCCATAGAATTCTATAATTTTAAATTTCGGCGAAGCCCCTAGTGTTCGGAAGGCCGAATTTGGGGCGCTATCCACGCCTGGGCCGGACAAAGCCGGTTCCTCGCTCTAAGCGGCATAAGTCTTTAGGGACTCGAAAAAACCTCTCGAACAGCGACCGGCTCTCGCCCCATCATGACGGTCAGTTTTAGCTTTCTCCACTTAGGTGCTCGCCCAGCTCAACTGGGGCACAATCGTAGTGGTTCTCCCAGTGCTACCTTAGCCGATATAACGGAACGTAAGGTACCAAAACATGGGAGCCGGGCAAACCCAACTATTGACCCAAGACATGATTCGGAGCTGATGCATATAATGCTATAAGTTCGGGGTGCCGCACTTGTGAAAGTGTTCGGGCTTACCACACCATAGTTTGGGGAACTTAAGCCCCTGGTGTATTTGGTCGTACCAAAGCATACGGATGCAACATGTCATAAGTGAACATATGTATAGAAAAGGAATGCAATGATAGGCAAAAAGCGATGCATTGTTTATTCAAAAAAATTGCCATGAGTACAGAATGATACAAATAGTGTGATAAGCAAGGGGTGGGACTATTTAACATGTCCCCCTCCAGGGGTAGGCTGCGGAATGGTGTATAAGACAGGTATAATGCTCGTAATGGAGACCACCTGGATACTCGTCGTAGCTTTTCTGCTTCCCTGGCTGTTGCATCGTGAGTTCGGCGGATCTACCGCTGGACAGGGCTTCTGGTAAATGGAGTCCTGAGGATGAGAAGAAAAAGGAAGAAAAAAGGATGCCACATTTGGGAGCCCCTGGTGTGGTTGAGCCGCACTCTGGGCCTGCCGTGGTCGTGCCCCTCCCCCTATGCCCATGGTATCTCTAGAGCATAGTGATGTACGCGTAGTACTGGTCTTGCAGTCTTGCAAGGGCTCGGGTTGGGGCCGCATTGCTATGCGTGCTCGGAACGTGCCAGGTGGTCTTGTTGTAGGTTACTCTGGGCGCGCTTGACGGTGTCCGGTCGCTTAACGGCCGGACTCGAGAATTGCCTTAAGAGGCTGCTCTGCACTTCTGCCGCGAGAGCCGCAGTATGCTCCTCCGTTCGGAGAGAGCGTTCAGTGTTTCCGTTGACCGTGATGACTCCTCGAGGGCCTGGCATCTTGAGCTTGAGGTACGCGTAGTGTGGCACCGCATTGAACTTTGCAAATGCGGTTCGTCCGAGCAGTGCATGATAGCCGCTGCGGAACGGGACTATGTCGAAGATTAACTCCTCGCTTTGGAAGTTATCCGGGGATCCGAAGACCACTTCAAGTGTGACTGAGCCAGTACAATTGGCCTCTACACCTGGTATGACGCCTTTGAAGGTCGTTTTTGTGGGTTTAATCCTTGAGGGGTCTATGCCCATCTTGTGCACTATATCCTGATAAAGCAGGTTCAGGCTGCTACCGCCATCCATCAGGACTCTAGTGAGGTGAAATCCGTCGATGATTGGGTCTAGAACCAATACGGCGAATCCGCCGTGGCGGATGCTAGTGGGATGGTCCCTTCGATCAAAAGTGACCGGGCAGGAGGACCACGGATTGAACTTTGGGGCGACTGGCTCCATCGCGTATACGTCCCTGAGCGCATGCTTCCGCTCCCTTTTGGGTATGTGGGTTGCGTATATCATGTTTACCGTCTGCACTTGTGGGGGGGAAACCCTTCTGTCCTCTATTGTTCGGCGGCCGGGTCTCTTCCTCGTCATCGCTATGCAGCCCCTTGTCATTGTTTTTGGCAATTAACTTGCCCGCCTGCTTGAACACACAACAATCCCTGTTGGTGTGATTGGCCGGCTTTTCGAGGGTGCCGTGTATCTGGCACGAGCGATCGAGTATCCTGTCCAAATTGGACGGGCCCGGAGTATTTCTTTTGAATGGCTTTTTCCGCTGACCGGGTTTAGAGCCTCTGAATCCGGCATTGACTACCGTATCTTCAGTATTATCGCCGTTAATGCGGCGCTTGTGCTTATTGCAACGCGACCTGCCATTGCTGTCCTTGATATCCGGACTACTAGACTTTATGGTGAGGTTGTTACTGCGGGCTAGCCAGCTGTCCTCTCCCGCACAGAAGCGGGTCATGAGTGATGTGAGGCTGCCATGGATTTCGGCTTTTCCTGTCCTAGGTGCCGGGCAAGCCACTCATCGTGGATGTTATGTTTGAAGGCTACAAGGGCCTCTACATCCAGACAGTCAATGATTTGATTTTTCTTGGTTAAGAATTGTGTCCAGAATTGTCTGGCCGACTCGTCTGGCTGCTGAATTATGTGGCTTAGGTCATCAGCGTCTGGTGGTCGCACATATGTGCCCTGGAAGTTATCGAGGAATGCGGCTTCCAAGTCCTCCCAACACCCAATTGATTCTGCTGGCAAGCTGTTGAGCCAATGCCGAGCTGGTCCTTTAAGCTTGAGTGGGAGGTATTTGATGGCGTGAAGATCATCACCGCGGGCCATGTGGATATGAAGGAGATAGTCTTTGATCCAAACCGCGGGGTCTGTTGTGCCATCGTAGGATTCAATGTTCACGGGTTTGAACCCTTCGGGGATTTGATGATCCATTACTTCATCTGTGAAGCATAGTGGGTGTGCGGCGCCTCTGTATTGGGCTATATCACGACGTAGCTCGAGCAAGCTTTGTCTACTGTGCTCGGCACGGCCGGAATTGCTGTATCCGGTGCGACGGTTGTCGTCACATATCGTGGGGCGCCCACGCGATCCGTAGATCGATCTTGATTGTCTTGCCTTATCCTCCAATATGTCTCGCAAGTCTGGCGCGTTCCCCCGTGGCTTTGTACTTTTCGAGCGATGCCGGGGTGCAGCTTTAGTGGAGGGCCTAGAGGCCTCTGTGTCGCGGCCACGAGGTGGCCGGTTGGCTGTATTGTGCGCTGGTGATGTAGGTTTATATGCTTCCTCCTCTAATTGGGGCAACAGTTTGCGTTTGGGGAAGCTTTTGGACGGGCGTTCGAGTTCATACTCTTCGGCCGCAAGGACTTCAGTCCATCTGTCGGCTAGCAGATCTTGATCAACTCTAAGCTGTTGCTGCTTTTTCTTGAGGCTGCTTGCCGTGGCCATAAGCCTGCATTTGAAACGCTCTTGTTCGACGGGATCCTCAGGTACGACAAATTCGTCGTCGTCGAGCCTTGCCTCGTCTCCGGAGGGAGGCATGTAATTATCGTCCTCTACCTCTTTCTCTACCGCTCTCTCACTAGGGCTGGCTTCTCCATCTTCCTGTGCTGAATATTGCTGGAGGGGGTTGTCTTCGGCACTGTCCGAGGTTTTATTGTCTCCGGAGCCGGAATCTCCATTTTTGCTGTGGCGGGATTTAGATCGGCGCCGCTGACGCCGGCGCTTAGGCTGTTTCTTGGAGGGGACATCCTCCATTGTTCCGTCCCATTCCCATCCTTTGGGATGTCCACCATGTATATGTCGTATGACGATGTGGCTTTCCAGTGCCCCGTAGGCGCTGGTTCTTGGTCGTCTGCATCATCGCCATCCATACCGTCGATGTCTTCGGAGTCGAAGTCTAGCATGTCGGTTAAGTCGTCGACAGTGGCTACAAAGTGGGTGGTGGGTGGGCTTTGAATTTCTTCGTCGTCCGCATCCCAACCGTCCTGACTGTAATCCGGCCAGGGCTCTCCTGATAAGGAAAGATACTTTAGCGAATTCAGGATGTCGCCAAAAGGCGAGTGCTGAAAGATGTCTGCGGCGGTGAACTCCATGATCGGCGCCCAATCGGATTCGATTGGAAGGGGCGCGGGAGATTCGGAGTCCGGCAAGGAGTCCGGCACCTCGGAGTCACGAGCTTCACAAGGGGCAGGGTCGGTATTCGGCTCCATCGCCGTAGAGGTAGCAGCCCCTGAGGCGGTGTCTAGCCACCTATCCTCAATCGGCGCAGTCGGCTTCGGGTTAAGGGTCGGAGCAGACTCTTGTGCGGCCTCCAGGGCACTGTCCGGCAGCAGAGCTAAATCATGCCCATCATGACAGTGCGGCACGCTTGGCTGTGGCTCGAATCCGTCAAAGATCAAGTCTCCGCGGATGTCGGCCGTATAGTTCAAACTTCCAAATCTGACCTGATGGCTAGGGGCGTAGCTTTCGATCTGCTCCAGATGGCCAAGCGAATTGGCCCACAGTGCAAAGCCGCCGTATACAAAGATCTGTCCAGGGAGAAAAGTCTCACCCTGGACTGCGTCATTGCTGATGATCGAAGGAGCCATCGGGCCTATGGGCGACGACACAGAGGAACTCTCAATGAAAGCACCAATGTCGGTGTCAAAACCGGCGGATCTCGGGTAGGGGGTCCCTAACTGTGCGTCTAGGCGGATGGTAATAGGAGACAAGGGACACGATGTTTTTACCCAGGTCCGGGCCCTCTCGATGGAGGTAAAACCCTACTCCTGCTTGATTGATATTGATGATATGGGTAGTACAAGAGTAGATCTACCACGAGATCAAGGAGGCTAAACCCTAGAAGCTAGCCTATGGTATGATTGTCATTCGTCCTATGGACTAAAACCCTCCGGTTTATATAGACACCGGAGAGGGCTAGGGTTACACAGAGTCGGTTACAATGGTAGGAGATCTACATATCCGTATTGCCAAGCTTGCCTTCCACGCCAAGGAAAGTCCCATCCGGACACGGGACGAAGTCTTCAATCTTGTATCTTCGTAGTCTTGGAGTCCGGCCAATGATGATAGTTCGGCTATCCGGACACCCCCTAGTCCAGGACTACCTCACCCATTAATAGATATCAATGTGACTGAGGAGGGATTGCCATGCAACGGATGCACTAGAGCTATAAGTGTATGAAAGCTCAACAAAAGAAACTAAGTGGGTGTGCATCCAACTTGCTTGCTCACAAAGACCTAGGGCGTTTTAAGGAAGCCCATCATTAGAATATACAAGTCAAGTTCTATAATGAAAAATTCCCACTAGTATATGAAAGTGACAACATAGGAGACTCTCTATGATAAAGATCATGGTGCTACTTTGAAGCACAAGTGTGGTAAAAGGATAATAGCATTGTCCCTTCTCTCTTTTTCTCTCCATTTTTTTCTTTTTTCATTCTTCCTTCTTTTTTTATTTGGCCTTTCTCTTTTTTTTATTCGGCGTTTATCTTTTTTTTATAAAGTCCGAAGTCTCATCCCGACTTGTTGGGGAATCATAGTCTCCATCATCCTTTCCTCACTTGGGAGAATGCTCTAATAATGAAGATCATCACACTTTTATTTACTTACAACTCAAGATTACAACTCGATACTTAGAACAAAATATGACTCTATATGAATGCCTCCGGCGGTGTACCGGGATATGCAACGAATCAAGAGGGACATGTATGGAAGAATTATGAAGGTGGCTTTGCCACAAATACGATGTCAACTACATGATCATGCAAAAGCAATATGACAATGATGATGTGTGTCATAATAAACGGAACGGTGGAAAGTTGCACGGCACAAGGAGGCTAGCAATGGTGGAAGGGCGAGAGTGCGTATAATCCATGGACTCAACATTAGTCATAAAGAACTCATATACTTATTGTAAAAATCTACAAGTCATTGAAACAAAGTACTACATGCATGCTCCTAGGGGGATATATTTGTAGGAAAAGACCATCGCTCGTCCCCGACCGCCACTCATAAGGAAGACAGTCAATAAATAAATTATGCTCCAACTTCATCACAAAGCGGTTCACCATACGTGCATGCTACGGGAATCACAAACTTCAACACAAGTATTCCTCAAATTCATAATTACTCCACTAGCATGACTCTAATATCACCATCCTCATATCTCAAAACAATTATCAAGCATCAAATTGATCATAGCATCCAATTCACTTTCTATGATAGTTTTTATTATACCCAACTTGGATGCCCATCATTGTAGGACCAATTTTATAACCATAGCAAATACCATGCTGTTCTATAAGACTCTCAAAATAATAGAAGTGAAGCATGAGAGATCAACAATTTCTACAAAATAAAGCCGCCGCCGTGCTCTAAAAGATATAAGTGAAGCACTAGAGTGAAAATTATCTAGCTCAAAAGATATAAGTGAAGCACATAGAGTATTCTAATAAATTGCAAATCAAGTGTGTCTCTCCAAAAAGGTGTGTACAGCCAGGATGATTGTGGTAAACTAAAAAGCAAAGACTCATATCATACAAGACGCTCCAAGAAAAACACATATCATGTGGTGAATAAAAATATAGCTCCAAACAAAGTTACCGATAGACGAAGACGAAAGAGGGGATGTGTTCTGGGGCATCCCCAAGCTTAGGATTTTATTGTCCTTGAATATATTGGGGTGCCATGGGCATCCCAAATATTAGGCTCTTGCCACTCCTTATTCCATAGTCCATCAAATCTTTACCCAAAACTTGAAAACTTCACAACACAAAACTCAACATGAAATCTCATAAGCTCCGTTATTGCAAGAAAGAAAAACCACCACATAAGGTACTGTAATGAACTCATTCTTTATTTATATTGGTATTAAATCTACTGTATTCCAACTTCTCTATGGTTCATACCCCCCGATACTAGCCATAGATGCATCAAAATAAGCAAACAACACACGAAAAACAGAATCTGTCAAAAACAGAACAGTCTAGCAATCTGAAACTTTCGAATACTTATGTAACTTTAAAAATCCTACCAAAATAGGAAGTCCTGGGAAATTTTTCTATTGATCAACTTAAAAAGAATCAACGCAAAATTAAGTTTCTCTGATTTACTAAAATTATTCTGGTGCGTGCAAAAGTTTCTGTTTTTCAGCAGAATCAAATTAACTATCACCGTAGGTTATCCTATAGGTTCTACTTGGCACAAACACAAATTAAAACATAAAACCACATCTAAACAGAAACTAGATGAAATATTTATTACTAAACATAAGAAAAAAGCAAGGAACAAAAATAAAATTGGGTTGCCTCCCAACAAGCGCTATCGTTTAACGCCCATAGCTAGGCATAAAAGCGAGAATAGATCTAAGTATTGCCATCTTTGGCATTCCATTCATAAGTGGCACGCATAATAGATTCATAAGGTAATTTGACTTTCTTTCTAGGGAAGTGTTCCATGCCTTTCCTTAATGGAAATTGGAATCTAATATTCCCTTCCTTCATATCAATAATTGCACCAATCGTTCTAAGGAAAGGTCTACCAAGAATAATAGGACATGAAAGATTGCAATCTATATCAAGAATGATAAAATCTACGGGCACATAATTCCTATTTGCAACAATAAGAACATCATTGATCCTTCCCATAGGTTTCTTAATGGTGGAATCCCCTAGGTGCAAGTTTAAAGAGCAATCATCAAAATCATGGAAACCTAGCACATCACATAAAGTTTTTGGAATCGTGGAAACACTAGCACCCAAATCACACAAATCATAGCATTCATGATCTTTAATTTTAATTTTTATAGTAGGTTCCCACTCATCATAAAGTTTTCTAGGTATAGAAACTTCCAATGCAAGTTTTTCCTCATAAGATTGCATCAAAGCATCAACAATATGTTTGGTAAAAGCTTTATTTTGACTATAAGCATGTGGAGAATTCAACACGGATTGCAACAAGGAAATACAATCTATTAAATAACAATTATCATAATTAAATTCCTTGAAATCCATAATAGTGGGTTCATTGCTATGTAAATTTTTGATCTCTCCAATCCCACTTTTACGAAATTTAGCATCAAGATCTAAAAACTCCGAATCATTGGGACACCTTTTAACTAAAGTTGACTCATCTCTAGTCCCATCATTATCAAGATTCATATTGCAAAACAAAGATTTAATAGGGGACACATCAATAACTTTTAGATCTTCATCATTATTTTCATGGAAACTAGAAGAACATGCTTTTATAAAGCAATCTTTCTTAGCACACATCCTAGCGATTCTTTCTTTGCACTCCTCAATGGAAATTATCATGGATTTGAGAGACTCATTGATATCATGCTTAGGTGGAATAGATCTAAGTTTCAAAGAATCTACATCAAGAGAAAGTCTATCAATGTTCCTAGCCAATTCATCAACTTTAAGCAATTTTTCTTCAAGCAAAGCATTGAAATACTTTTGAGAGATCATAAATTCTTTAACACTATTCTCAAAATCAGAGGGCATCTTATTAAAATTTCCATAAGAGTTGTTGTAGGAATTACCATAATTATTAGAGGAGTTACTAGGAAACGACCTAGGATTAAAGTTTCCTCTATACGCGTTGTTACCAAAATTATTCCTACCAACAAAATTCACATCCATAGATTCATTATTATTCTCAATAAAAGTAGACAAAGGCATATCATTGGGATCAATAGGAGCACTATTAGTAGCAAACAATTTCATAAGTTCATCCATCTTTCCACTCAAAACATTAATTTCTTCTATCGCATGCACTTTTTTACTAGTAGATCTTTCAGTGTGCCATTGAGAATAATTAACCATAATATTATCAAGGAGTTTAGTAGCTTCTCCTAACGTGATTTCCATAAAAGTGCCTCCCATGGCCGAATCTAAAAGATTTCTAGAAGCAAAATTCAATCTGGCATAAAAATTTTGTATGATCATCCATAAATTCAAACCATGTGTAGGACAACTGCGAATCATTAATTTCATTCTTTCCCAAGATTGGGCAACATGCTCATGGTCAAGTTGTTTAAAATTCATAATATCGTTTCTAAGAGAGATGATCTTAGTGGGAGGAAAATACTTAGAGATAAAAGCATCTTTGCACTTGTTCCATGAATCAATACTATTTTTAGGCAAAGACGAAAACCAAGTTTTAGCATGATCTCTAAGTGAAAATGGAAATAACTTGAATTTAACAATACCATTATCCGTATCTTTCTTCTTTTGCATATCACACAAATCAAAAAAGTTGTTTAGATGAGTAGCGACATCTTCACTAGGAAGGCCGGAGAACTGATCTTTCATAACAAGATTCAACAAAGCAGCATTTATTTCACAAGATTAAGCATCATTAAGAGGAGCAATTTGAGTTCTAAGGAAATCATTATTATTGGTATTGGAAAAGTCACATAATTTGGTATTATCTTGCGCCATCGTGACAAACAATCCAACACACAAGCACACAAGAGGCAAGCAAAAAAGAAAGAGGAGAACAAGAAAGAGAGGGCGAATAAAACGGCAAGGGTGAAGTGGGGGAGAGGAAAACGAGAGGCAAATGTAAAATAATGTAATCCGAGAGAGATGAGTTTGTGATGGGTACTTGGTATTTCTTGACTTGAGCGAAGACCTCCCTCGCAACGGCGCCAGAAATCCTTCTTGCTACCTCTTGAGCACTGCGTTGGTTTTCCCTTGAAAAGGAAAGGGTGATGCAGCAAAGTAGCGTAAGTATTTCCCTCAGTTTTTGAGAACCAAGGTATCAATCCAGTAGGAGGCTCCTCAAAAGTCCCTCGTAGCTACACAAACAAACAAGAACCTTGCAACTAACGCGATAAAGGGGTTGTCAATCCCTTCACCGAAACTTGCAAAAGTGAGATCTGATAGAGATAATAAGATAAGATAAATATTTTTGGTATTTTTATGATATAGATTAGAAAGTAAAGATTGCAAATAAAAGTAGAGCGGAAACTTATATGATAAAAGATAGACCCGGGGGCCATAGGTTTCACTAGTGGCTACTCTCAAGATAGCATAAGTATTACGGTGGGTGAACAAATTACTGTCGAGCAGTTGATAGAAAAGTGCATAGTTATGAGAATATCTAGGCATGATCATGTATATAGGCATCACATCCGCAACAAGTAGATCGAAACGATTCTGCATGTACTACTATTACTCCACACATTGACCGACTCCTGCCTGCATCTAGAGTATTAAGTTCATAGAACAGAGTAACGCATTAAGAAAGATGACATGATGTAGAGGGATAAACTCAAGCAATATGATATAAACCCCATCTTTTTATCCTCAATGGCAACAATACAATACGTGCCTTGTTGCTCCTGCTGTCACTGGGAAATGACACCGCAAGATTGAACCCAAAGCTAAGCACTTCTCCCATTGCAAGAAAGATCAATCTAGTAGGCCAAACCAAACTGATAATTCGAAGAGACTTGCAAAGATAACCAATCATACATAAAAGAATTCAGAGAAGATTCAATTATTTCTCAAAGATAAACTTGATCATAAATCCACAATTTATCGGATCTCGACAAACACACCACAAGAAGAGTTACATCGAATATATCTCCAAGAAGATCGAGGAGAACTTTGTATTGAGATTCAAAGAGAGAGTAGAAGCCATCTAGCTAATAACTATGGATCCGAAGGTCTGTGGTTAACTACTCACAACTCATCGGAGAGGCCTTGGAGATGATGTAGAGGCCCTCCATGGTCGATTCTCCTCCGGCGGAGCGCCGACGAAGGCTCCAAGATGGGATCTCATGGATACAGAAGGTTGCGGCGTTGGAATTAGGTTTTCGTGGTGCTCCTGGATGTTCTCTGGGTACGTGGATATATATAGGAGGAAGAAGTAGGTGGGTGGAGCCACAAGGGGCCCACGAGGGTGGGGGCGCGCCCACCCCCCTAGGGCGCGCCGGGCACCCTCGTGGCCGCCTCGTTTGCTGCTTGACGTCCACTCCAAGTCTCTTGGGTTGCGTTTGTTCCAAAAAGATCGCTCCTGAAGGTTTCATCCCGTTTGGACTCCGTTTGACATTCCTTTTCTTCGAAACACTAAAATAGGCAAAAAAAAACAGCAATTCGGGCTGGGCCTCCGGTTAGTAGTTAGACCCAAAAATGATATCAAAGTGTAGAGTAAAGCCCATAAACATCCAAAACGGGTAATATAATAGCATGAAACAATCAAAAATTATAGATACGTTGGAGACATATCATCCCCCTGTCTAACCCCACATAAGGTGGGGAAATAGGGCCCGATCTCCCCATTAATGTTCACCGCGGTGCGTCCAGAGGACACCATCTGCATGACCCAGTTGACCCAGCAATTGTCAAACCCTTTCCTGAGCAACACTTCCCGAAGGAAGGACCAACTAACACTACAAAAAAAGACACATCCGTGACATTTTGGGCTGAAAGAAATTTTATTTTGCCATGCTTATGACACTTCTATGACGATAATTTTGACAAAACCCGGTATCATCGTAGATGTGGTGGGCTCCTACTTCTATGACAAAAAATCATGATAGAAAATGGGCTTTTCATCCTGGGCGGGCCGGAGACGCACCTGCATGACATTCTTTGGGCCGTCCATGACGGAAAAAATCATTGTAGAAGCGAGGGTGAGGAAAATTTCGGGGAGTTCCCGGTTACGGTGGGTGGTCGGGGCCGAGCGATGCACGGAGGTTTGTGCATTTCTCTCGTACACGTACACGCGTGTGTGCGAGGCATTGCGCTCTAACTGAACCTGAACGAGGTGTTGGGCTCTAACTGAACCCGAGCGATTGCACTAGCTACTTTATTGAACCCCGATCGATCCCTTGCTGTTAACCGAACCCGATCGAGGGATTCCTTTGCTACTGCTACTAACTAAAGCCGATCGAACCTGCTGCCTCTTGATGAACAGTGACCATGGGGGTTGGTTGAACGAGTCGAGACGTACGTGGTTGGGGTTGGATGAACAGTTCCTGGTGGGCGTTGGATGAATAGGACCCCGTGGTAGTAGTAGGCCGTTGCCGCTGGATGAACATGACCCTGATCAAGGAGGCCGGTGGAGGGTGGATGAACACGACCCCGTGGAGGCTCCATGAATAGTAGCCAGTGGAGGGTTGATGAACAGGACCCCTTGGAGGGCTGGTTGAACAATAGCCGGTGGAGGCTGGATGAACAGGACCCGGTGGATGAACAGTAGCTGGTGGAGGCCGGAGGAAGTCGACGGTGGATGAATAGTAGCTGGTGGAGGCTGGAGGTAGTCGACGGTGGATGAATAGTAGCAGGTGGAGGCTGGAGCGAGGCAGTAGACGGTGGATGAACAGGACCCCGTTTTGACCGTAGGCGCCCCAACACAAGTCCGTTTCCTCCGCTTTGCGGTACGCCACACCCCTACCAATCAACACGACCCCGTTTCGACCGTACGCAGTTAAACACAAGTCTGTTTCCTCTGTTTTGCGGGACGCCAGACCCTTCCCGATGAACAGGACCCCGTTTCGACCGTACACGGTCAAACATAAGGCCTATTTCCTCCATTTTGCGGTACGCCCGATCTTTCCTGATGAACAAGACCCCGTTTTGATCGTACGCGGTCGAACAGAAGGCACGTTTCCTCCGTTCTGCGGTACGTCTGACCTTGTTTCGATTGTTCCGTCCAAGCCGGTTGGCTCCCGATGAACACGACGTATTTCGTTGCCTCCAGATGAACACGACGCATTCCGTTGCCTCCCCATGATCACGGCGCAGTTTCTCTGTTCCGACCCAGCCAGTTGGCTTCCGAAGAACAGGGCGCCATTGCTGCCGTCTGTTGCCTCTCCATGCACATGAGCCCTGGTCGTACAAATGCGCGAGTAGGCGTTCGAGACCCCGCCCATATGTACGTACGTGGCCGTATTTTTTGGCATCTGGTTATATGTACGTGTACACAGTTTTGACTGGACTGCCTGAACTGCTACGTCGGGGGCTCTACTACTACACGTGTCGCTGCTTGCTTGGCCACGTCTCATCATTGCAGAGAGACCGATCGACCAGTATGTACATACACGTTCGCGACTAGAATGACAACGCTACTAAGCTTCGACCAGGTGGGTCCCGACTGTCAAGAAGGATAAGGAGGCACTTCCTTGCATGCGAAGTTATAGATGGTGGGTCCCAGTGGTCAGGGGGTGAATAACCTTTTTTGCCCGTAATATGAACACACTTCCTTGCGTGCGAAGATGTAGCTGATAGGTCCCAGCTGTCAGGGGGACTGTTTTTTTTCGCAAAATACAGAGTCCCTTCCGGTGGGTCCCCGCTGTCAGGTGGAGGAATAATTATTTTACGTGTAATAAGGAGGCACTTCCTTGCTGCAGCTGTGGACCCAGCTATCAGCCTCTCCACGTATAGTCCTCTTCCGATGGGAGTCGTTCCTTGACCATGATAACCACGCCACGCCGAGAGCACCAAGGCGGTGGACGACATCGATGCTTGGAAGGGGATGACGCGGAGCTGGGGAAGACGTGGCAGTGGATGCCCACGCAGAGAAGAGTACGAGGGTTGACTGGTTCGGCTATGGTGTGAGGTTGCCGTCGCTGCAGAATAACACGGGTTGTGGGTGAGTAGATAGTAGAGGGATGGCCTGGCCAGTGGTGGGAGAAGGGTGCGACGGTGAGGCCTGCGCAGCAGCACAGCCGACCACTAGAGGCAGGAGCAGGCTGTCTCGTCGGCTCTAGTTTGGGCGGCTGATGCAAGAAGAGCAGCGATTGAAGAAGCAGCAGGACCGTTCGATTAAAATTCAATGGTCACTGCTGCTAGAGTTGTTTGTTGACTAAGTTGACAAAGCCATGCATGCACGTCAACTTAGTAGGCCCACAGGCCAGCCTCCGAACCGGTGCGCCCCAGATGTTAGTGGGAGGAATCATTTTTTCGTGTAATAAGGAGGCAGTTGCTTGCGTGTGGCCGTGGACCATAGGGGTCCCTAGTGTCAGCCTCTCCATGTACATCCCTATTCTGATGGCTGTCGTTTGTTGAATGTTGAGCACTCCACTCCTAGAGAACCAACGCGGTGGACGATGGTGAGGCCTAGGAATGGAACGACCCGGAGCCGACGAAGACACAACAGTGGATGCCCACGCTGAGGAGAGTATGATGGTTGACTAGTTCGGCTGCGGGATGAGGCTGCCGTCACCGGAGAATAACATGAGGTGTGGGTGGGTAGAGGGATGGCCAGGCCAACGGAGGGAGTAGGGGGGCGGTGAAGCCTGCGTGCATCATAACCGGCCACAAGAGGAGGGAGCAGGCAATCCCGCCGACGTTGGTTTAGGAGGGTGGAGCAGGAAGATCAAATATTGAAGAAGCACGTCGACCGTTGGATGGACATCTAGCAGTCATTGCTGCTAGAATCGTGTGTGACAAAGCCTTGCGTAAACAAGTCAGCCTCAAAATCTGTGGCGTGTACAACCAATTTGCTATTATTTTTATAATTTACTACCCATTTGCTAATTCATATGGAATTTATTATAGCCCATTTTCCATTTTTAGAATTGCTGCCCATTTTCTGGTCAGTGTCAGGGTTAAAAATTTGAACTAAAAAATGTGTGAAAATTTAAAAATTCGCATGTTTTTGCTGGGGAACAAAATATTCTTAATCCAAAAATTAGTAGCCATACTAAAACAAATTTAAAAATAAAGTAGTACTATGACATGTTAAAATCCAATGAAATATAAAATACCAGTGAAGAACAAAAACAAAAAACAACCTAATTGCCCATTTGCTATAATTTTTTTGGAATTTGCAACCCCTTTCATATTACTTTTAAGAATACTGCCAATACTCTTTGGCCAGGCCGGAATGCATCCCTCCTCGTCTTGAAAGATTTGCAGCCCGGTAAGTCGGAGAAAACAAATAGGCCTAGCTCGGGTATTCTTCAAAAAGAAATAGTGGGCTACCTATTTTCCCGAAAAAAAACGGTTGCGCTGGTCATGTTGTTAGACGGGCCACAGAGACCACACAACCCATTTTATAGCCTGCTCCTCTAAACAAATCCTCAAAGAAAAAGTTGTGCAATTCTATCATTAATTGACTACACATTGACAATGATGTGGGTACCAGATATCAGCAGGGTGGATTAGAGGTAAAAAAAATGAGGGGTGCATCTGAGTAGTAAAAGAGGCGCTTGCTTGTGTTCGGAGTGGACCTGGTGGGTCCGTACTGTCATACTCAAAACTATAGTCCTCTGCTGATTCACTATGTTGACAGGGCCGGACGGCGGCGCCGCGGCGAGCGCACCAAGGCGAAGGACATTTAGAAGCCCTGGGATAAAGTGTTGTCGCCAATGTGTTGGGCTGGGT
The DNA here is from genome assembly GCA_963921465.1 of Triticum timopheevii. Classification (NCBI taxonomy): domain Eukaryota; kingdom Viridiplantae; phylum Streptophyta; class Magnoliopsida; order Poales; family Poaceae; genus Triticum; species Triticum timopheevii. Next base: position 363,388,642 of record OY997264.1, read on the forward strand.
TGGGCATTCTTATCGAAAAATAATAATGGACCGGAACTATTTACGATGTTGACTACGATTTGCATGGGTCCGCTAGTTGCAGAAAGAAAATGGTGGGAGAAAAAAGGCTGGTCGCTATCTTTGCCTAAGAATAATATTGTCTGAATGTAACGATACTCTTATAGGAAATAATATCCTCTTGTTAAAATTTGATTTTTCAAATCGTGAATTTAAAGAACTAGTGCATGAGCATTTAGTTTTATTTACTTATTTATTTATTTATGTTTAGGGGACCATGAGCATGTACCTAGGCCGGATTCATGTGAGAGCCTCCCTTCCAGTTAATTATGGGCTCCTCTATTGGGCCTTCATCAGTGGGCTGCATGTTATCGACAAGTGGAAAATGTGTTTCGTACCAAAAATAGTATGCGCTACGTACAGGTAAACCTGGGAATAGTTTGAGATCCAAACTAAAACCAGTCCAGTCTATGGGAATACACGCCGCACATCCAAACGAAACCAACCCAGATATTTTTAGCTAGAATCTAGACCAAACCGAACTATATATGCTCTTCATCCAACCCAGTCCAAACCGTTTCCAACTTTTGGATTGAACTCACAGGTTCAAACCATGGACAAAGCCATATGAGAAGGAACACCATGAATTAGATCAGACATGGCGAGGACGGGCTCCGGTCGGCCGCATCGGCTGTTCGATTCAAAGCGCTTAAGCTTGGATCCTCCCGAGAGCAGACATGAACGAGTGCAAAGCTAGCACACAAGCAGGTTGATCAATTCTATAGCCACACTACACGTATTGCCGTGTATAGAATACAAATGTATGTGAATCATCTTGCAGCGTGTGTGGGCAGCAGCAGCAAAGTTTGATGGCATCTCAGAAGTTTGGCAGAGGGGGAAGCGGCGGATCAGATTAGTCAGTTGATATAGTCTCAAACCATAGTTTGCACTTATTTTGAACTGAGAAATCTGAACCCAACCCAAACCTATCCAGTCCATTCTTAGGCACAACCCAAACCAAACCGAATTGGTTTCCATCTCAAACCAGTAGTGACCAAACCTATAGAAACCAAATAAAAAGTCAATCCAAAAACTAAGTTTCAGTCCAAACTATTGCCAGGCTTACGTATGGGGCACTAAAGGATCGGACCGAGCAATGACTTCCAAAACATTGTGTTTTTCGTTCTAATAACACATTTATTCAACCAACAGACGAAATATACTACTGATTGTACATTGAAAATAGCAGCAACTACCAGGGCTGGGGGTGCAACAAAAGCAGTAAGCAGGCCAGAAGAGTAAAGACATAGCTCTCTCTTCCAAACCAAACACTAGCCATCATTACAGAATGGCTACCAAAAAAGAACAAGTGTATGCATCAAACTAAATAAAGATCCTAATCCACCAAGTGTACACATCTAACCATCTTGCTTGTTATACGTTACTATTTATTAAGCTGTGGAGATTGGCTGATAGCTTGAACCAGACGGGTGCCTGACGGGGAAACTCCAGCCAGTAGGTCGAAGTATTATGCTTGCGACCGTCTCTCCTACTTTGGGCTGCAGAGCGTGGCGGCACATATCAGGGTATGGTGCATGGAGAGACGCATGGTACGCTGTGTACACACAGTTTTGCCTGATGAACGAAACCGCGTTGCCATCATGATCCTTGCCATCAGTTATCTCCTGGTTAATCAGATAATTCAGTCCGAGAAATAGAGAGCGTGTACCAAGGCTACTTACCAACCTCCAGTCAAAAATTCATGAAGGCCCAGGGAAGTTGGGATCCTTCTCAAAGACCTTGCAATGACTGTGATTGTATTCCGCGAAACATCACGTCTGGTATGTGTGAACGATCATCAATCGTTCGCCGTCGTCTGATCGAGCCAGGAACAACCTGCAACTGCCATGCCACTTTTCTTTGAAAGGTTCTGGGATTAGGAAGGGTAGGTACACCAGGCGGCCTACAACATCATATCAAGTTGGAGTCAAATAAAAAAGGGCTCATACTGCAGTCAATCTTAAGAACAACATGTTATGAGCATGAATATTTTTTCAGTAAATGTTGACAGTAATATAAGCAAGCCATCATGATATCATAGGAAAGTAACATACTGCTATAAGAGCCGTTTGTAGCGATGACTGGAGTAGGCCAGCAATACGTCCAGCCATAGGAGTCCACAACATAAATGAAGCCCTTGTGTTCAATGGCATCAGAGAACCATGGAGGATGTTGCTACCTCTTGAGCATTGCGTTGGATTTCCCCGAAGAGGAGAGGATGATGCAGCAAAGTAGCGTAAGTATTTCCCTCAGTTTTTGAGAACCAAGGTATCAATCCAGTAGGAGACCACACACAAGTCCCTCGTACCTACACAAAACGATAGCTCCTCGCAACCAACGCGATTAGGGGTTGTCAATCCCTTCACGGTCACTTACAAGAGTGAGATCTGATAGAGATGATAAATAATATTTTTGGTATTTTTGGTATATAGATGCAAAGTGAAAAGTAAAAGGCAAAGTAAAAACAAAGCAAGTAATAAAGTAATGGAGATTGATATGATGGGAATAGACCCGGGGGCCATAGGTTTCACTAGTGGCTTCTCTCAAGAGCGTAGATATTCTATGGTGGGTGAACAAATTACTGTTGAGCAATTGACAAAATTGAGCATAGTTATGAGTATATCTAGGTATGATCATGTATATAGGCATCACGTCCAAGACAAGTAGACCGAAATGATTCTGCATCTACTACTATTACTCCACTCATCGACCGCTATCCAGCATGCATCTAGAGTATTAAGTTAAAAACAGAGTAACACCTTAAGCAAGATGACATGATGTAGAGGGATCAATTCATGCAATATGATAAAACCCCATCTTGTTATCCTCAATGGCAACAATACAATACGTGCCTTGCTGCCCCTTTTGTCACTTGGAAAGGACACCACAAGATTGAACCCAAAGCTAAGCACTTCTCCCATTGCAAGAACTACCAATCTAGTTGGCCAAACCAAACGGATAATTCGAAGAGACTTGCAAAGATAACTCAATCATACATAAAAGAACTCAGAGAAGATTCAAATATTATTCATAGATAAGCTAGATCATAAACCCACAATTCATCGGTCTCAACAAACACACCGCAAAAAGAAGATTACATCGAATAGATCTCCACGAGAGAGGGGGAGAACATTGTATTGAGATCCAAAAAGAGAGAAGAGGCCATCTAGCTACTAGCTATGGACCCGAAGGTCTGAAGTAAACTACTCACACTTCATCGGAGGGGCTATGGTGTTGATGTAGAAGCCCTCCATGGTGGATGCCCCCTCCGGCGGAGCTCCAGAACAGGCCCCAAGATGGGATTTCATGGATACAGAAGGTTGCAGTGGTGGAATTAGGTTTTTGGCTCCTGTTCTAATCGTTTGGGGCTACGTAGGTATATATAGGAGGAAGGAGTACGTCGGTGGAGCAACAGGGGGGCCATGTGGCAGGGGGCGCGCCCTAGGGGGGGGCCCACCCTCGTGTCCACCTCTTTTGTTCCTTGGAGCAGGGTCCAAGTCTCCTGGATCACGTTCGGTGAGAAAATCATGTTCCCGAAGGTTTCATTCCGTTTGGACTCCGTTTGATATTCCGTTTCTTCGAAACACTGAAATAGGCAAAAAACAACAATTCTGGGCTGGGCCTCCGGTTAATAGGTTAGTCCCAAAAATAATATAAAAGTGGAAAATAAAGCCCAATATAGTCCAAAACAGTAGATAAAGTAGCATGGAGCAATCAAAAATTATAGATACGTTGGAGACGTATCAGGCATCCCCAAGCTTAATTCCTGCTCGTCCTCGAGTAGGTAAATGATAAAAAGAGAATTTTTGATGCGGAGTGATACTTTGGCATAATTTCAATGTAAAACTTCTTAATTGTGGCATGAATATTTAGAACCAAAAGATTCAAGACAAAAGTTCATATTGACATAATAATAATAATACTTCAAGCATACTAACTAAGCAATTATGTCTTCTCAAAATAACATGGCCAAAGAAAGTTATCCCTACGAAATCATATAGTCTGGCTATGCTCCATCTTCCCCACACAAAATATTTAAATGATGCACAACCCCGATGACAAGCCAAGCAATTGTTTCATACTTTAACATTTTCAAAACTTTTTCAATCTTCACGCAATACATGAGCGTGAGCCATGGATATAGCATTATATGTGGAATAGAATGGTGGATGTGGATAAGACAGAAAGAGGGAAGATAGTCTCACATCAACTAGGCGTATCAATGGGCTATGGAGATGCACATCAATAGATATCAATGTGAGTGAGTGATAACCCACAAGTATAGGGGATCGCAACAGTTTTCGAGGGTAGAGTATTCAACCCAAATTTATTGATTCGACACAAGGGGAGCCAAAGAATATTCTCAAGTATTAGCAGCTGAGTTGTAAATTCAACCACACCTGGAAACTTAGTATCTGCAGCAAAGTGTTTAGTAGCAAAGTAATATGATAGTGGTTGTAACGGTAACAAAAGTAAAGACAGCGAAAGTAATGTTTTTGGTATTTTGTAGTGATTGTAACAGTAGCAACGGAAAAGTAAATAAGTGTAAACCAGTATATGGAAAACTCGTAGGCACCGGATTAGTGATGGATAATTATGCCGGATGTGGTTCATCATGTAGCAGTCATAACATAGGGTGACACAGAACTAGCTCCAGTTCATCAATGTAATGTAGGCATGTATTCCGTATATAGTCATACGTGCTTATGGAAAAGAACTTGCATGACATCTTTTGTCCTACCCTCCCGTGGCAGCGGGGTCCTATTGGAAACTAAGGGATATTAAGGCCTCCTTTTAATAGAGAACCGGAACAAAGCATTAGCACATAGTGAATACATGAACTCCTCAAACTATGGTCATCACCGGGAGTGGTCCCGATTATTGTCACTTCGGGGTTGCCGGATCATAACACATAGTAGGTGACTATAGACTTGCAAGATAGGATCTAGAACACACATATATTCATGAAAACATAATAGGTTCAGATCTGAAATCATGGCACTCAGGCCCTAGGGACAACCATTAAGCATAGCAAAGTCATAGCAACATCAATCTCAGAACATAATGGATACTAGGGATCAAACCCTAACAAAACTAACTCGATTACATGATAAATCTCATCCAACCCATCACCGTCCGGCAAGCCTACGATGCAATTACTCACGCACGGTGGTGAGCATCATGAAATTGGTGATGGAGGATGGTTGATGATGACGACGGCGACGAATCCCCCTCTCCGGAGCCCCGAACAGACTCCAGATCAGCCCTCCTGAGAGAGATTAGGGCTTGGCGGCGGCTCTGTATCGTAACACGCGATGATTTCTTCTCTGATTTTTTTTCTCCTCGAAAGCCAATATATGGAGTTCGAGTTGGCATCGGAGGGCCACCAGGGGGCCCATGTGGTAGGGGGGCGCGCCCCGGGGGGGGGGCACCCTCGTGAGCAGGGTGTGGGCCCCCTGGACTTCATCTTTTGCGAGGATTTTTCTTTATTTTTTCTAAGGAGTTCCATGGAGTTTCAGGACATTCCGAGAATTTTTATTTTCTGCACAAAAAACAACACCATGGCAGTTCTGCTGAAAATAGCGTCAGTTCGGGTTAGTTCCATTCAAATCACACAAGTTAGAGTCCAAAACAAGGGCAAAAGTGTTTGGAAAAGTAGATACGACGGAGACGTATCAACTCCCCCAAGCTTAAACCCTTGCTTGTCCTCAAGCAATTCAGTTGACAAACTGAAAGAGAAAAAGAAAAACTTTTACAAACTCTGTTTGCTCTTGTTGTTGTAAACATGAAAAGCCAGCATTCAAGTTTCAGCAATTATTATGAACTAACCATACTCACAATGACACGTAGGTCTCATAATTACTCATATCAATAGCATAATCAGTTAGCGAGCCATAATAGCAAAACTCGGGTGACAACACTTTCTCAAAATAATCATAACATGATATAACAAAATGGTATCTCGCTAGCCCTTTCTGGGACCGCAAAACATTAATGCAGAGCACCTTTAAAGATCAAGGATTGACTAAACATTGTAATTCATGGTAAAAGAGATCCAGTCAAGTCATACCCAATATAAACCAATAATAATGAATGCAAACGACAGTGTGCTCTCCAACGGGTGCTTTTTAATAAGAAGGGTGATGACTCAACATAAAAGTAAATGGATAGGCCCTTCGCAGAGGGAAGCAAGGATTTGTAGAGGTGCCAGAGCTCGGTTTTGAAATAGAGATAAATTATATTTTGAGCGGCATACTTTCATTGTCAACATAACAACTAAAAGACGACGATATCTTCCATGCTAAACAGATTATAGGCGGTTCCCAAACAGAATGGTAAAGTTTATACTCCCCTTCCTCCACAAGCATCAATCCATGGCTTGCTCGAAACAACGAGTGCCTCCAACATTCAACGGGTCCCAAGGGGAGTTTTGTTTGCCGTTATTTTGATTTAGTTTGCACAAAGCATGGGACTGGGCATCCCGGATACCAGCCATTTTCTCATGAATGAGGAGCGGAGTCCACTCCTCTTGAGAATAACCCGCCTAACACGGAAGATAAGGGCAGCTCTAGTTGACATATGAGCTATTCGAGCATGCAAAACAGAATGTTTATTTGAAGGTTTAGAGTTTGGCACATACAAATTTACTTGGAACGGCAGGTAAATACCGCATATAGGTAGGTATAGTGGACTCATATGGAATAACTTTGGGGTTTAAGGAGTTTGTATGCACAAGCAGTATTCCCGCTTAGTACAGGTGAAGGCTAGCAAAAGACTGGGAAGCGACCAACTGAGAGAGCGACAACAGTCGTAAACATGCATTAAAATTAATTCACACCGAGTACAAGCATGAGTAGGATATAATCCACCATGAACATAAATATCATGAAGGCTATGTTGATTGGATTCAACTACATGCGTGAACATGTGCCAAGTCGAGTTACTCAATTCATTTAAAGGAGGATACCATCCCATCATACCACATCATAATCATTCTAATAGCATGTTGGCACGCAAGGTAAACCATTATAACTCATAGCAAATCAAGCATGACACAAGAAACTATAATCTCTAAATGTCATTGCAAATATGTTTACTTCATCATAGCTGAATCAAGAACGATGAATCATCATATTTACAAAAACAAGAGAGGTCGAGCTCATACCAGCTTTTCTCTTCCCAATAAGTCCATCATATATCATCATCATTGCCTTTCACTTGCATGACCGAACGGTGTGTATAATAATAAGAGTGCACATGCGTTGGACTGAGCTGGAATCTGCAAGCATTCAACTCAAGAGAGAATGCAAGTAATATGGGCTCTAAGTTAAATAATCAATCATGCATATAAGAGCCACTAAGCATTTTCAATATGGTCTTCTCGACCCCCAAAGAAAGAAAAATAAATAAAAACTATTTACACGGGAAAGCTCCCAACAAGTAAAAAGAAGAACGGGAAATATTTTTGGGGTTTTCTTTTTAATTCTACTACAAGCATGGAAAGTAAACTAACTAATTTTTTTGGTTTTTCTTAAAGTTTATCAAACACACAAGAAGAAAGCAGGAAAAAGAAATTTAAACTAGCATGGATAATACAATGAAAAAGTATGAGCACCGACATCTAGCAATGAGTGTGTGTGAACATGAATGTAATGCCGGTGGGAAATACGTACTCCCCAAAGCTTATGCTTTTGGACTAAGTTGGTCTGTTGCCAGGGATAGCCTGGCGGATACCCGTAGGTGAAGCTGGGGTCGTACTGTGACGAAGAAGACTCCGGCTGCCACTAGCTGGCAGCCTCCTCTGGATCCCAAGAATAAACAGATAGTCGTGGAGGCTCATCTTGTGGCTCCGGCTCCAGGGCTGGTGCAGGGTTCCGATAGGCTTGAATAGCCGACCACGGAATGATGTGAGGTTCTGCAGACAAGTTAAACAAAGAAGAAGCAGGCAAAGTAATAGTCTCAGGGTGATGTTTATCAAAGTATAATTTATATTTGAGCTCCCCATCGCGACTCTTAACAAGAAAATCATGCGCTATCGTACTCTTATAATCTAAATAAGCACAGGGCAGCGCTGTTTCTTCTTTCTCCTCATGCCTAATAGGTATTTCAAAATGTTCAGCTAGGCGTGAAGCATAAATGCCTCCAAAGATGGGCCCTTAGTACGGTTCAGACTTAACCGTCTAGCAACAATTCCACCCATACTAACAGAGTTATTGCGGTATAAACCATGGAGCAAAATAATAATATCAGGAATGCTAAGGTTCCCACAGTTCCCGCGTCCAATTAAGCAACGACTAGCAAATAAGGCAAAGTAGCGTAAATGAGGATAATGTATGCTAGTAATCCTTGCATCAGAAACCTTCCTGGTTTCTCCCACCGTGATAGTGTTAACAAAAGCTTCTACTTCATTACGGTGGGGTTCATCTAAGGTGCCCTCAAAGGGTATTCTGCAAACCTCACAGAATTCAGCTAATGTCATCTCTTTAACAACGTCATATAAATGAAACTCTACTGTTGGAGGTGATTTCTTAGGGAAAAAGTAGAAGTTTTGCACAAAAGTATTTGTGAGTAAGAGATACTGATGACGTTGGTCGTTGAGGAAGTTGGTGAGGCCGGCATTCTCAATCAATAAATAGAAATCCTCATAAATCCCGGCTCTCCTCAAGAAGTCATCGAAAGGCCATTCACAAGGTCGGACCTCCGTGGTGCGAGGAAAATTAAATTTGGGCTTCTCCTCTTCTTCCTTTTGTTTTTCCTTAGAGCTTCGGCTCGACGAGCCCCTCAAAAGTCTCTTCATTATTTCTGAAACAATCTGAAATTTTTAGTAACTTCAAATAAAAGTGAACCAACTTCAATAAAGTTGATAGCAACAACTCCCACAAGTGCCTAGAGCCTATATCAAGCATTAGAACTACTTGGAACCATATAAATTTGACATGCAAGCTCAAGAACATGGTCACCTATGCAGCACAAATTTGCAAAGAATAAAGCACTAGAACAAAAACTAATTGGACCAATGGAGGAGTCACATACCAAGGAACAATCTCCCCAAGCAGTTTTGTGAGAGGTGCTTTGAGCAAGGAGATCGAAAATCACAGCAACGGGGGCTGGAACTCGTGCTTGAGTTGGTTTTTCGTGTTTGTGAGAGGCAGAAGAAGAAGATGGGTGCATGAATAAGTGGAGGAGGGCCACCGTGGGCCCACGAGGCAGGGGGCGCTCCCAGGGGGTAGGGCGCGCCCTCCACCCTCGTGGCCAGGTGGTAGCTCCCCCCGCGGTAATTTTTGCACAGTAAATTCTCAAATATTCCCGAAAAAATCATATTAAATTGCCATGGCATTCTGAGGACTTTTATTTTCGGGATATTTTTATATTGCACGGATAAGTCAGGAAACAGACAGAAAAATATTATTTTACTTTATTTGTACTAAATAACAGAAAATATAAAGAGGGTACAGAAGGTTGTGCTTCTAGTTTCATCCATCTCGTGATCATCAAAATGAACCCACTAACAAGGTTGATCAAGTCTTGTTAACAAAGTCATTCCGAATAATCCCGGAACCGGAGAAATTTTGAATGACACTAAGTTACCTCACCGGGGATATGAAAATCCCCAATAATAAGAATATCATACTTTTTCTTGACAGTAGGGAGAGGAAATTCGAAACCTCCAAATATAATCGATGGAATTTTTCCAATAGAGTTGATGCTTTAAACTTGAGGTTGTTTCCTCGGAAAGTGTACCGTGTGCTCATTGCCATTAACATGAAAAGTGACATTGCCTTTGGTGCAATCAATAATAGCCCCTGCAGTGTTAAGGAAAGGTCTTCCAAGAATAATAGACATACTATCATCCTCGGGAATATCAAGAATAACAAAGTCCGTTAAACTAGTAACGTTTGCAACTACAACAGGCACATCCTCACAAATACCGACAGGTATAGAAGTTGATTTATCAGCCATTTGCAAAGATATTTCAGTAGGTGTCAACTTATTCAAGTCAAGTCTATGATATAAAGAGAGAGGCATAACACTAACTCCAGCTCCAAGATCACATAAAGCAGTTTTAACATAATTTCTTTTAATGGAGCATGGTATAGTAGGTACTCCTGGATCTCCAAGTTTCTTTGGTATTCCACCCTTAAAAGTATAATTAGCAAGCATGGTGGAAATTTCAGCTTCAGGTATCTTTCTTTTATTAGTAATAATATCCTTCATATACTTAGCATAAGGATTTGTTTTGAGCACATCAGTTAATCGCATACGCAAAAATATGGGTCTAATCATTTCATCAAAGCGCTCAAAATCCTCATCATCCTTTTTCTTGGATGGTTTCGGAGGAAAAGGCATGGGTTTTTGAACCCATGGTTCCCTTCCTTTACCATGTTTCCTAGCAACAAAGTCTCTTTTATCATAACGTTTATTCTTTGATTGTGGGTTATCAAGATCAACAGCAGGTTCAACTTCTAAATCATTATCATTACTAGGTTGACTATCAACATGAACATTATCATTAGCATTATCACTAGGTTCATGTTCATCACCTGATTGTGTTTCAGCATCAGACATAGAGATGTCATTTGGATTCTCAGGTGGTTCAGCAATAGGTTCACTAGAAGTTTGCAAAGTCCTATCATTTTCTTTTTCTTCCTCTTAGAAGAACTAGGTACATCAATATTATTTCTCTAAGAATCTTGGTTTGTTCTCTTAGGGTGGCCTTCAGGATACAAAGGTTCCCGAGTCATTCTACCAGTTCTAGTAGCCACTCTAACAGCATAATCATTTTTCTTACTATTCATTTCATCAAGCACTTCTTTCTGAGCTTTAAGTACTTGTTCTACTTGAGTGGTAACCATAGAAGCATGTTTGCTAACTAGTTTAAGTTCACCTCTAATATCAGCCATATAATCACCCAAGCGTTTAATCATAAAAGTATTCTGTTTTAATAGTCTACCAAAATAAGCATTAAAGTCATCTTGCTTAAACATAAAGTCATCAAACTCATCCAAGCACTGACTAGCAATTTTAGTAGGAGGGACTTCAGCTTTATCATATCTATAGAGAGAATTTACCTTTACTACCTGTGTCGGGATATCGGGAGGTTCTTCATTAAATAAGTAATTGAGATCATATACTTCTTCAACAGGCGGTAAATTAAGACCATGTATTTCTTCAATAGGAGGTAAATTCTTAACATCTTCAGCTTTAATACCTTTTTCTTTCATAGATTTCTTTGCCTCTTGCATATCTTCGGGACTGAGAAATAGAACACCTCTCTTCTTCGGAGTTGGTTTAGGAATAGGCTCAGTAATTGGCTCAGGAACTGGCTCAGGAGGTAGCTTGGGAGGTGCCCAATTATTTTCATTAGCCAACATATTATTCAATAGAATTTCAGCGTCATCCGGTGTTCTTTCCCTAAAAAGAGAACCAGCACAACTATCCAGGTAATCTCTGGAAGCATCAGTTAGTCCATTATAAAAGATATCAAATATTTCAGGTTTCTTAAGAGGATGATCAGGCAAAGCATTAAGTAACTTGAGAAGCCTCCCCCAAGCTTGTGGGAGACTCTCTTCTTCAATTTTCACAAAATTGTATATTTCCCTCAAAGCAGCGTGTTTCTTATGAGCAGGGAAATATTTAACAGAGAAGTAATAAATCATATCCTGGGGACTTTGCACACAACTAGGATCAAGAGAATTATACCATATCTTAGCATCACCCTTTAATGAGAACAGAAATATCTTGAGTAAATAAAGGTAGCGCGATCTCTCATTATTAGTAAACAGGGAAGCTATATCATTTAACTTAGTAAGATGTGCCACAACAGTTTCAGATTCATAGCCATAAAAAGGATCAGATTCAACCAAAGTAATTATATCTAGATCAACAGAAAAATCATAATAGTCCTGATCAGGAACACAGATAGGTGAAGTAGCAAAAGCAGGGTCGGGTCTCATTCTACCTCTAAAAGATTCTTTACTCCATTTAATTAGCAACCTCTTAAGTTCACGTCTATCCTGGCAAGCAAAAATAGTTGCAGAAGATTCAGCATCAAAAAGATAACCCTCAGGAATAGCGGGCATAGGTTCATCATCACTAACATCATCGTGTTCAGGTTCAATAATTTCTCTTTCTCTAGACCTAGCAATTTGCTCATCAAGTAATTCACCAAGTGGCACAGTAGTATCAAGCATAGAAGTAGTTTCATCATAAGTATCATGCATAGCAGAAGTGGCATCATCAATAACATGCGACATATCAGAATTCATAGCAGTAGTAGGTTTAGGTGTCGCAAACTTACTCATAACAGAAGGAGAATCTAGTGCAAGGCTAGATTGCAGTCCCTTACCCCCCCTCGTAGTTGAGGGCAAAATAGTAGTTCGATCATCTTTCAAGTTTTTCATAGTGTCCAGCAGATATAAATCCCAAGTGACTCAAAGAATAGAGCTATGCTCCCCGGCAACGGCGCCAGAAAATAGTCTTGATAACCCACAAGTATAGGGGATCGCAACAGTTTTCGAGGGTAGAGTATTCAACCCAAATTTATTGATTCGACACAAGGGGAGCCAAAGAATATTCTCAAGTATTAGCAGCTGAGTTGTCAATTCAACCACACCTGGAAACTTATCTGCAGCAAAGTGTTTAGTAGCAAAGTAATATGATAGTGGTGGTAACGGTAACAAAAGTAAAGACGGCGAAAGTAATGTTTTTGGTATTTTGTAGTGATTGTAACAGTAGCAATGGAAAAGTAAATAAGTGTAAACCAGTATATGGAAAACTCGTAGGCACTGGATTAGTGATGGATAATTATGCCGGATGTGGTTCATCATGTAGCAGTCATAGCATAGGGTGACATAGAACTAGCTCCAGTTCATCAATGTAATGTAGGCATGTATTCCGTATATAGTCATACGTGCTTATGGAAAAGAACTTGCATGACATCTTTTGTCCTACCCTCCCGTGGCAGCGGGGTCCTATTGGGAACTAAGGGATATTAAGGCCTCCTTTTAATAGAGAACCGGAACAAAGCATTAGCACATAGTGAATACATGAACTCCTCAAATTATGGTCATCACCGGGAGTGGTCCCGATTATTGTCACTTCGGGGTTGCCGGATCATAACACATAGTAGGTGACTATAGACTTGCAAGATAGGATCTAGAACACACATATATTCATGAAAACATAATAGGTTCAGATCTGAAATCATGGCACTTGGGCCCTAGTGACAAGCATTAAGCATAGCAAAGTCATAGCAACATCAATCTCAGAACATAATGGATACTAGGGATCAAACCCTAACAAAACTAACTCGATTACATGATAAATCTCATCCAACCCATCACCGTCCGGCAAGCCTACGATGCAATTACTCACGCACGGTGGTGAGCATCATGAAATTGGTGATGGAGGATGGTTGATGATGACGATGGTGACGAATCCCCCTCTCCGGAGCCCCGAACGGACTCCAGATCAGCCCTCCCGAGAGAGATTAGGCCTTGGCGGCGGCTCCGTATCGTAAAACACGATGATTTCTTCTCTCTGATTTTTTTTCTCCCCGAAAGCCAATATATGGAGTTGGAGTTGGCGTCGGAGGGCCACCAGGGGGCCCACGAGGTAGGGGGCGCGCCCAGGGGGGCACCCCCACCCTCGTGAGCAGGGTGTGGGCCCCCTGGTCTTCATCTTTTGTGAGGATGTTTCTTTATTTTTTTCTAAAGTGTTCCGTGGAGTTTCAGGACATTTCGAGAATTTTTATTTTCTACACAAAAAACAACACCGTGGCAGTTCTGCTGAAAACAGCGTCAGTCCGGGTTAGTTACATTCAAATCATACAAGTTAGAGTCCAAAACAAGGGCAAAAGTGTTTGGAAAAGTAGATACGACGGAGACGTATCAGTGAGTAGGGATTTCCATGCAACGGATGCACTAGAGCTATAAGTATATGAAAGCTCTACAAAAGAAACTAAGTGGGTGTGCATCCAACTCGCTTGCTCACGAAGACCTAGGGTATTTTGAGGAAGCCCATCATTGGAATATACAAGCCGAGTTCTATAATGAAAGATTCCCACTAGTATATGAAAGTGACAAAATGAGAGAATCTCTATCATGAAGATCTTGGTGTTACTTTGAAGCACAAGTGTGGTAAAAGGATAGTAACATTGTCCCTTCTCTCTTTTTCTCTCATCATTTTTTTTCTTTTATTTGGGCCTTTCCCTTTTTTTTGGCCTCTTCTTTTTTTCGTCCGGAGTCTCGTCCCGACTTATGGGGGAATCATAGTCTCCATCATCCTTTCCTCACTTGGGACAATTCTCTAATAATGATGATCATCGCACTTTTATTTTTCTTACAACTCAACAATTACAACTCGATACTTAGAACAAAGTATGACTCTATATGAATGCCTCCGGTGGTGTACCGGGATATGCAATGAATCATGAGTGACATGTATGAAAGAATTATGAACGGTGGCTTTGCCACTAATACGATGTCAACTACATGATCATGCTAGCAATATGACAATGATGGAGCATGTCATAATAAACAGAACGGTGGAAAGTTGCATGGCAATATATCTCGGAATGGCTATGGAAATGCCATGATAGGTAGGTATGGTGTCTGTTTTAAGGAAGATATATGGTGGGTGTATGATACCGGCAAAAAGTGCGCGGTATTAGAGAGGCTAGCAATGGTGGAAGGATGGAAAAAAGTGCGTATAATCCATGGACTCAACATTAGTCATAAAGAACTCATATACTTGTTGCAAAAATCTAGAAGTTATCAAAGCAAAGTATTACGCGCATGCTCCTAGGGGGATAGATTGGTAGGAAAAGACCATCATTCGTCCCCGACCGCCACTCATAAGGAAGACAATCAATAAATAAATCATGCTCCGAGTTCATCACATAATGGTTCACCATATGTGCATGCTATGGGAATCACAAACTTCAACACAAGTATTCTTTAAATTCACAACTACTCAACTAGCATGACTCTAATATCACCATCTTCATATCTCAAAACAATTATCAAGCATCAAACTTTTCTTAGTATTCAACACACTCAAAAGAAAGTCTCACATATCTTGAATACCAAGTATATTAACATTAAGCAAATTACCATGCTATTAACGACTCTCAAAATAATCTAAGTGAAGCATGAGAGATCAATAGTTTCTTTAAAACAAATCCACCACCGTGCTCTAAAAGATCTAAGTGAAGCACTAGAGCAAAAATTATCATGCTCAAAAGATATAAGTGAAGCACTATGAGCAAAACTATCAAGCTCAAAAGATATAAATGAAGCACATAGAGTATTCTATCAAATTCCAATTCATGTATGGCTCTCTCAAAAGGTGTGTATAGCAAGGATGATTGTGGTAAACTAACAAGCAAAGACGCAAATAATACAAGACGCTCCAAGCAAAACACATATCATGTGGTGAATAAAAATATAGCTCCAAGTAAATTACCGATGGAAGTGGACGAAAGAGGGGATGCCTTCCGGGGCATCCCCAAGCTTTGACTTTTTGGTGTCCTTGGATTATCTTGGGGGTGCCATGGGCATCCCCAAGCTTAGGCTCTTGCCACTCCTTGTTCCATAATCCATCAAAAGAATTCACCCAAGACTTGAAAACTTCACAACACAAAACTTAATAGAAATCTCACGAGCTTCGTTAGAGAAAGAAAACAAAAGACTACTTAAAGGTACTGTAATGAACTCATTCTTTATTTATATTGGTGTTAAACCTACTGTATTCCAACTTCTCTATGGATTATAAACTACTCCCTCCGTCCCAAAATAAGTGTCTAAACTTTGTACTAGCTCTAGTGCAAATTTGTACTAAGCTCAATACACTTATTTTGGGACGGAGGGAGTATTTTACTAGCCATAGATTCATCAAAATAAGCAAACAACACACGCAAAACAGAATCTGTCAAAAACAGAACAGTCTGTAGCAATATGTAACTAATGCAAACTTCTGGAACTATAAAAATCCTACCAAAATAGGAAGTCCTGGACAATTTGTTTAGTGAACAGCAGCAAAAAGAATCAACGCAAAATCACGTTTCTGTGATTTAACAAAATTATATTCGTACGCGCAAAGTTTCTATTTTTCAGCAGAACCAAATCAACTATCATCGTAGGTTATCCTATAGGTCCTACTTGGCACAAACACTAATTAAACCATAAAACCACATCCAAAGGAGGCTATATGGATTATTTATTCCTAAACAGAAGCAAAAACAAAAAACAAAAATAAAATTGGGTTGCCTCCCAACAAGCGCTATAGTTTAACGCCCCTAGCTAGGCATAAAAGCAAGGATAGATCTAGGTATTGCCATCTTTGGTAGGCAATTCTTCAATGAGGCATCTACCTTCTTTAGAATTTTCTTTCTTTCTAGTAATTATCAAATTTTTAGGAAAAAGATCGAAAAATTCATTCATAGCAAATGGTTCCTTAATGATGGCCAAAAGATTGGGATCAACGCTTATAGATTTAAGATCCGCAGTTTCCTTACTAGATGATTCACCCTTATTCTTAGGAACATAAATAAGCTTAGTATTTTTAGTAGACGAACTTGGAGTGTTTTTTACGGAAGAAAAAGCGGATCCCAAGTTGGTAATGATACCCTCAAGTTTATCGATTCTAGTAGAATCTAAAATTATTTTCTCATTAACTATGGGTTCCTTTACTTTAAGGGACATTTACATCTGTGCCCCTAACTCGAACCCACTACTCAGATTTGCCCCTAATTTTGAAGCATGCTCAAATATGCCCCTCCACCGTTAAGTCACTACTCAGAAATGCCCTTCCGTACAGAACTGTAGCACTTTTCGTCCAATACTGTAACACTTTCCGTCTACTACAGTACACATGGGCCTCTGACGGTCAAAGGCCTTTGACTGGACGGAAGGGCATTTCTGAGTAGTGACTTAATGGCAGAAGGGCAAATTTGAGCATGCTTTGAAATTAGGGGCAAATCTGAGTAGGTGGTTCGAGTTAGGGGCAGAAATGCAAATGGCCCTTACTTTAATATTTTTCAAAGTCATTCCTACCTTAGATCCATATTGGGTAATTTGGTTGTGGATCTTTTTATCAAGATTTTCAATTTATTCAATGGTAGCAACTTTATTCTCAATAATTTCAAGCCTTTGCATAACATGCTCCAAAGTTAACATAGTTCCATTAACCAAAAGGGGTGGTGAGCCAAATAAATCTATTAAAGCATTATAAGAATCAAAAGTATGGCTACCAAAAAAATTCCCTCCGGTAATGGTATCAAGGATATATCTATACCAAGGATTGGCACCTACGTAAAAATTACGAAGAAGAACTGAAGTAGATTGCTTCCTGGTAGATCTATTTTGAGCATTGCAAATTCTATACCAAGCGTCTTTTAGATTTTCTCCCTCCCTTTGCTTAAAGTTTAGGACTTCATTCTCGGGAGATAACGGAGAAGATATGAGATTAGTCATGACGACAAGCAAGCAAACTAACACACGAGCAAACAAACGGATAAAGGAAAAGGAAACAGGAAGGAGAGAAGGAAATTGGGAAAGAGAGGGCGAATAAAACGGCAAGGGTGAAGTGGGGGAGAGGAAAACGAGAGGCAAATGGAAAATAATGTAATGCGAGAGATAGGGATTGTGATGGGTACTTGGTATGGTTGACTTGCTCTTGCGTGAGCCTCCCCGGCAACGGCGCCAGAAATTCTTCTTGCTACCTCTTGAGCACTGCGTTGGATTTCCCCGAAGAGGAGAGGATGATGCAGCAAAGTAGCGTAAGTATTTCCCTCAGTTTTTGAGAACCAAGGTATCAATCCAGTAGGAGACCACGCACAAGTCCCTCGTACCTACACAAAACGATAGCTCCTCGCAACCAACGCGATTAGGGGTTGTCAATGCCTTCACGGTCATTTACGAGAGTGAGATCTGATAGAGATGATAAATAATATTTTTGGTATTTTTGGTATATAGATGCAAAGTGAAAAGTAAAAGGCAAAGTAAAAACAAAACAAGTAATAAAGTAATGGAGATTGATATGATGAGAATAGACCCGGGGGCCATAGGTTTCACTAGTGGCTTCTCTCAAGAGCATAGATATTCTACGCTGGGTGAACAAATTACTGTTGAGCAATTGATAGAATTGAGCATAGTTATGAGTATATCTAGGTATGATCATGTATATAGGCATCACGTCCAAGACAAGTAGACCGAAACGATTCTGCATCTACTACTATTACTCCACTCATCGACCGCTATCCAGCATGCATCTAGAGTATTAAGTTAAAAACAGAGTAACGCCTTAAGGAAAATGACATGATGTAGAGGGATAAATTCAAGCAATATGATAAAAAAAACCCATCTTGTTATCCTCAATGGCAACAATACAATACGTGCCTTGTTGCCCCTTGTGTCACTGGGAAAGGACACCGCAAGATTGAACCCAAAGCTAAGCACTTCTCCCGTTGCAAGAACTACCAATCTAGTTGGCCAAACCAAACAGATAATTCGAAGAGACTTGCAGAGATAACTCAATCATACATAAAAGAATTCAGAGAAGATTCAAATATTATTCATAGATAAGCTGGATCATAAACCCACAATTCATCGGTCTCAACAAACACACCGCAAAAAGAAGATTACATCGAATAGATCTCCACAAGAGAGGGGGAGAACATTGTATTGAGATCCAAAAAGAGAGAAGAAGCCATCTAGCTACTAGCTATGGACCCGAAGGTCTGAAGTAAACTACTCACACTTCATCGGAGGGGCTATGGTGTTGATGTAGAAGCCCTCCATGGTGGATGCCCCCTCCGGCAGAGTTCCAGAACAGGCCCCAAGATGGGATCTCGTGGATACAGAAGGTTGCGGCGGTGGAATTAGGTTTTTGGCTCCTGTTCTGATCGTTTGGGGGTACGTAGGTATATATAGGAGGAAGGAGTACGTCGGTGGAGCAACAGGGGGCCCACGAGGCAGGGGATGCGCCCTAGGGGGGGGGGCGCCCCCCACCCTCGTGTCCGGCTCTTTTGTTCCTTGGAGCAGGGTCCAAGTCTCCCGGATCACGTTCGGTGAGAAAATCACATTCCCGAAGGTTTCATTCCGTTTGGACTCCGTTTCTTCGAAACACTAAAATATGCAAAAAACAGCAATTCTGGGCTGGGCCTCCAGTTAATAAGTTAGTCCCAAAAATAATATAAAAGTGGAAAATAAAGCCCAATATTGTCCAAAACAGTAGATAAAGTAGCATGGAGCAATCAAAAATTATAGATACATTGGAGACGTATCAGATGTATGATCCTGCGATGGATATGCAGATTTTATCCACTTACCGCAACCTGTCAGATAGGCGAGACCACGGTTGAAGAACGCAATTAGCCTGAAGTCTTTATAATTCGCAGATCTTGTGGGCACTTGGTAGATTACAACCTTGAGCAAATCAAACTTGGTACCATGTTGGCCACTGTAAGATTCTGATTATTCTGGGCCACGGTGCCTAAGCAGTGAAGTGTTAATTGAAGGATGGGGGTCAATCGCCAGGTGTAGACCTCCACGAGCATCCAGCTGCCGCGACCGTTGATGAGCACCATCCAAGACGTGTTCATGCCAACCCAGTACATACTGTTAATGTAGTTGAGGGTGACGGGGATCTGATCGCAATCGAGGGGGTTGATGCTCGCCACCCTACAATCGTTATGCTGTGTGACACGCCATTTCTGAAGATCAGGCGGCATCAGCAAGCAAGGAGCTAGCTTAAAAAGCTCCGGCCTGAGGGCTCTGAGTAAACGGTACAGTGATGTTTGCTTGAACTACATCGGTATTTCCCCAAAGAGGAAGGGATGATGCAGCACAACAACGGTAGGTATTTCCCTCAGTGATGAGACCAAGGTTATCGAACCAGTAGGAGAACCACGCAACACCACGTAAACATCTCCTGCACACAAAGATCAAATACTTGCAACCCGACATAAGAGAGGGGTTGTCAATCCCTCACGGGTAAAAAGATAGATAAAATTGTAGTAGATTGGATAAATAGATCTCGTGAGAATGCGAGATAAAATAAATTACTAAAAATTGTAGCAAGGTATTTTTGTATTTTTGGATTAATAGATCTGAAAATAAAAGCAAATAAAAATAGATCGCGAAGGCAAATATATTAAAGAAGACACCCGGGGCCCGTAGGTTTCACTAGTGACTTCTCTCGAGAAAAATAGCAAATGGTGGAATAACAAACTATTGTTGGTCAGTTGATAGAACTACAAATACTCATGACGATATTCAGGCAATGATCATTATATAGGCATCACGTCCAAGATTAGTAGACCGACTCCTGCCTGCATCTACTACTATTATTCCACACATCGACCGCTATCCAGCATGCATCTAGTGTATTAAGTTCATGGAAAAACGGAGTAATGCAATAAGAACGATGACATGATGTAGACAAGATCTATTTATGTAGAAATAGACCCCATCTTGTTATCCTTGATAGCAACAATACATACGTGTCGGCTCCCCTTCTTCCACTGGAATCAAGCACTGTAAGATCGAACCTATCACAAAGCACCTCTTCCTATTGCAAGATAAATGGATCAAGTTGGCCAAACAAAACCCAAATATCAGAGAAGAAATATGAGGCTATAAGCAATCATGCATATAAGAGATCAAAGAAGACTCAAATAACTTTCATGGACAAAAACATAGATCTGATAATAAACTCAAAGTTCATCGGGTCCCAACAAACACACAGCAAAAAGAGTTACATCATATGGATCTCCAAGAGACCATTGTATTGAGAATCAAGAGAGGGAGAGAGAGAGAGAGAGAGAGAGAGAGAGGAGGCCATCTAGCTACTAACTACGGACCCGTAGGTCTACAATGAACTACTCACGCATCATCAGAGAGGCACCAATGGACATGATGAACCCCTCCGTGATGGTGTTTAGATTGGATCTGGTGGTTCTGGAACTTGCGGCGGCTAGAATTGATTTTCGTCAACTGCCCTAGGGTTTCTAGAATATCGGGGTATTTATAGAGCAAAGAGGTGTTGCCAGAGGCCACCGATGTGGGAATAACCCACCTGGGCGCGCCTGGGGGCCCAGGCGCGCCCTGGTGGGTTGTGCCCCCCTCAGGGTACCCCTCTGGAACTTCTTCGGCCCATATTCTGTCTTCTGGTCTAGAAAAAATCCACAAAAAGTTTTGCTGTGTTTGGACTCCGTTTGGTATTGATTTCCCACGATGTAAAAAACAAGCAGAAAACAACAATTGGCACTGGGACTATGTCAATAGGTTAGTACCAAAAAAAGATATAAAATGATTATAAAATGACTGTAAAACATCCAAGAATGATAATATAATAGCATGGAACAATCAAAAATTATAGATACGTTGGAGACGTATCAGCATCCCCAAGCTTAATTCCTGCTCGTCCTCGAGTAGGTAAATGATAAAAATAAAACTTTTGATGTGGAATGCTGCCTAACATGTTCATCACATATTCTTTTCTTTGTAGCATGGACATTTGGACTTTTATATGGGTCAAAGCAATAGTCTAGTTTTGACATGAAGACTTTAATACTCAAGCATATCAACAAGCAACCATGTCTTTCAAAATATCAACACTAAAGCAAGTTATCCCTAGCCCATTATGCTTAATCATTGATCCATTCATGAAACAAACTCGAATACTAGCTATACCCAATGCTCAAGTATGATCATAGTGCCTCTTAGTTGGTGATTTAAAAGAGAAGATGGAGACTCAAGTAAATAAAAATTGCATAAAGTAAAAGAAGGGCCCTTCGCGGAGGGAAGTAGGGATTTGTAGAGGTGCCAGATCTCAAAGCGAAAATTGAGAGATAAAAACATTTTGGGAGGCATACTTTTCCCACAACGAAAACGACTTAGAGTTCCCAACACTTTCAATGCTAGATATATCATCGGCGGTTCCCAAACAGAAAATAAATTTTATTCCTTTTTCCACCGTACTTTCACTTTCCATGGCTAACCGTATACACAGGTGCCCTCTATACCAACAGTTTCCAAGGAATTATTATTTGACAACATAAAGTAAATTCATTTATCATTACGGGACTGGGCATCCCTAATACCTTTGTCGTACTCTCGTTCAATGACAAGTGAATAAACACTCGTCGTGAGAATAACAAAGACTCATAATCATACAAGACGCTCCAAGCAAAACTCATAATATGTGACGAATAAAAATAGAGCTCCAGGTAAAATACCGATGCTTGTTAGAAGAAAGAGGGGATGTCACTCGGGGGCATCCCCAATCTTAGTTGCTTGCTACTTCTTGAATATTATCTTGGGGTGCCTCGGGCATCCCCAAGCTTAGCCTTTTGCTAATACTTATTCCTTCATCCATCGTAATATCACCCAAAACTTGAAAAGTTAAATCACACAAAACTCAACAAAACCTTCGTGAGATCCGTTAGTATAAGAAAGAAAACCACTACTATAAGTACTGTTGCAAACCCATTCATATTTTATTTTTGCATTATATCTAATGTATTCCAAGTTTTCTATGGCAAAACTCTTTAAAGAAAACCATAGAATCGTCAAAACAAGCACACAACGCAAAGAATACAGAATGTATCAAAAACAGAACAGTCTGTCGCAATCTGGATACTTCGAATACTTATGTAACTCCAAAAATTCTTAAAAATTAGGACAGAATGGAAAATTTGTTTATTAATCTCCTGCAAAAAGAATCAACTCAAAAACACTCTTCTGTTAAAAATGGGAATTATTTTCGTCAGCGCAAAAGTTTCTGTTTTCAGCAAGATCAAATCAACTCTCACCCAAATCATCCCATAGGCTTTGCTTGGCACAAACACTAATTTAAACCACAAAAACACATCTAATCAGAGGCATAATTGGGTACTTTATTGAAAACAGCAAGAAAAACAAAAGGCAAAAAGATACAAGTTGGGTTGCCTCCCAACGAGCGCTATCGTTTTATGCCCCTAGCTAGGCTTGAGATTTCATTGATGCTCACACGAAAGATAACAATTGAAGCACAAACAGAGCATCATAAAACATGTGACAAAAACACTTAAGTCTAACATACGTCCTATGCATAGGAAGTTTATAGGAAAACAAATTAGCAAGACAAGCAAGATCTAGCATATGTAAGGAATGAGAAAGAAACAATGGCAATCCCAACATGAAGAGAGGTAACTTAGTGACATGAAGATTTCCACAACCATATTTCCCTCTCTCATAATAATTACATGTAGGATCATAATAAAATTCAACAATATAACTTTCACATAAAATATTCTCTTCATGATCCACATGCATGCAAAGTTGACACTCTTCCAATATAATGGGATTAACATCAAATAAAGTCATGACCTCTCCAAGCCCACTTTTATCAAAAAATTCATAAAATTGATCATTCTCCAAAGTAGTGGGATCATTATCACCTAAATTTGACACTCTTCCAAACCCACTTTCAATATTATCACAAACATATTCATCATGAGGCTTAAATAAATTTTCAAGATCATAAGAAGAATCACCACAATCATGATCATTTCAATAAGTAGTGGATATATATCAAATTTAGCATTCCCAAGCTTGGGATTTTGCATCTTATTAGCACAACTGACATTAATAGAATTTATAATAACATCATTGCAATCATGCTTTTTATTGAAAGAGGTATCATGAATCACTTTATCAATTTCTGCTTCCAACACTTCATCACAACCTACAGATTCATGAATTTCAAGCAAAACTTCACAGAGATACTCAAGTGCACTCAAATCACTAGCAACTGGTTTAACATAATCAGATCTCTTAAAAAGATTAGCTAGTGGATGAGGATTCATATCAATAGATTTTTAGCAAGCAAAGATGCAAGCAAATAGAAAAACATAGTCACACAAGCAAACAAGAGATCTGGCAAGAAAAAGGCAAACGAAAAAGAGGGCGAATAAAATGACAAATTTTTGTGAAGTGGGGAAGAGGAAAACAAGAGACAAATGGCAAATAATGTAAATTGCAAGGAGATGAGATTTGTGATTAGGAACCTGGTTGATGCTGTCTCCCCGGTAACGGCGCCAAAAATTCCTTTTGATGTTTGCTTGAACTACGTGGTATTTCCCCAAAGAGGAAGGGATGATGCAGCACAACAATGGTAGGTATTTCCCTCAGTGATGAGATCAAGGTTATCGAACCAGTAGGAGAACCACGCAACACCACGTAAACGGCTCCTGCACACAAAGAACAAATACTTGCAACCCGACTTAAGAGAGGGGTTGTCAATCCCTCGATAGATAAAATTGTAGTAGATTGGATAAATAGATCTCGTGGGAACGTGAGATAAAATAAATTGCTGAAAATTGCAGCAAGGTATTTTTGTATTTTTGGATTAATAGATCTGAAAATAAAAGGAAATAAAAATAGATTGCGAAGGCAAATATATTAAAGAAGAGACGCAGGGGCCGTAGGTTTCACTAGTGGCTTCTCTCGAGAAAAATAGCAAACGGTGGAATCACAAATTATTGTTGGGCAATTGATAGAACTTCAAATACTCATGACAATATCCAGGCAATGATCATTATATAGGCATCATGTCCAAGATTAGTAGACCAAGTCCTGCCTGCATCTACTACTATTACTCCACACAAGCAGATATGGATCCCGTCATTTTATCCTTAGTAGCAACGATACATACGTGTCGGTTCCCTTTCTATCACTGGGATCAAGCACCGTAAGATCAAACCCACTACCGGGCACCTCTTCCCATTGCAAGATAAATAGATCAAGTTGGCCAAACAAAACCCAAATATTGGAGAAGAAATATGAGGCTATTAGAGATCACGCATATAAGAGATCAAAGAACTCAAATAGCTTTCATGGATATAAAAAGATATACCTGATCATAAACTCGAAGTTCATCAGATCCCAACAAACACACCGCCAAAATACTTACATCATATGGATCTCCAAGAGACCATTGTATTGATAATCAAGAGAGAGAGAGAGAGAGAGAGAGAGAGAGAGAGGAAGCCATCTAGCTACTGACTACGGACCCGAAGGTCTATAAAGAACTACTCACGCATCATCGGAGAGGCAGCAATGGAAGTGGTGAACCCCACCGTGATGGTGTCTAGATTGGATCTCATGGTTCTGGACTCTGCGGTGGCTGGATGAAAATTTCATCGACTCCCCTAGGATTTCTGGGATATTGGGGTATTTATAGAGAAAAGAGTCGGTCCATGGGGCACCCGAGGTGGGCACAACTCACCTGGGCACGCCTGGCCCTCCTGGCACGCCCTGGTGGGTTGTCCCCTCCTCAGGACTCCCCCCAGGTGCAACCAGGGCCCGTTGTGTTCCTTCTGGCCCATAAAAAATCATCGTAAATTGGCGTGGTATTTGGACTCCATCTGATATTGATTTCTTGCGATGTAAAAAACATGCAGAAAACAGCAACTGGCACTTGGCACTATGTCAATAGGTTAGTACCAAAAAATGATATAAAATGACTATAAAATGATTATAAAACATCCAAGATTGATCACAAAACAGCATGGAATAATCAAAAATTATAGATACGTTGGAGACATATCAAACATCAAGATGCATTTTTTTACAAAACACCTGTTGTGATTGACCCATGTGGGAATAATCCCATGTGTAAAAACTAATGATATCTCAAAAAAATTATCGGAAAAATGGTATCTCGAGAATTTCATCGAAAAAATGGTATCTCGAGAAAGATGAGAGATAAGGTGAGGAGGAGTGGGGCGTGGTGGTGACTGCTGGTCGGACTAGGCGGAGGCATGGGGATGGACGGCATCGGCAGTGGCCACCATGCCAGATTGTTCCAGAGACTTCCTTTTTTAATTGCTCAGCAATGAGGTTGTGGGAGATAAGGATGAACGAGGCGAGGCCTTATCTATAAATGTGGAGAGAGGTGCAGGTAACTTTTGTAAAATTGTCATAGTTTGCTTTCTATCTGTCAGATATAGATCAGACAGTCTATATTACAAGATGGTGTTCAGGAACGTAGCATGCAATTTCAAAAAAATTCCTACGATCACGCAAGATCTATCTAGGAGATGCATAGCAACGAGAGGGGGAGAGTGTGTCCACGTACCCTCGTAGACCGAAAGCAGAAGGGTTATGTTAACGCAGTTGATGTAGTCGAACGTCTTCACGATTGAGGGAGTCCTGGACTAGGGGATGTCCGGATAGCCGAACTATCATCACTGGCCGGACTCCAAGACTATGAAGATACAAGATTGAAGACTTCGTCCCGTGTCCGGATGGGACTTTCCTTGGCGTGGAAGGCAAGCTTGGCTATCCGGATATGTAGATCTCCGACCATTGTAACCGACTCTGTGTAACCCTAGCCCTCTCCGATGTCTATATAAACCGGAGGGTTTTAGTCCGTAGGACGAACAACAATCATTCCATAGGCTAGCTTCTAGGGTTTAGCCTCCTTGATCTCGTGGTAGATCTACTCTTGTACTACCCATATCATCAATATTAATCAAGTAGGAGTAGGGTTTTACCTCCATCGAGATGGCCCGAACCTGGGTAAAAACATCGTGTCCCTTGTCTCCTGTTACCATCTGCCTAGACACACAGTTCAGGACCCCCTACCCGAGATACGCCGGTATTGACACCGACATTGGTGCTTTCATTGAGAGTTCCTCTGTGTCGTCGCTCATTGGCCTGATGGCTCCTTCGATCATCAACAACGACGCAGTCCAGGGTGAGACTTTTCTCCCCGGACAAATCTTCGTATTCGGCGGCTTTGCACTGCGGTCCAATTCGCTTGGCCATCTGGAGCAGATCGAAAGCTACGCCCCTGGCCATCAGGTCAGATTTGGAAGTTTGAACTATACGGCCGACATCCACGGAGACTTGATCTTCAACGGATTCGAGCCGCAGCCAAGCGCGCCGCACTGTCACGATGGGCATGATTTAGCTCTGCTGCCGGATAATGCCCTGGAAGCCGCACAAGAGTCCGCTCCGACCCTTAACTCGGAGCTGACTGCGCCAATCGAGGATGGGTGGCTAGACACCGCCTCGGGGGCTGCTACGTTGATGGAGCCGAATACCGACCCTGTCCCTTGTAAAGCTTGTGACTCCAATGTACCGGACTCTTCTCCGGACCCCGAACCTTCCGCGCTCCTGCCAATCAAATCCGATTGGGCGCCGATCATGGAGTTCACCGCTGCGGACATCTTTCAGCACTCGCCTTTCGGCGACATCCTGAATTCGCTAAAGTGCCTCTCTTTATCAGGAGAGCCTTGGCCGGATTATGGCCAAGACGGTTGGGATGCGGACAACGAAGAAATTCAAAGCCCACCCACTGCCCACTTTGTAGCCACTGTCGACGACTTAACCGACATGCTAGACTTCGACTCCGAAGACATCGACGGTATGGACGACGATGCTGGAGACGACCAAGAACCAGCGCCTACGGGGCACTGGAAAGCCACCTCAACCTACGATTTATACATGGTGGATACGCCTGAAGGAAGCGATAACGAGGAGCAACGGGACGCTGCGAAGGATAATTCACCCGAAAAACAGCCGAAACGGCGACGCAAGCGCTGCCCAAAGTCCCGCCTCGACAACAACCCAGCCATAGAGCAGGGAGAACCAGTGGACGACGAACATACCCCCAAGAAACCATCCGAACAGGATGAATTGGACAAACAACCCATCCCCGGCGAAAACAACAGTCCGGACGATCTCACGCCAGACACATCGGTGGAGCAGAAGAACCTCCACAAAAGGCTCGTCGCCACTGTACGAAGTCTGAAGAAGCAGAAGCAGAAGCTCAAAACCGGAAGACGTACTTAGAATGAGATGGAGCAAGGTACTCAAGACCGCAGACAAATACGGTGATAGTCACCAAGCAAAGAGCTACCCGAAGCGCAAACTGTTGCCTGAATTTGACGAGGAGGCCGTAGAGCCCCCACAATCGAAAAAACAAAGAGGCCGCCCGGTCGGATAGACGACCACATGACAAACAAAGAACAGCAAGCGGCGCCGCACACAAGCCGGCACGTGATCCACATAAGGATCCTCGCAAAAAGGATGGCCCGGTCAGATCCATTTATGGGCCAAGAGAGCAAGCTCCAGAAAGCAACACAACACGTCGAGTATTAGAAAATCACGGCACACCCAAATACAGGGGCGCTGCACACCCCCTATGTTTCACTGATGAGGTGCTGGATCATGAATTCCCAGCGGCATTCAAGCCCGTAAATATGGAGGCATATGACGGAACAACAGACCCCGGAGTCTGGATTGAGGATTACATCCTACACATACATATGGCTAGAGGAGATGACCTCCACGCCATAAAATACTTACCCCTCAAGCTCAAAGGGCCAGCACGGCATTGGCTCAAAAGCCTCCCAGAAAATACCATTGGAAGTTGGGAAGAACTCAAGGATGCGTTTCGGGCAAATTTTCAGGGGACTTATGTCCGCCCTCCGGATGCAGACGATTTAAGTCACATAACTCAACAGACCAGAGAGTCAGCCCGCAAATTCTGGAACAGGTTCCTCACCAAAAAGAACCAAATAGTCGACTGTCCGGACGCCGAGGCCTTAGCAGCCTTCAAACATAACGTCCGAGATGAATGGCTCGCCAGACACCTCGGCCAGGAAAAGCTAAGAACAATGGCCGCACTAACAAGCCTCATGACCCGCTTTTGCACGGGAGAG
The DNA here is from genome assembly GCA_963921465.1 of Triticum timopheevii. NCBI lineage: Eukaryota > Viridiplantae > Streptophyta > Magnoliopsida > Poales > Poaceae > Triticum > Triticum timopheevii. The sequence goes on from OY997264.1 coordinate 363,417,416, forward strand.
GATAGCTGGCTGGCAAGATGCAGCACCAGCGACCCAAGTACATCCGAGGTCAGGGATGGAAATGGGAAACCACAATGCAGAAAGGACCAGCGCCGGACTAAGGGAAATGACCCAAAGAGCATGGCAGTTAACGCCGGATTCAAAAGCTCTCGGCAGAACAACAAAGCACTGCCTCTCAATGACAATAGCGACGAGCTATCTAACCTAAACAAAATCTTGGACAAGATATGCCAAATCCATAGCACCCCCGGGAAGCCTGCAAACCATACCCACAGAGATTGTTGGGTTTTCAAGCAGTCCGGCCGACTTAACGCCGAACACAAGGGGCTCGACACACCAAGTGAGGACGATGACGAACCCCATAAGCAGAGCACCGGAAAACAAAAGAATTTCCCACAAGATGTCAAAACAGTAAATTCACTTCAAGTGATAATAGGGAAAAATAGAGCGGCACCCAATAAAGTACGCGCTGCACGATCTATCCCAACGGAGTCCCAACACTGGTTGTCAAAAGCAATCACCTTCGACCATCAGGACTACTCCGGAAGTATCCAGAATGCTGGATGGATTGCTTTGATATTAGATCCTATAATCGACGGACTGCAATTTACACAAGTCCTAATGGACGGCGGCAGTGATCTAAACCTGTTATACCAGGACACAATCCGCAGAATGGGGATAGACCCAACCAAAAATTCGCCATAGCAACACTTCCTTTAAAGGAGTGATGCCAGGCCCATATGCCCATTGTACGGGCTGTCTACTACTAGAAGTTGTGTTCGGTTCACCCGACAACTTCCGTCGCGAAAAATTAATCTTCCCAATCGCCCCATTTAAAAATAGCCATCAAGCACTATTGGGACGCGAAGATTTCACCCGCTTTAACGCAATACCGCATTACGCGTCTCTTACACTTAAAATGCCCGGTCCACGCGGCATCATCTCATTAAAGGGTAACTTCGAGTGTTCCTCGACCGCGGACAAACGTGAGACTGCCTTGACAGCCACACACTAATCCGGCTTTGCTGATCAAAGCCCCTAAAACAGGTCATTCAGACCCCGAACACGGTTAGCCGAGTCCGGTATAAATAAACAAGGGGCTTACTAGCCGCGTACCCCTTTACAAGGGGCTGCATGCATGAACAATGAGAGCCAATAAAGCTCAATTTTATTCATTTTTTGAATCATACTCTGTTTTAAATACATTTTTCGCACGATCCTTTTTTTTTCAAACTAAGTTCTTCTCTTTTATAGATGAACAACGTGCTACACCCGTCCAGGATACGGCACAACGGAGACATAGGCGCAGACATGCAGCAGGGACCCATTGTAAGGATTCTTTTCAGATTAAGACCCTGTGTAAACCTTTTTTACTGTCTCTTGTTGATACACATCCCCCGGTTTCTTACCATAACCGAGGAGGAGGCTGGCGTTTTGGCATCGGCCGCGTCAGAAGTTCTCGCGCGTACCTGGACACTAGGGGCTTAGGGCATCGTTTTCCCCGTTTTCATAAAGACCGAATACCTCAGGGAGTGTTCGGCGTCTCGAGTTAGGCCTTATATGCATCAGCTCCGAATCATGTCTTTAGTCAAATGTTGGGTTTGCCCGGCTCCTGTGTTTTGCTGCCTTACGTTCCGTTCTATCGGCTAACGCGGCACCAGGAGAACTACTGCGATTGTGCCCCGGTTCGGCCAGGAGAGCACCTCAGTAGAGAAAGCCGAAAACTAACTGTCATGATATAGCGAGAGACTGGTCAACCACTCGATCGACCACCGGAATGTTTAGAATTCCTCCGCTTTGACGAAGGACCGTTTCCCGGTCAGGCACACATGCGCCCCGAATTCGGAGAGCGCGGTGCCCCTAGGGGCTATATAGTAGCCCCACCATCGAACTCCTATGGCTAAGTGGAAGTGATAAAGCATTATAGTCCGGTTGCCTAGTTTGCTACGCTATCACCTCCTTCACAGGACCAAGACGTTGGATTAAGTGTGAAAATGCGCTTTTTTGCAAACACCCCCGCACTATGTGCGTGGGGGCTGAAGCTGAAGACTGCCATCTTTCAGGTTATATATACACATATACATTAACGGCCGCACAGGAGGTATTTCAATACTTGAACACACAAGTATAAAAAGCCCTTATATTATATTTGAAAGATGGTTTCACAAATCATACATGTCATTTGAACATAATATTTTTCGAGCACCGCGACTCTATTAAGCGAGCGCCCTGCAGGACTTCCTCAAAATAGTGCTCGGCGGGTAATCGGCTTCTGTCTGAATCCCGGGATGCAACGTCGGTGGCCTCCATCTCTGCCCAGTATGTTTTGACATGGGCGAGAGCCATCCGTGCACCCTCTATGCATGCCGACCGCTTCATCGCCTTGATATGCGGCACCGCATCAAGGAACTGCTGCACCAAGCCAAAATAACTCTTCGGGTCGGGCCTTTTCGGCTACAGATAAGCCACGACATCCTTCATGGCAAGTCCGGACAACCTGTTCAGCTCAGCCCACTCAGCCAACCGATCGGTTAACGGAAGTGGACGCTCCGGATTATGGAATCGAGACCAAAAAAGCTCTTCCATTCCGTGATCCTTTTGGCCTTGGAAGTGCGCGAGTGCGTCCGCCGCACTCGCTGCCAAATTCAAATAAGCATCCTTCGCACCCCACAACTGGCCCAACTGAGCATACTTCAGATCCATGAACTTCCTACGCAGCAGAAAGGGCTTTCCAGCCGCAATATCCCCGGCCTGACGCAGCTCCTCCTTTATAGCCCTCATCGCGGAGCGGGCATCCTTGGCTTCGGCGGTGGCCTTCTTCAGGTCCTCTTGCTCCGCTCGGTGTTCTCTTTCAAGAAACTCATAACGGTCGGTAGCATCCTTCAGCTTCATGGCCATTTCGGCCATTTCCTCCCTACTTCGAGTGAGCAGCCTGTTCGGCTTTTAGCTCTTCGGCTGCCTTCAAAGCAGCCGCATCACTTTTTCTGGCTTGCTCCTTGGCTCGGGCAAGCTCCGCCCGAAGGTCCTCCATAGCAGCAGCGCCATCTGCATCAAGCATACATGTTGTAAGGCACGGGCGTCAAGCTCCCTTACAAGGTGTCCGCGGAGAAGCCACATACCTTGTGACTCGTCAAGTCATTTATTGACCAACGCGATGTCCGCATCTGCAACGTCAAGTTGCCGCTTCAGTTCGGCAACTCTATCAGTCCGGCTGGCTACCGAACGTTCCGCCACCTAAATAGGAAGGGCGACATCTTATAATTGAGATTATGATCCTCGGCACGCTGTCGCTTTTGACAATGTACCGAGTCTCAGGGGCTACTATCTATACAGGGCGCACTCTATGTGCAAAATTGTCAAAAGGTATATCATTTTTACGTACCTCAAACCCCGTCAGTAAACTTCTAACGGCCTCATGCAACCCGCTCTTAGCGGATGAAATCCTTTCAATCACCATACTCATCAACGTACAGTGATCTTCTAAGATAGACGCCCGCCTGAGCAGATCCTTCAGCTCCTCCGGCTGTACACCAGTTGGTGCTGAACTCTCCGGCCCCGCCGGACTCGGGGAGACCCTCCGCGACGACACCTCAGGGTCGTCCGCCCTGCCTGACGGTGCGGCAGATGGAGGCGTTTTGCTCTCCATCATCTCCGGACGAAGATCCCCCGAAGATGAGCTCTGCTGAGAAGGGCTGAGATCCGAACTACAAGGTAAAAACTTCGGCTATCCTCAGAAATAAAAACAAGGATGTCCCTTATTACAAAACTCCCCTTTCTACTTACGGCTCGCTGGAGGGTTGATTCCCTTGGGGAAATAGCGCAGCCAGGGCTTCTCCTGGCGCAGGACCCTCTGGTGAAGATTTCTTCCCCCGCTTTGAGGCCTTGGCCTCCGGATCTTTGGAAGCGGTCCTCTTCTCCCCCTGGAGGGAGGGATTCTCGATCCCCCCATTCTTGAGAGCCTCTTTAGTGGAGGCAGTAGTTTTCCTGTTTTCCCCTTCGCCCTCTTCCAAAGGCGCAGCCTCTAGCATCTTGACTAACACGGGATCCGGCGTGGTCTCAGGGAGGGGGGCCGGACACCGTATCAGTTTTGCTTTTGCTATCCACTCCTGTCCAAGGGATAGCTGGTTAAGGAGCAAGTCTATGATAAATGAACGGACAGAATGTCCGGACATAGGACTACTTACTTGAGTATCCGGGCGATTGCAGCTCAGGCCTGCATCCTTGGTCAAGTCCGGACACATCTCTTGTGATCCGAAGAACAGTTTATACATCTCCACGGGCGTCGCGCCCATGAAGTGTTGAAGAGCATGCAGTCCCTCCGGATTGAATTCCCACAGGCGGAGGGGGCGACGTTTGCAGGGCAGAAGGCGCCGAATCAGCATGACCTGCGCCACTACAACCAGATTGATCTCCCTCTCTTGGAGGTCTCGAATGCGGCCCTGCAATAGTGGCACGTCCTTGGACGGCCCCCAGTCAAGCCCTTTGTTGACCCATGACGCCAGCCGTTGTGGAGGGCTCGAGCGAAAGGCAGGCGGTGCCACCCATCTGGTGCCCCTGGGAGCGGTGATGTAGAACCACTCCTATTGCCACAAACCGAGCTCCTTCTGAAAATAGCCCTCAGGCCACAGAGTGTCAGCTCTCTTGCTTATAACTGCCCCTCCGCACTCTGCCTGCCGCTCCTCGATCATCTTCGGCTCCATGTTGATGGTCTTGAGCCACAATCTGAAGTGAGGAGTGGTGTGAAGGAAGGCTTCGCATACAACAATGAACGATGAGATGTGGAGGATGGGTTTCGGATCCAAGTCATGGAATTCCAGCCCATAATAAAACATGAGCCCCCTCACTAAGGGGTCCATCGGGAAGCCTAAACCCCGACGGAAGTGAGACACGAACACCACGCTCTCGCCAGGCTCGGGAGTGGGAATAACTTGCCCTGGGGCGGGCAGCCTATGCGAAATCTCGCCGGTTAGATACCTGGCGTCTCTCAGCTTTAGCACATCTTCTTCCGTGAGGAAGAGGGCATCCACCGGCCTTGAAGGTCGGAGCCAGACATTGTCGAAGGTCCGAAGCGCCTGAATCTGGAGCCTTGGGTGTTGGAACTCGGGGCGAGGGGCGGATTCAATTGAGGATTGAAGAAAAGGAACAGGCCTTGGTCTCGTTATAAAGGGGTTGAATACCAAGAGCCGTCCCCGTAACCGCTTGGGACTCGCCTTCGATGGAGGGGGCGAGCCAACGGGCGCGTTTGGGTTACCCACGTCCGTATTGACGAGAATCCCAGAATAAGGGGACACGATCTCTGCTTCGACAAGACGTGCCAAGGAAACCGCTTCGCTAAACGCGCTGAGGTGGAATAATAAAAAAGATTCGAGTAAACGCTTGGCCGTGGTGTGACGTCACGCCACGAAATACGTCAGCAGATTGAACTTGTGTAAATATTATTCTCTCTACGGTGGTATGTGGAATTTATTTTGCAGAGCCGGACACTATCCTGGTTTTCACAATCTTCTATGAATTATTCGGAGGAGGAACCTGCCTTGCAATGCTGAAGACAATATGCGCGCCGGACTCGTCGTCATTGAAGCCTGGTTTAGGGGCTACTGAGGGAGTCCTGGACTAGGGGGTGTCCGGATAGCCGAACTATCATCATTGGCCAGACTCCAAGACTATGAAGATACAAGATTGAAGACTTCGTCCCATGTCCGGATGGGACTTTCCTTGGCATGGAAGGCAAGCTTGGCAATACAGATATGTAGATCTCCTACCATTGTAACCGACTCTGTGTAACCCTAGCCCTCTCCGGTGTCTATACAAACCGGCGGGTTTTAGTCCGTAGGACGAACAACAATCATACCATAGGCTAGCTTCTAGGGTTTAGCCTCCTTGATCTCGTGGTAGATCTACTCTTGTACTACCCATATCATCAATATTAATCAAGCAGGAGTAGGGTTTTACCTCCATCGAGAGGGCCCGAACCTGGGTAAAAACATCGTGTCCCTTGTCTCCTGTTACCATCCGCCTAGACGCACAGTTCGGGACCCCCTACCCGAGATCCGCCGGTTTTGACACCGACAACGATCCAACCGATCTAGCACCGAATGTAGAACACCTCCGAGTTCAGCACACGTTCATCTTGATGACATACCTCGAACTCTTAACAATAGAGGATCGACGGAGAGTTTTGTCAGCATGACGGCGTGATGACCGTGTTGATGATGTGATCTGATACGTCTCCAATGTATCTATAATTTTTGATTGTTCCATGCTATTATATTACCCATTTTGGATGTTTATGGGCTTCACTATACACTTTTATATCATTTTTGGGACTAACCTACTAACCAGAGGCCCAGCCCGAATTGCTGTTTTTTTTGCCTATTTCAGTGTTTCGAAGAAAAGGAATATCAAACGGGGTCCAAATGGAATGAAACCTTCGGGAGCGATCTTTTTGGAACAAACGCAATCCATGAGACTCGGAGTGGACGTCAAGAAGCAGCCGGCAGCCACGAGGCAGGAGGGCGCACCTGTAGCGACCAGACCTCAAACAGTCTGATCTCTATGCATCAATGTCATCCCTGGATCGGTAATGCTGACACGCACAGTACTTGAAGGATTTATAACAGAGTAGCAATCACACACTTATTACATCGAATGTATCAAAAGAGAAATCATTACAATAAATATGGCTTAAGGCCATCTAATAACGATAATAGCGGAAGGCTTGGAAGATAAAGCGAGTCCATCAACTCCAACGGCATCACTGAGTATAAGATCACGACCTAAGGCACCTTACTAGTCGTCTGAAAAGTCTGCAACATGAATGTTGCAGCCCGAAAACGGGTCAGCACATGGAATATGTTGGCAATGTAACACATAGAGAGTAATGAACAGAATAATGCTACACTACATGCATATATAGCTAGTGGAAAGCTCTATGGTTACAGTTTTGCATAAAGCCAGTTTTTCCCTACAACAAAGGAATAAATTTATTTAACTATCATGGTGGTTTTTAAACATTGAGAAGGTTCACCCAACTCAATCCCAATTAAACACCATCATTAAAACCCAACAAATTAAATTAAGTAACATGATGAGATTCACATGATAATCCAAGTACTAGATACTCAAAACGTCCATAGCCGGGGACACGGCTAACCATGACTAGTTTGTACACTTTGCAGAGGTTTGCGCACTTTTCCCCACAAGACTCGATCTCCTCCGTTGGATTTCTCGCACTACATGGTGTTTGAGAAACGGATGACGAGACATAGTCTTTCAGAAGCGTTTGCACCTTACGATGGGTAGACAGTTACACCTACTTTCCCCTACATCTGCTAGTCTACCACTGTAAGAGTTCACACGACTTAATCAACTATGCTAGAGCCCATAGTAGCTTGCGCCTGCACATGGAAGTTTCTAGCATGAATAATCTAATGATCCCTTTGAGCCTGGGTGGCGGTCCATAGGAGAATCACACGGTACCCCGGGATTTCCAAAAATACAGACAACACTGGGTTCCCCAGGTGCCTCAATCCACCCAGATGTGTATTACTCACATCTGTCATGGATACACTCACCCAATCCACGTCTACTGGCATAGCATAGCAATATAAGCAAACATAGAAGTAACTCCCAAAGGTTTGATAATAAACAGGTAATAGGTTCTACCTCATCTACTTCCCAAAACCCACATATTAATCAGATCCTAATCATGAAATTGTTTGAGGATTGATCTAATGCAATAAAACTGAGTAGTAATGAGGTATGATCAAAGTGTTACTTGCCTTGCTGATGATCCGTGAAACCTAGAGACTCGTAGAAGCAAGTGGCGCACTCCGGGTACTCTATCGCAAACAAACAAGCATAGAATAAGCACTCATCTAATGCACGGGTAAAACTCAAAAAAGATATCTAACCAGAAAGCGCAACTTAAGAACTCCGGTTTGCAAAAAGAAACAAATCAAATGAAGCAACAAAATTCAAACAACAAAAGAAACAAGCTTCGTTTACTAATCTGGACTAAGTCAAATTTTACAGTAGCAAAAACTTGTTTGAGTTGGTTAAACGGAAAGAGGGTTTCAAGACGAAACTCTAGGCGCTTGAATCGCCTGATTCCGATAAACGTGCGAAAAGTTATACTAGAACGAAAATTGGATCAGAAGTCGCGATCAAAAAATAATCGCGGAAAATCCGAGAAAAAGAAAACCGTACGAATAGGCTAACGAACGAACATTCACTGTCTGCGGCTAAAAGACGAAAACTGTTCGTTAAAAACGAACGTACGAACGAACGTCCGCAAAATAAATAAACTGGGAAAAAACCGACGAATAGATAAAAATTAAATAAACCGGGGTTTCCTAAAAAAACAACGGTTTTCCTAAGAAAAACCAGCGGCGGCGGCGGGTGGCTACCTCCGGCGGTGGCGGGGTCCGGCGAGGGGCAGCGGGGCTCCGGTGGGTGGCGGCGGTCGGCGGCGGCGGCGTTAGGGTTTGGGGCAGCGCGGGTGGCTGGGCTGGCGGGTGGCCTCGGCCCCTTATAAAGGCCGGTCGGGCTAGTGTCCGGCTCGGGCACGGCCCGGTTTGGTCGGTTAGTTTTTTTTAAATAATTCCAACGTGCAGAAAAAGAAAGAAAAGAAATACTTAACAGACTTCAAAAATCCCGAAATAAAATTTCCCCGTCATCTAAAAATAAGCCGGACAAGATGAACATTTATTTGGGCCCAAAATGCAATTTTGAAAAACGCACATTTTTCCTAATTCAAATAAAATAGCGATAAAACTCCGAAATAAAATCTTATTTGATTTTATTATTAAATCTCCAATATTTCTTTATTTTGGGAAATTCATTTTATTCCCTCTCTCATATTTTTATAATTGAAATATTCGAAGATAAAATAATTAAAATCAAATGATCATTTTTCTAAATTTGAGAAAAACTCAAATATGAAAATAACGAAATCCCCAACTCTCTCCGTGGGTCCTTGAGTTGCGTAGAATTTCTAGGATCAAGCCAAAATGCAATAAAATATGATATGCAATGATGATATAATGTATAACATTCCAAATTGAAAATTTGGGATGTTACAAACCTACCCCCCTTAAGATGAATCTCACCCTCGAGATTCGGGTTGGCTAGCAAATAGGCGAGGGTGGTCCTTCAATAGATCTTCCTCTCGCTCCCAGGTGGCTTCATCCTCAGTATGGTGGCTCCACTGAACTTTGCAAAACTTCATAACCTTGCTGCGTGTGACTCGGCTGGCAAACTCTAGAATCTTCACTGGTTTCTCCTCATAGGTCAAATAGCTATCCAACTGAATTGCTTCCAGTGGCACTGTATCTCTCAGCGGTATATCAGCCATCTCTGCGTGGCACTTCTTCAACTGGGAAACGTGGAACACATCATGAACTCCTGACAATCCCTCGGGCAATTCCAACTTGTAAGCAACTTCTCCCATACGCTCCAAAACTTTATATGGTCCCACAAAACGTGGCGCTAACTTTCCCTCAACTCCAAAATGCTTAACTCCTCGAAGTGGGGATACACGAAGATAAACTCTGTCTCTAACTTCGTAAACTGTCTCCTTGTATTTTGAATCTGCATAGCTCTTCTGTCTGGACTGGGCTACCTTGAGTCTATCGCGAATTAGCTTAACCTTCTCTTCAGATTCTTTAATCAAATCTGGTCCAAACAACTGATGGTCTCCAACTTCATCCCACAACAACGGTGTCCTGCACCTCCTTCCATACAAGGCTTCAAAAGGGGCCATCTTCAAACTAGATTGATAACTGTTGTTGTAAGAGAACTCCGCATAAGGCAAATTGTCGTCCCAACTAGATCCGTAATCTAGCGCACAAGCTCTCAGCATGTCCTCCAGAATCTGATTTACCCTCTCGGTCTGTCCATCTGTCTATGGATGAAAGGCTATACTGAACTCTAGCCTAGTACCCAAAGTTTCGTGCAATTGATTCCAGAACTTTGAGGTAAATTGGGTTCCTCTATCTGATACAATGGTCCTCGGAACTCCATACAGACATACGATCTTGGTCATGTATATCTTTGCCAACTTAGCACTTGTGTAAGTGGTCTTCACTGGGATGAACTGAGCTACCTTTGTCAAACGATCGACTACAACCCATATTGAGTCATAGCCTGAACGAGTCCTGGGCAATCCCATAATAAAATCCATGCCTAGCCGATCCCACTTCCATTCGGGTACCGACAATGGCTGTAGCAATCCTGCTGGCTTCTGACGCTCTGCCTTCACTCTCTGACATACATCACATACTACTACATACTCTGCAATATCCTTCTTCATTCTGGTCAAGCTTTTAAATAGCGTCTGATACCTCTGCTATTGCAGCCACAATAGCGGTAGCGTTGCCCCACCGCTATTAGTTTAAGGCTGCGTTTCAAAATAGCGTGTTGTCATGATGCGGGCGCAATATCACTTGTTAGACCGCTATATCGTCCACTGTCCGCAATATCACCCGCTACATAAGTCCTTGTTGTTCTATTGTGTAATCTATTTTGATAAATGTGTCTTGCTTGCATGGTTGCACGACCAAATATTGTTCAATTATAGTGTATATTCTTCTATAAATGATGATTTCTCAAATTAAGTGTCACTTTTTTGTCAATGGCCTATAAATATACAAAACAATCTCAAATTTATGAGTGTTTTTTAAAAATTGGCTATGTGGACATAGTGACCGCAATATCGCCCGCTATCCGCATTCCGCTACGCGGACCCTAATCCGCAACCAGTCCGCTATCCGCTATTTAAAAGCTTGATTCTGGTCCACCAGAAAGTGTCCTTCAAATCCAGATACATCTTGGTATTTCCTGGGTGAATTGACTACGGTGAATCATGGGCCTCTTGTAAAATCAACTTCCTGATCTCCAGGTCATTAGGCACATAAACGCGGTCCTCAAACCATAAGGTATCGTGCTCATCCTCACGAAATCCCTTAGCTTTTCCCTTGCTCATCTTCTCCTTTATCTTGGCAATCTCCTTGTCTGTCTTCTGAGCTTCTCTGATCTTATTCATCAAAGTTGACTGAATTTCCAATGCAGCTACATAGCCTCTCGGAACTATCTCCAAACATAGCTCGCGAAGATCCTCGGCTAACTCCTTCGGTAACTCTCCGGTCAAGAGTGTGTTGACATGGCTCTTGCGGCTCAACACATTGGCTACTACGTTAGCCTTTCCAGGGTGATAATGCAATCTCATATCAAAATCCTTAATGAGATCCAACCATCTCCTTTGCCTGAGATTCAACTCCTTCTGTGTGAAGATGTACTTCAAACTCTTGTGATTCATGTACACCTCACAATGGTTTCCGATGAGAAAGTGTCCCCATGTCTTCAATGCATGCACTACGGCTGCTAACTCCAAGTCATGTGTAGCATAATTTAGCTCATGGGGCTTAAGCTATCGTGAGGCATACGAAACAACTCTTCCCTCCTGCATAAGCACTGCTCCAAGTCCTCGACGAGAAGCATCGCAACACACCTCATAATCCTTGCGCTGATCTGGCAGAATCAACACCGGTGAGGTAACCAAACGTTTCTTCAACTCTTGGAAACTGGGCTCACATTCCTCAGTCTAGTTGAACTTGGTGTCCTTCTTCAACAACTCCGTCATGGGTTTTGCAATCTTCGAAAAATTCTCAATGAACCTCCGGTAGTATCCTGCGAGTCCAAGAAAACTCCAGGTCTCTCCAACTGACGTGGGTGCTTCCCAATTTGTCACAGTGACAACTTTGGTGGGGTCTACTTCTATTCCTTCTCTGGATATAACATGTCCAAGGAATCCAACTTCCTTCAAACAAAACTCACACTTGCTGAACTTGGCATATAACTGATGTTCTCTAAGCTTCCCAAGTACCAAACGCAAATGCTCCTTATGCTCCTCTTCATTCTTCGAGTAGACCAAAATATCATCAATGAACACCACGACAAAATTTATCCAAAAAATCCATAAACACCTTGTTCATCATGTTCATGAAATAGGCAGGTGCATTAGTCAGACCAAATGACATAACAGTATACTCATACAACCCGTATCTGGTGGTAAAAGCCGTCTTAGGTATATCCTGCTCTTGAATCTTCAGCTGGTGGTATCCTGATCGCAGATCGATCTTGGAAAATACCTCAGCTCCTTGCAACTGGTCAAACAAATCGTTGATCATCGGCAGTGGGTACTTGTTCTTGATTGTCACTTTGTTCAATCCTCGATAATCAACAACCATCCTCAATGATCCATCCTTCTTTTCCACTAGAGGCATTGGCGATCCCCAAGGTGACGAACTTGGGCGAATATAGCCTTTATCCAGTAACTCTTTAATCTATTTCTTAATTTCCTCCAAATCCTTTGCGGGCATCTTGTACGGTCCCTTAGATATCGGCCCTGTGCCTGGCAAAAGCTCGATAAAAAACTCAATGTATCTATCCGGTGGCATGCCTGGCAACTCTTCCGGAAATACATCAGGGAAATCCTTCACCACTGGTACTTCCTCCTGTACCACTCCTGATAAGGAATTCACTTGAGTCCTCTTCGGCTCATGCCGTGATACATACTTGATTCTTCTTCCTTCTGGGATGGTGAGCAAAATCGACTTACTGGCGCAATCGATGTTTCCTCCATACATCGATAGCCAATCCATACCCAGAATCACATCCAAACCTTACGACTCCAAAATTATTAAATCCGAGGGGAAAACATGCCTACCTATGGTCAATGGCACTTGAAAACATCCTTGACTTGCCATATACTCCACTCCTGGTGAGCTTACTAACATAGGTGTTCTAAGAACTTTGGTGGGCAGTTTATACTTATCCACAAATCCCCTTGATATGTATGAATGCGATGCACCAGTATCAAAAAGAACGATTGCAGTAAATGACTTAACCAAAAACTTACCTATTACTGCATCTGGCTGAGCTTCAACCTCCTCCACGTTAACGTGGTTCACCTGTCCTCTGTTGAAAGTGTCGGGGATATACCCCGCGGTATGACCCGGCCGGAAGTATGACCCGGCCGGACTTGGCGCTTCACCGATGACCCGCCGGAGGACTGGCGACTCACGGGTCTGGCGGCTCACTGGTCAGACGACTCACGGATGACCCCGACGGTGGGTCACATAGAAGACTAGGCCCAAGGCCCAGTAGGCCGGCTCATATTATGGTGGGCCGGCTTAAGACAGAAGGCATGAGGAATATTTCCTTTACGAGGAAGCAAGACCCATACTTGTATCGACTTGTAATAGAGAATAAGTTAGTTCTAATCCTAAATCCTAATAGGACTCTATATGTAAGCCGCCCCTTCAACTTATATAAGGAGGAGCAGGGCTCCCCAAAGAGGGACAGACACAACTAGAGGAGAGCCGGATTTACGGCGTCTCCCTCATGAGCATAATGAGACCTAGCCACAAACATGATGTAGGGTTGTTACCGGATAATATTTCCCGGGGCCCGAAGCTGTCTAAATCTTTTTCTTGTGTGTTGATCCGTCCTGCGTCTCTCGTCCCACTCAACCCCTCTCAAGCTACCACATAGATGCGCTGGCCTCGCGACTAAGTCCTCACACTAGGACATCTGCCGTGACAATTCCACGACAGTTGGCGCCCACCATGAGGCTCGCACATGGTGGTGTTGAGTTCTTGGAGGGATTTCTTCTAGGGATCAAGAAGCTCGCAATTATTTGGATGAAGAAAGAACCAATGCAAAGGATAAACATCATCTACACGATGAACAAATTAGGGTTTGACGTTCTTTGCGCCGCCAGTGCCGCAACGCGATCTATTGAACCAACGGGAGATTAACTTTGTTTGTACATCGAGTCTGGCAAGCCATAAAATAGTAATTTTGATCGAGATCGACAAATATTTCTGCTGTCTGATCCGTTGAGTTACGCAAAGTTTCTGCTGCCGGGTTATAGGCTCAAGCCCTGAGGAAATCAGACGCTATTGCTTACTAAAGGATTGGGATCGATCGTAACATCAAGGGCCACTACTGAGTCATCCTCACAGAAAAATAATCGCCAGCAGTTTTGGAACTGCATGAGGCCAGGGAATCAGTCTCCGCCTCTGTCTCTAAAATCGCCGCCGCAGCCTTGTTCTCTTTGGTTGAGTCGCTGCCGTCTCCAAGCTGGCTGCCGCCTTGGCCATGCCTGAGCCACCATCGAACGGCCTCGTCTTCTTCCCTGGAGCCAGGTCTTCTGCTCTCCTGCTACAGTCGGCCGCCGTGGGTCGCCACGCGCCAAGTCATCGCTTGGACCCGACCTAGAACCAGATTTGGAACACGCACTCGGTTTCTGCTACCGAGCCGCCCTCGCCTCTACCTCGTGGACAGATGGCCTCGAGTCGCCTAGCTCCAACAGGTTTGACCACGAAGTCATCGCCATGACCCGTTTCTAAAGCCACCTCGCCTCCGCTACCATGGTTCTGCTACGCCCGGCATGCCTTTCTGTCGTTGCGGCCTCAAGCCGGCGCCCCCGCCATGGATCTTCGCTGCCGCCAGGGCTCCCTGCATCGCCCGAACTCCGCCACGACCGGCTCTCCCAGTCTCCATCTCGGCCTCGCGCTGCCTGTGAACCGCCGCGATTCAATGCGCCTCCGCCTCTGCCGTGTCTCCGGCTGCGCTGCAGATCACGTCCATCAAATTTGCCGAGTCGCCGCCGGGTTAAGCGCCTGCTTCCTCACTGGGTTGTAGCCCGCCTTGGCCTTATTTGTGCACTTGCGTGCCTGTCGCCCAAGCAGCCGTGCAAAGCCGCCTGTGCGGATTACGGCGCTATGCCTGCGCCCGCTGTTGTTTCCGCTTTGAGCTGCATGATTGTCCCCTTCATGGTGCTTCCGGCTCGCTGGCTCTGCTTCTGCTGGCTGTCAAGTTGCCCATCGCCGTTTACCCGCTGGGCTCCCGCACGACCCACCACCACAGGCAGAGCGGCCCGTCGACCGCCTCTTCTGCTGCGCCATGAGCCGCTGCCTGACTGCCTTTCCACTGTGCCATGAGTCGCTGCGTGTTGAGCTGTCTTTGCCTCTGAACCATAGGGCCAACTCGCCGCTACATTCAAAATCGATGTACCAACCTGTCGGCTGCCCATGTGAGTCGCCACACTCCCGCTGTCGTGGTCTCACGCAGTGTCCAAGCCAGACATTAGTGGTATTTCTAGCACGACTGTTAAAGGAAGAAGGATACAAGCTGCTCCCATGCAGGACACATTGTGAGTAATAATGGAAGTCTCAGCGCGTGTGTGTTTGTCCACATGGCCTACTGTTGAAAGTGAATAGTGCGGCAGGATTATAACAAAGTAAAAAAGAAAAGGAGATCAAGTCCCAGGGTACTGCATGCCTTGTACGGTTCAATCCGTGACTCCATAAGATGACAAGATTGCATGAAGATCAAAGCAAAGTGCCAGTATACAAAAATGCCAGCAATTCGGTGTGGTCCATATGAAACTTCAACAAAACGTCATCATGCCAGACTGCGGATACACGGACCACGTTCCAGCAGTTGCAGATAAAAGACAAAAACAACGCCGCTCAACAAATCTGGTCAAATACTATGAGGCGCCGGGTCTGCATATGGAGCTGTCGCCTAAATAAATCAGGTGTTATCCTTCCTATATATTTTGTCAATATATATTTTAATTTCTGTGAGCACCATTACACTGCCCTATGGTGTTTTATATGCAGGTAAATTATTCATTGCAAAAGTGTTGTTATACCGCGGATATGAAGCATGCGCCAACGTCATTTTTATTGCTGTTCGTCTGTGTCGTGCAACTTCACGGACACGTGTATAAGCCGTCGCCCCTGCGATCCGGTATGCATCAACGCGCCAGCCAACTTGCCCATCTGCGCCGCCTTACAGCACCATGGCAACTTGCCCGTCCACCCTCGCCAGCTCACACGTCTGCGCCGGCTTACAATGTGATGGACAACTTACCCGTCAGCCCCCACGGCCGACTCTCCCGACCACACGGCTTACCGCGCCTGCGATTGACTTGGCCGTCCGCGCGGCTTACAACACCGTGGCCGGCTCATCTGTCTGCTCCCGCGGCCGACTCAGCCGTGATTGATTTCAGCTTCACCGTGGAGATCATCAACTCTGTGGTGGATAATTTCTGGCTCAGCATATCAGGTGAAATCCATCTAGTATATTTTTAAATTACATATTTCTTTCTTTAAAAAAAGCAATTACTTTGGCTTGCAAGTTCTCCAATGCAGGACTCAAACCGGTTTATATCACGGTCAAATATGGAGAATCTCAAGACAACTCCTCAAGTCGCCTTGAGACTTGGGGGCTACATGGACATGGCTCACTAAATGTTGCCAGTTTAAAGGCCGTCAGAAAATTTTCCGGCTCAAAATAAAGAATTCCGGTTGAAAATCCGGCTCAAGGTTTTGAAGCTTTCAAATCTGGTTTAAAGTTCCGGTTCAAAAAGAATTAATCTCTCGCAAGTTTGAGTTCTAAGAAAAATTAAAGGTTGCCAAAAAGAACTTGCTGCCATGATGCGCAGTTCAAACATAGGTATCCTGCTTTACGGCTTATCTTATTATGGTCACTTGGGGGCTTCCTGCTCATCGAGCATAGCTGTCGGCACCCTCTTGATCGGTGCAATGCTAATATATGGTTACTTGGGGGCTTCCTGTTCAAACCAAAGAGAACATAGCTATCAAAACACTTTTGATCGGCACACTGCCAAACTCACTAGGGGGCTTCTTGGTCGTATCCGAATCATAGCTTAACCTCTTTTGGATCTGACGTGGATCGTATTCGAATCAGCATCGTTAAACAACTCTCAAGGTCATTTGGGGGCTTCCTGTTCAAACATAGGTCGTATTCGAACCAAAGAGAACATAGCTGTCGGTACCCTCTTGATCAGCAACACCAAAGCCACTGGGGGCTATATGATCGTATTTGAATCTTAGCTTAACCCCTTTGGAATGGTTTTCTGATCGTATACGAATCAGAAGCCTTAAGTTTTTTTAAGTCTTTTTTGCAAACAATTTTGGGTTTGACTTGAGACCTTTTTTGGACTATATCTCAAATGTATATAAGTGTTTTATGCTTAACCCGGCTTGACTTTTGACTATAAGTCGCCAGCTTATGACAATCATCATCTATGTGGAAGCATTGGCTTCTAAAGATTGGATTATCACCCTTACTACACAGGTCATGTAAACCGGCAGTACAAATTCAATATCACAGTGGTTATATGTGAGGTATTATGACCCACCCTGCGGTAAACCGCCAAGGGTTCTTGTGATCTACTTGTGTGCAGGGTAAGACTACATTTGGGTGGTTACCCACCCTGGCCCTTGACGTTAAGTCGCTAGGACATATGTTGTTTAAACTTTGTGCAGGATTTGCAGAATTATGACTTATATAAATGCTTCAGTCCAAGCTCATCACTGAAATTGGTGTCTCAAAAGGGTTATCAATTATTGATTTTCTCAAGGGCTATAGGCCACCAGGTTACAAAAAATTCCGGCTTACAATGAATGTGCATTAAGTCGTCATCGGCCAAGAGCCGCCAGGTATTTAAACTCCGGATTTACTTGTCAACCGATGAGGTACTCAAATCTTTAATAGCCAAAATTGGCTGGATTTTCATGATGATATTGAATGATTGAGGTTTTCATACTAGATTATATTATTCAAATCTCGAATAGCCAACATGGCTGGATTTCTATTGTGATTATCAATAACCAGTGTTATGATTGAGGTTTTCAAAGTCGCTTTGGCGCAACGGCTATTATTTTTATCAATGGATATGATTTATTCTACAATGGAAGGAATAGTCCCGAGTCGCTGCAGGCTTACGACCCGATACTTGGGGGATATATTATTCAGATTGGGATTATATCAAATATGCAAGTCCCATGTCACTGCCAACATGCACCATGGCACTTGGGGACTAATGCAAAGTCATTTTTTGCTCAACTTATTGAAGACCCGACTCGTCACATTCTAAATGAGTTGGCCCTTGGGGGCTACCAATTGCTCATGTCAAAAATTCAAGGTACACAAGCATTAATCCATTATATTGAACGGTCCACTATTCAATTGGTGGAGTACAAAGCTCTTAACCTTGTGGACGTGGGTTCAAGCCCCATGGTGGAGACTATATTATATGATGTTATTATCAATTATATACAAAGTCCCAGCTCAGTATTATCTTAGTAAGCCGGCCCTTGGGGGCTACACATTGTTGTTCAAATTTAAATGGTTATATCTACAAAGTCCCTGCTCATTATTGCATAATGACCCGGCCCTTGGGGGTTACACTAGTTGAAATTTTCATGAGCATAAAGCAATTACAAGTCCCAGGTTGCTGCAAGCATGACAACCCGGCGCTTGGGGGCTACATGTGTGGGATATTCAGTTTATATGATTGAGATGAATAAACCGGATTTCTTCAAGGTTGCAACATTTATTGGAGCAAGTCTTAAACCATCACTTTGTTCTGCTCAAGACTTGGGGGCTATAGGTAATATGGATATAAGGGAGAAAAATCTAAAAATCTTCAAATTATCAGTTTTGAGCAAATCAGGAGGATCAATTACATAAACCGGTGTCAACAACAATTATGACCCGGCATCGTCTGTTTTATAATCCAGCAGTTTTTGGTAATGATAAACCGGCAAGTTTTACATCTTCAAGCCGGCTGAATATCAGATGAGTATTTGAAGACCAAAATTATTTAACCCGACGCCTTGGAAGCCGACTCAAGTGGATTATTCTTCACAATATTTTTCTGTGAGAAATCAACATCCGCAAATTGAGTATGAAGCTAGCTTATTTGACCCGGATTTTCTAGATGAAGGAAATGACAATTGGACTTAAGGATAATCAAGTCCCGTCTCAGGGGGATATTTAACCCGGAGCACAAGGAGTTAAGGATGATCAGGTGCCGGCGCACAAGAATTTTCAACCCGGAACACAATCTGTCAAAGTTGTTCTTGTGTTTGTTTTACAGGATCAGTTTAACATGGATAAATCCAAATTAAACTGGGGGCTATTGTCGGGGATATACCCCGCGGTATGACCCGGCCGGAAGTATGACCCGGCCGGACTTGGCGCTTCACCGATGACCAGCCGGAGGACTGGCAACTCACGGGTATGGCGGCTCATTGGTCAGACGACTCACGGATGACCCCGGCGCTGGGTCACATAGAAGACTAGGCCCAAGGCCCAGTAGGCCGGCTCATATTATGGTGGGCCGGCTTAAGACAGAAGGCATGAGGAATATTTCCTTTACGAGGACACAAGTCCCGTACTTGTATCTGACTTGTAACAGAGAATAAGTTAGTTCTAATCCTAATAGGACTCTACATGTAAGCCACCCCTTCAACTTATTTTAGAGGGGTAGGGCTCCCCCGAGAGGGATAGACACAACTAGAGGAGAGCCGGATTTACGGCGTCTCCCTCATGAGCATAATGAGACCTAGCCACAAACAGCATGTAGGGTTGTTACCGGATGACGTTTCCCGGGGCCCAAAGTTGTCTAAATCTTTGTCTTGTGTGTTGATCCGCCCTGCGTATCTCATCCCACTCAACCCCTCTCAAGCTACCACATAGATGTTGACTAAGTCCTCACACTAGGACATCTGCCATAACAATTCCACGACATAAAGGGTTCGGCTTCTTCCCAGATCTTCCATTGCCATTTCCATTCTTAGCTTCAGGACATTCATTGGCATAATGTCCAGTCTTCTGGCACTTGTAGCAAGTGACATGGCTCAGGTCCTTCTTGGCTGGGGTTGACGGGTTGGTACGGTTCTGTCCGTTGCTTCCTCCATTCCCATTACCATTCTTGGGGCCACTATGGTTGTGTGAGCTCCCTCCTCAATGGGTATGCTGAAAAGGTCCTCACGAGTTCGGGGTAAAACGAGGCTTCTGTTGAGCTCCAGAATTGTACTTCCCTTGTCCATACTTCCTCTTGTGGTTGTCAATCTGCTACTGCTTCCCTTCAATCATGAGAGCTCTATCTACCAACTCCTGGTAGTTGTTGAAGGTTGCCACCATCAACTGCATGCTCAGGTCATCATTCAGTCCTTCCAGAAACTTCTCCTGCTTAGCTGCATCCGTAGGAACGTCATCTGGAGGATAATGCGCTAGCTTACTAAAGTCATCCACATACTGGCCAACTGTACGTCCTCCTTGGCGCAAGTTGCAAAACTCACGCTTCTTCATGGCCATAGCTCCTGCTGAAACATGAGCAGTACGGAAGGCCTGCTGAAACTGGTCCCACGTGACAGTGTTGATGGGATAAGTGGCTGTGAAATTTTCCCACCATGATGCTGTGGGTCCATCAAGCTGATATGCGGCAAAACACACCTTCTCCGCATCTGTGCATCCTGCAGTGGTCAACTCCCTTCCCATCTTGCGGAGCCAATCATCTGCAACTATCAGCTCAGTGCTACTGGAGAACACTGGCGGATTCAGCCTCAAGAAACGGGCTAAGTGATCAACAGGTGGTGGTGGTGGTGGGTTGTTGTTGTTGTTGTTGTTCCCTTGATTCTGATTCTGGACTAACATCTGCATCAATGCATTCTGCTGCTGGATCAATAAAGTGAGCTCCGGTGGGAAAGCAAATCCATTTTCTCGTCTCAGAGGCATCTAAGGGTTTAGAAAAGATGAGAATACAGAATATAATGAGGTCTATAGAGGAAAATGTTGGTGAACATAGTAATTTCAAAAAATTTCCTACACACACGCAAGATCATCGTGATGCATAGCAACGAGAGGGGGAGTGTATCTTCATACCCTTGAAGATCGCTAAGCGGAAGCGTTTATCAACGTGGTTGATGTAGTCGTACGTCTTCACGATCCGACCGATCCAAGTACCGAACGCACGACACCTCCGAGTTCTGCACACGTTCAGCTCGATGACATCCTCGCCTTCTTGATCCAGCAAGACGGGCGAAGTAGTAGATGAGTTCCGGCAGCACGACGACGTGACGACGGTATTGGTGACGGAGGATAAACTAGAGGGGACGGGGTTGCCAGCACACGTCTTGGTGTTTCTTGATGTGTCTTTGGTGCTAGCCCCGCCCCTCTATTTATATGTTGAGCCCTGGGGTCGAAACTTGGAGCTAAAGCCTCCTCAAAGTCGGTTTTGCCCGAAAGGCAAGAGTCCTACACGGACTCCAGGGCTAGACGCCAGGGTTCCCGGCGTCTACCACCTAGACGCCAGGGTTCCTGGCATCTAGCCTCTGGTCTCCGAAAAACTTCCTTTTGCACTTTCCAAAAGCCTCGTGGGCTTTCCCTTTTGGCCCAAATAACGTGTTCTCGTACCCAAACATTTCGGGAAACATCCGGAACCCCTTCCAGTGAATTCCGGAACCCTTCCAGAGATCAAACACTATTATTCCATATATTAAACTTTATCTCCGGACCATTCCGGAGTTCCTCGTCATGTCCATGATCTCATTCGGAACTCCGAACAACGTTTGGTCACCAACATACATAACTCATATAATACTATCGTCAACGAAACGTTAAGCATGCGGACCCTACGGGTTCGAGAACTATGTAGACATGACCGAGACACTTCTCTTGTCAATAACCAATAGCGGGACCTGGATGCCCATATTGGCTCCTACATATTCTACGAAGATCTTTATCGGTCAGACCGCATAACAACATACGTTTTTTCCCTTTGTCATCGGTATGTTACTTGCCCGAGATTCGATCGTCGGTATCTCAATACCTAGTTCAATCTCATTACCGGCAAGTCTCTTTACTCGTTTCGTAATACATCATCTCGCAACTAACTCATTAATTGCAATGCTTGCAAGGCTTAAGTGATGTGCATTACCGAGAGGGCCCAGAGATACCTCTCCGATAATCAGAGTGACAAATCCTAATCTCGAAATACGCCAACCCAACAAGTACCTTCGCAGACACCTGTAGAGCACCTTTATAATCACCCAGTTATGTTGTGACGTTTGGTAGCACACAAAGTGTTCCTCCGGTAAACGGGAGTTGCATAATCTCATAGTCGTAGGAACATGTATAAGTCATGAAGAAAGCAATAGCAACATACTAAATGATCGATTGCTAAGCTAATGGAATGGGTCAAGTCAATCACATCATTCTCCTAATGATGTGATCCCATTAATCAAATGACAACTCATGTCTATGGTTAGGAAACATAACCATCTTCGATTAACGAGCTAGTCAAGTAGAGGCATACTAGTGACACTCTGTTTGTCTATGTATTCACACATGTATTATGTTTCCGGTTAATACAATTCTAGCATGAATAATAAACATTTATCATGATATAAGGAAATAAATAATAACTTTATTATTGCCTCTAGGGCATATTTCCTTCAGTCTCCCACTTGCACTAGAGTCAATAATCTAGTTCACATCTTCATGTGATTTAACATCAATAGTTCACATCTTTATGTGGTTAACACCCATAGTTCACATCGACATGTGACCAACATCCAAAGGGTTTACTAGAGTCAAAAATCTAGTTCACATCGCTATGTGATTAACACCCAAAGAGTACTAAGGTGTGATCATGTTTTGCTTGTGAGAGAAGTTTAGTCAACGGGTCTGCCACATTCAGATCCGTATGTATTTTGCAAATTTCTATGTCAACAATGCTCTGCACGGAGCTACTCTAGCTAATTTCTCCCACTTTCAATATGTATCCAGATTGAGACTTAGAGTCATCTATATTAGTGTCAAAATTTGCATCGATGTAACCCTTTACGACGAACCTTTTTTCACTTCCATAATCGAGAAACATATCCTTATTCTACTAAGGATAATTTTGACCGATGTCCATTGATCTACTCCTAGATCACTATTTCACTCCCTTGTCAAACTTAGTGGTAGGGTATGCAATAGATCTGGTACACAGCATGGCATACTTTATAGAACTTATGGCTAAGGCATAGGGAATGACTTTCATTCTCTTTCTATCTTCTGTCGTGGTCGGGTTTTGAGTCTTAATCAATCTCACACCTTGTAACACAGGCAAGAACTCTTTCTTTGACTGTTCCATTTTGAACTACTTCAAAATATTGTCAAGGTATGTACTCATTAAAAAACTTATCAAGTGTCTTGATCTATCACTATAGATCTTCATGCTCAATATGTAAGCAGCTTCACCGAGGTCTTTCTTTGAAAAAAGCTCCTTTCAAACACTCCTTTATGCTTTGCAGAATAATTCTACATTATTTCCGATCAACAATATGTCATTCACATATACTTATCAGAAATGTTGTAGTGCTCCCACTCACTTTCTTGCAAATACAGGCTTCACCGTAAGTCTGTATAAAACTATATGATTTGATCAACTCATCAAAGTGTATATTCCAATTCCGAGATGCTTGCACCAGTCCATAGAAGGGTCGCTAGAGCTTGCATATTTTGTTAGCACCTTTAGGATTTGAAAAACCTTATGGTTGCATCATATACAACTCTTTCTTTAATAAATCCATTAAGGACTGTAGTTTTGTTTATCCATTTGCCAGATTTCATAAAATGTGACAATTGCCAATATGATTCGGACAGACTTGAGCATAGATACGAGTGAGAAACTCTCATCGTAGTCAACACCTTGAACTTGTCGAAAACCTTTTGCGACAATTCTAGCTTTGTAGATAGTAACACTACTATCAGCGTTCGTCTTCCTCTTGAAGATCCATTTAAACAATATGGCGTGCCGATCTTCGGGCAACCCCACCAAAGTCCACACTTTGTTCTCATACATGGATCCCATCTCAGATTTCATGGCCTCAAGCCATTTCGCGGAATCTGGGCTCATCATCGCTTCCTCATAGTTCATAGGTTCATCATGGTCTAGTAACATGACTTCTAGAATAGGATCACCGTACCACTCTGGTGCGGACCGTACTCTGGAAGACCTACGAGTTTCTGTAATAGCTTGATCTGAAGTTTCATGATCATCATCATTAGCTTCCTCACTAATTGGTGCAGGAATCACTGGAACTGATTTCTGTGATGAACTACTTTCCAATTCGGGAGAAGGTACAAATTACCTTATCAACCTCTACTTTCCTCTCACTCACTTCTTTCGAGAGAAACTCCTTCTCTAGAAAGGATCCATTCTTAGCAACGAATGTTTTGCCTTCGGATCTGTGATAGAAGGTGTACCCAACAGTTTCCTTTGGGTATTCTATGAAGACGCACTTCTCTGATTTGGGTTCGAGCTTATCTGGTTGAAACCTTTTTCACATAAGCATCGCAACTCCAAACTTTAAGAAACAACATCTTAGGTTTACTGCTAAACCATAGTTCATACGGTGTCATCTCAACGGATTTAGATGGTACCCTGTTTAAAGTGAATGCAGCTATCTCTAATGCATAACCCCAAAACGATAGTGGTAAATCAGTAAGATACATCATAGATCGCACCATATCCAATAAAGTGCGGTTACAACGTTCGGACACACCATTACGCTGTGGTGTTCCATATGGCGTGAGTTTGTGAAACTATTCCACATTGTTTTAATTGAAGACCAAACTCGTAACTCAAATATTCGTCTCCGCGATCAGATTGCAGAAACTTTACTTTCTTGTTATGATGATTTTCCACTTCACTCTGAAATTCTTTGAACTTTTCAAATATTTCAGACTTATGTTTCATCAAGTAGATATACTCATATCTTCTCAAATCATCTGTGAAGGTCAGAAAATAACGATACTTGCCACGAGCATCAACACTCATTGGATTAAATACATCGGTATGTATTATTTCCAATAAGTCAGTAGCTTGTTCCATTGTTCCGGAGAACGGAGTTTTAGTCATCTTGCCCAAAAGGCACGGTTCGCAAGCATCAAATGATTCATAACCAAGTGATTCCAAAAATCCATCTTTTATGGAGTTTCTTCATGCGCTTTACACCGATATGACCCAAACGGTAGTGCCACTAATAAGTTGCACTCTCATTATTAACTTTGCATCCTTTGGCATCAATATTATGAATATGTGTATTACTACGATCGAGATCCAACAAACTATTTTCATTGGGTGTATGACCGTTGAAGGTTTTATTCATGTAAACAGAACAACAATTGTTCTCCGACTTTAAATGAATAACCGAATTGCAATAAACATGATCAAATCATATTCATGCTCAACGCAAACGCCAAATAACATTTATTTAGGTTTAACACTAATCTTGAAAATATAGGGAGTGTGTGATGATGATCATATCAATCTTGGAACTACTTCCAACACTCATCGTCACTTCCTCTTCAACTAGTCTGTTTGTTCTATAACTCCTATTTCGAGTTACTAATCTTAGCAACCAAACAAGTATCAAATACTCAGGGGCTACTATAAACACTAGTAAGGCACACATCAATAACTTGTATATCAAATATACCCTTGTTCACTTTGCCATCCTTCTTATCCACCAAATATTCTGGGCATTTCCGCTTCCAGTGACCATTTCCTTTGCAGTGTAAGCACTCAGTTTCAGGCTTTGGTCCAGCTTTGGGCTTCTTCGCGGGAGTGACAACTTGCTTGTCATTCTACTTGAAGTTCCCTTTCTTTCCCTTTGCCCTTCTCTTGGAACTAGTGGTCTTGTCAATCATCAACACTTGATGCTCTTACTTGATTTCTACCTTCGCTGATTTCAACATTACGAAGAGCTCAGGAATCATTTTCATCATCCCTTGCATACTATAGTTCATCATGAAGTTCTAGCAACTTGGTGATGGTGACTAGAGAACTCTGTCAATCACTATCTTATCTGGAAGATTAACTCCCACTTGATTCAAGCGATTGGAGTACCCAGACAATCTGAGCACATGCTCACTAGTTGAGCGATTCTCCTCCATCTTTTAGCTATAGAACTTGTTGGAGACTTCATATCTCTCAACTCGGGTATTTGCTTGAAATATTAACTTCAATTCCTGGAACATCTCATATGGTCCATGACGTTCAAAATGTCTTTGAAGTCCCGATTCTAAGCCGTTAAGCATGGTGCACTAAACTATTAAGTAGTCATCATATTGAGCGAGCCAAACTTTCATAACATCTGCATCTGCTCTTGCAATAGGTCTGTCACCTAGCGGTGCATTAAGGACATAATTCTTCTGTTCAGCAATGAGGATAAACCTTAGATCACGGATCCAATCCGCATCATTGCTACTGACGTGTGCTGGCAACCCCGTCCCCTCGCCGAACCCCGCCGCCGCCAAAGGTAGCCACCCGCCGCCGCCGCCGCCGGTTTTTCTTTGGAAAACCGTTGGTTTTTTAGGTAACCCGGTTTATTTTTTGATCGGTTCATCGGTTTTTTCCCGGTTTATTTATTTTGCGGACGTTCGTCCATACGTTCATTTTAACGAATGGTTTTCTTCGTTTAGCCGCAGACAGCGAATGTTCGTTCGTTAGCCTGTTCGTCCGTTTTTCTTTTTATCGGATTTTCCGCGATTATTTTTTGATCGCGATTTCTGATCCAATTTTCGTTCTAGTATAACTTTTCGCTCGTTTATCAGGATCTGGCGATTCAAGCGCCTAGAGTTTGGTATCGAAACTCTCTTTCCATTTAACCAACTCAAACAAGTTTTTGCTACTATAAAATTTGACTTAGGTCTAGATTAGTGAACGAAGCTTGTTTCTTTCGCCGTTTGACTTTCGTTGCTTCGTTTGATTTGTTTCTTTTTGCAAACCAGAGTTCTTAAGTTGAGCTTTCTGGTTAGATCTCTTATTTGAGTTTTACCCATGCATTAGATGAGTGGTTATTGTATGCTTGTTTGTTTGTGATAGAGTACCCGGAGTGCACCGCTTGCTTCTACGAGTCTCTAGGTTTCACGGATCAACAGCAAGGCAAGTAACACTTTGATTATACCTCTTTACTACCCAGTTTTATTGCATTAGATCAATCCTCAAACAATTGCATGATTAGGATCTGATTAATATGTGGGTTTTGGGAAGTAGATGAGGTAGAACCTATTACCTGTTTATTCTCAAACCTTTGGGAGTTACTTCTACGTTTTCTTATATTGCTATGCTATGCCAGTAGACGTGGATTGGGTGAGTGTATCCATGACATGTGTGATATTGTTAATTAATGGTTTACTTAAGGTGGAAACTTTAATACACATCTGGGTGGATTGAGGCACCTGGGGAACCAAGTGTTGTCTGTATTTTTGGAAATCCTAGGGTACCGTGTGATTCTCCTATGGACCGCCACCCAGGCTCAAAGGGATCATGAGATTATTCATGCTAGAAACTTCCGTGTGCAGCCGCAAGCTACTATGGGCTCTAGCATAGTTGATTAAGTCGTGTGAACTCTTACAATGGTAGACTAGCAGATATAGGGGAAAGTAGGTGTAACTGTCTACCCATCGTAAGGTGCAAATGCTTCTGAAAGTCTATGTCTCGGTCATCCGTTTCTCAAACACCATGTAGTGCGAGAAATCCAATGGAGGAGATCGAGTCTTGTGGGGAAAAGTGCGCAAACCTTTGCAAAGTGTACAAACTAATCATGGTTAGCCGTGTCCCCGGCTATGGACATTTTGAGTATCTAGTACTTGGATTATCATGTGAATCTCATCATGTTACGTAATTTAATTTGTTGGGTTTTAATGATGGTGTTTAATTGGGATTGAGTTGGGTGAACCTTCTCAATGTTTAACAACCACCATGATAGTTAAATAAATTTAATCCTTTGTTGTAGGGAAAAATTGGCTTTATGCAAAACTGTAACCATAGAGCTTTCCACCAGCCATATATGCATGTAGTATAGCATTATTCTATTCATTACTCTCTATGTGTTACATTGCCAACATATTCCATGTGCTGACCCGTTTTCGGGCTACAACATTCATGTTGCAGACTTTTCAGACGACGCGTAAGGTGCCTTAGGTCGTGATCTTATACTCAGTGATGCCGTTGGAGTTGATGGACTCGCTTTATCTTCCAAGCCTTCCGCTGTTATCATTATTAGATGGCCTTAAGCCATATTTATTGTAATGGGTTCTCTTTTGAGACATTCAATGTAATAAGTGTGTGATTGCTACTCTGTTATAAATCCTTCAAGTACTGTGCGTGTCAGCATTACCGATCCAGGGATGACACTGATGCACAGAGATCAGACTGTTTGAGGTCTGGTCGCTACAAGATGGTATCAGAGCACACGCTGACTGTAGGATGCGACCACTAAGCTAAAGCCCTAGATCACTACTCTCTTCTCATTTCTGACTCCTCATCTTTTCTACTCTTTTAGGATGGCGGATGCAAGGAATAAGTTCACACAACTGGATGAAGATACACCCTTTGGAAGCCACTTGAAGGAAGTCACTAGATACCAGAAAAGGAGCGTTGGATGATTCAAGTTCAAGTACCATGAAGGACGTTCATGCCAGTCACTGAGCCCATAGAGTTTTCCTTTGATGCACCAACCTGGAGTATAGGAAAGAGCATGGCAGCCCACATCACCATGGGACGCATTAGAGAAGTTTACCACAAGGATCTTAAGGATACCATTTACCAGATTTGTGGGTGCCGAGATGAGCAATGGGAGATGATTAGCACCAGGAAGGATAGATCAATTGCAGCTTTCATCTAGGAGCTAAACCAGCACATTCGTCGCCAGGAGAACCAGATGTGCGCAGGCATGATAGATCTGAAGAAGGCTATGACCAAGATCACGGAGCTAGAAGAAGAACTCAAGTCTACACATGATGGATATGAGGAGGAAAAGACGACACTCATGGAGAAGAATGATGATCTGAAGAAGAAGCTAAAGGTATCATGGGATTCCCTGCGACTGGAGGAGAAGACGATGATTGCATTTGCCCCGAGAACTACATCATCATCGATGACACCGACTCGGACCCAGATGATAGCGATGATGACTTTGTTGATGAAGCTGGATCAGATATCATGGAGTCTTCGATCGATCAATTTTTCTAGTCGACCACCATAACAGTAGTAGTATTCCCCCATGTATATAGTATAGTCCGAGCACTTTTGTAATGATTGTTAGACCGTTGTATGACCTTGTTTGAATTGATTGAAGTGATATTGGTTGTGTTTGTCTCATGTGCATATGGGTAGTGTTTTCTGAAGGAAATATGCCCTAGAGGCAATAATAAAGTTATTATTTATTTCCTTATATCATGATAAATGTTTATTATTCATGCTAGAATTGTATTAACCGGAAACATAATACATGTGTGAATACATAGACAAACAGAGTGTCACTAGTATGCCTCTACTTGACTAGCTCGTTAATCGAAGATGGTTATGTTTCCTAACCATAGACATGAGTTGTCATTTGATTAACGGGATCACATCATTAGGAGAATGATGTGATTGACTTGACCCATTCCATTAGCTTAGCAATCAATCGTTTAGTATGTTGCTATTGCTTTCTTCATGACTTATACATCTTCCTATGACTATGAGATTATGCAACTCCCGTTTATCGGAGGAACACTTTGTGTGCTACCAAACGTCAGAACGTAACTGGGTGATTATAAAGGTGCTCTACAGGTGTCTCCGAAGGTACTTGTTGGGTTGGCGTATTTCGAGATTAGGATTTGTCACTCCGATTGTCGGAGAGGTATCTCTGGGCCCTCTCGGTAATGCACATCACTTAAGCCTTGCAAGCATTGCAACTAATGAGTTAGTTGCGAGATGATGTATTACGGAACGAGTAAAGAGACTTGTCGGTAATGAGATTGAACTAGGTATTGAGATACCGACGATCGAATCTCGGGCAAGTAACATACCGATGACAAAGGGAACAAACGTATGTTGTTATGCGGTCTGACCGATAAAGATCTTCGTAGAATATGTAGGAGCCAATATGGGCATCTAGGTCCCGCTATTGGTTATTGACAAGAGAAGTGTCTCGGTCATGTCTACGTAGTTCTCGAACCCGTAAGGTCCGCACGCTTAACATTTCGTTGACGATATAGTATTATATGAGTTATGTATGTTGGTGACCGAATGTTGTTCGGAGTTCCGGATGAGATCATGGACATGACGAGGAACTCCGGAATGGTCCGGAGATAAAGTTTAATATATGGGATAATAGTGTTTGATCTCCGGAAGGGTTCCGGAATTCACCGGAAGGGGTTCCGGATGTTTCCCGAAATGTTTGGGTACGAGAACACGTTATTTGGGCCAAAGGGGAAAGCCCACGAGGCTTTTGGAAAGTGCAAAAGGAAGTTTTGTGGAGATCAGAGGCTAGACGCCAGGAACCCTGGCGTCTAGGTGGTAGACGCCGGGAACCCTGGCGTCTAGCCCTAGAGTCCTTGTAGGACTCTTGCCTTTCGTGCAAAACCGACTTTGAGGAGGCTTTTGCTCCAAGTTTCGACCCCAAGGCTCAACATATAAATAGAGGGGCGGGGCTAGCACCAAAGACACATCAAGAAAAACCAAGCCGTGTGCTGGCAACCCCGTCCCCTCTAGTTTATCCTCCGTCATAGTTTCCGTAGCTCTTAGGCGAAGCCCTGCGGAGATTGTTCTTCACCAATACCGCCGCCACGCCGTCGTGCTGCCGGAACTCATCTACTACTTCGCCCGTCTTGCTGGATCAAGAAGGCGAGGACGTCATCGAGCTGAACGTGTGCAGAACTCGGAGGTGCCGTGTGTTCGGTACTTGGATCGGTCGGATCGTGAAGACGTACGACTACATCAACCGCGTTGATAAACGCTTCTGCTTAGCGATCTTCAAGGGTATGAAGATACACTCCCCCTCTCGTTGCTGTGCATCACCATGATCTTGCGTGTGTCTAGGATTTTTTTTGAAATTACTACGTTCACTAACAGTGGTATCAGAGCCAGGTTTTATGCGTAGATGTTATATGCACGAGTAGAGCACAAGTGAGTTGTGGGCGATACAAGTCATACTGCTTACCAGCATGTCATACTTTGGTTCAGCGGTATTGTTGGATGAAGCGGCCCGGACCGACATTACGCGTACGCTTACGCGAGACTGGTTCTACCGACGTGCTTTGCACACATGTGGCTAGCGGGTGTCAGTTTCTCCAACTTTAGTTGAACCGAGTGTGGCTACGCCCGGTCCTTGAGAAGGTTAAAACAACACTAACTTGATGAACTATTGTTGTGGTTTTGATGCATAGGTAAGAATGGTTCTTGCTAAGCCCGTAGCAGCCACGTAAAATTTGCAACAACAAAGTAGAGGACGTCTAACTTGTTTTTGTAGGGCATGTTGTGATGTGATGTGGTCAAGAAGTGATGCCATATTTTATTGTATGAGATGATCATGTTTTGTAACCGAGTTATCGGCAACTGGCAGGAGCCATATGGTTGTCGCTTTATTGTATGAAATGCAAACGCCCTGTAATTGCTTTACTTTATCACTAAGCGGTAGCGATAGTCGTAGAAGCAATAGATGGCGAAACGACAACGATGCTACGATGGAGATCAAGGTGTCGCGCCGGTGACGATGGTGATCACGATGGTGCTTCGGAGATTGAGATCACAAGCACAAGATGATGATGGCCATATCATATCACTTATATTGATTGCATGTGATGTTTATCCTTTATGCATCTTATCTTGCTTTGATTGACGGTAGCATTTTAAGATGATCTCTCACTAATTATCAAGAAGTGTTCTCCCTGAGTATGCACCGTTGCGAAAGTTTTTCGTGCTGAGACACCACGTGATGATTGGGTGTGATAGGCTCTACGTTCAAATACAACGGGTGCAAAATAGTTGCACACGCGGAATACTCAGGTTAAACTTGACGAGCCTAGCATATACAGATATGGCCTCCGAACATGGAGACCGGAAGGTCGAACGTGAATCATATAGTAGATATGATCAACATATTGATGTTCACCATTGAAACTACTCTATCTCACGAGATGATCGGACATGGTTTAGTTGATTTGGATCACGTGATCACTTAGATGACTAGAGAGATGTCTGTCTAAGTGGGAGTTCTTAAGTAATATGATTAATTGAACTTAAATTTATCATGAACTTAGTCCTGCTAGTTTTTTGCAAATTATGTTGTAGATCAATAGCTCGCATTGTTGCTTTCATATGTTTATTTTCATATGTTCCTAGAGAAAATTGTGTTAAAAGATGTTAGTAGCAATGATGCGGATTGGATCCGTGATCTAAGGTTTATCCTCATTGCTGAACAGAAGAATTATGTCCTTAATGCACCGCTAGGTGACAGACCTATTGCAAGAGCAGATGCAGATGTTATGAAAGTTTGGCTCGCTCAATATGATGACTACTTAATAGTTTAGTGCACCATGCTTAACGGCTTAGAATCGGGACTTCAAAGACATTTTGAACGTCATGGACCATATGAGATGTTCCAGGAATTGAAGTTAATATTTCAAGCAAATACCCGAGTTGAGAGATATGAAGTCTCCAACAAGTTCTATAGCTAAAAGATGGAGGAGAATCGCTCAACTAGTGAGCATGTGCTCAGATTGTCTGGGTACTCCAATCGCTTGAATCAAGTGGGAGTTAATCTTCCAGATAAGATAGTGATTGACAGAGTTCTCTAGTCACCATCACCAAGTTGCTAGAACTTCATGATGAACTATAGTATGCAAGGGATGATGAAAATGATTCCTGAGCTCTTCGTAATGTTGAAATCAGCGAAGGTAGAAATCAAGTAAGAGCATCAAGTGTTGATGATTGACAAGACCACTAGTTCCAAGAGAAGGGCAAAGGGAAAGAAAGGGAACTTCAAGTAGAATGACAAGCAAGTTGTCACTCCCGCGAAGAAGCCCAAAGCTGGACCAAAGCCTGAAACTGAGTGCTTACACTGCAAAGGAAATGGTCACTGGAAGCGGAAATGCCCAGAATATTTGGTGGATAAGAAGGATGGCAAAGTGAACAAGGGTATATTTGATATACAAGTTATTGATGTGTGCCTTACTAGTGTTTATAGTAGCCCCTGAGTATTTGATACTTGTTTGGTTGCTAAGATTAGTAACTCGAAATAGGAGTTATAGAACAAACAGACTAGTTGAAGAGGAAGTGACGATGAGTGTTGGAAGTAGTTCCAAGATTGATATGATCATCATCACACACTCCCTATATTTTCAAGATTAGTGTTAAACCTAAATAAATGTTATTTGGCGTTTGCGTTGAGCATGAATATGATTTGATCATGTTTATTGCAATTCGGTTATTCATTTAAAGTCGGAGAACAATTGTTGTTCTGTTTACATGAATAAAACCTTCAACGGTCATACACCCAATGAAAATAGTTTGTTGGATCTCGATCGTAGTAATACACATATTCATAATATTGATGCCAAAGGATGCAAAGTTAATAATGAGAGTGCAACTTATTAGTGGCACTACCGTTTGGGTCATATCGGTGTAAAGCGCATGAAGAAACTCCATAAAAGATGGATTTTTGGAATCACTTGGTTATGAATCATTTGATGCTTGCGAACCGTGCCTTTTGGGCAAGATGACTAAAACTCCGTTCTCCGGAACAATGGAACAAGCTACTGACTTATTGGAAATAATACATACCGATGTATTTAATCCAATGAGTGTTGATGCTCGTGGCAAGTATCGTTATTTTCTGACCTTCACAGATGATTTGAGAAGATATGAGTATATCTACTTGATGAAACATAAGTCTGAAATATTTGAAAAGTTCAAAGAATTTCAGAGTGAAGTGGAAAATCATCATAACAAGAAAGTAAAGTTTCTGCAATCTGATCGCGGAGACGAATATTTGAGTTACGAGTTTGGTCTTCAATTAAAACAATGTGGAATAGTTTCACAAACTCACGCCATATGGAACACCACAGCGTAATGGTGTGTCCGAACGTTGTAACCGCACTTTATTGGATATGGTGCGATCTATGATGTATCTTACTGATTTACCACTATCGTTTTGGGGTTATGCATTAGAGATAGCTGCATTCACTTTAAACAGGGTACCATCTAAATCCGTTGAGATGACACCGTATGAACTATGGTTTAGCAGTAAACCTAAGATGTTGTTTCTTAAAGTTTGGAGTTGCGATGCTTATGTGAAAAAGGTTTCAACCTGATAAGCTCGAACCCAAATCAGAGAAGTGCGTCTTCATAGAATACCCAAAGGAAACTGTTGGGTACACCTTCTATCACAGATCCGAAGGCAAAACATTCGTTGCTAAGAATGGATCCTTTCTAGAGAAGGAGTTTCTCTCGAAAGAAGTGAGTGAGAGGAAAGTAGAGGTTGATAAGGTAATTTGTACCTTCTCCCGAATTGGAAAGTAGTTCATCACAGAAATCAGTTCCAGTGATTCCTGCACCAATTAGTGAGGAAGCTAATGATGATGATCATGAAACTTCAGATCAAGCTATTACAGAAACTCGTAGGTCTTCCAGAGTACGGTCCGCACCAGAGTGGTATGGTGATCCTATTCTAGAAGTCATGTTACTAGACCATGATGAACCTATGAACTATGAGGAAGCGATGATGAGCCCAGATTCCGCGAAATGGCTTGAGGCCATGAAATCTGAGATGGGATCCATGTATGAGAACAAAGTGTGGACTTTGGTGGGGTTGCCCGAAGATCGGCACGCCATATTGTTTAAATGGATCTTCAAGAGGAAGACGAACGCTGATAGTAGTGTTACTATCTACAAAGCTAGAATTGTCGCAAAAGGTTTTCGACAAGTTCAAGGTGTTGACTACGATGAGAGTTTCTCACTCGTATCTATGCTCAAGTCTGTCCGAATCATATTGGCAATTGTCACATTTTATGAAATCTGGCAAATGGATAAACAAAACTACAGTCCTTAATGGATTTATTAAAGAAAGAGTTGTATATGATGCAACCATAAGGTTTTTCAAATCCTAAAGGTGCTAACAAAATATGCAAGCTCTAGCGACCCTTCTATGGACTGGTGCAAGCATCTCGGAATTGGAATATACACTTTGATGAGTTGATCAAATCATATAGTTTTATACAGACTTACGGTGAAGCCTGTATTTGCAAGAAAGTGAGTGGGAGCACTACAACATTTCTGATAAGTATATGTGAATGACATATTGTTGATCGGAAATAATGTAGAATTATTCTGCAAAGCATAAAGGAGTGTTTGAAAGGAGCTTTTTTCAAAGAAAGACCTCGGTGAAGCTGCTTACATATTGAGCATGAAGATCTATAGTGATAGATCAAGACACTTGATAAGTTTTTTAATGAGTACATACCTTGACAATATTTTGAAGTAGTTCAAAATGGAACAGTCAAAGAAAGAGTTTTTGCCTGTGTTACAAGGTGTGAGATTGATTAAGACTCAAAACCCGACCACGGCAGAAGATAGAAAGAGAATGAAAGTCATTCCCTATGCCTTAGCCATAAGTTCTATAAAGTATGCCATGCTGTGTACCAGATCTATTGCATACCCTACCACTAAGTTTGACAAGGGAGTGAAATAGTGATCTAGGAGTAGATCAATGGACAGCGGTCAAAATTATCCTTAGTAGAATAAGGATATGTTTCTCGATTATGGAAGTGAAAAAAGGTTCGTCGTAAAGGGTTACATCGATGCAAATTTTGACACTAATATAGATGACTCTAAGTCTCAATCTGGATACATATTGAAAGTGGGAGAAATTAGCTAGAGTAGCTCCGTGCAGAGCATTGTTGACATAGAAATTTGCAAAATACATACGGATCTGAATGTGGCAGACCCGTTGACTAAACTTCTCTCACAAGCAAAACATGATCACACCTTAGTACTCTTTGGGTGTTAATCACATAGCGATGTGAACTAGATTTTTGACTCTAGTAAACCCTTTGGATGTTGGTCACATGTCGATGTGAACTATGGGTGTTAACCACATAAAGATGTGAACTATTGATGTTAAATCACATGAAGATGTGAACTAGATTATTGACTCTAGTGCAAGTGGGAGACTGAAGGAAATATGCCCTAGAGGCAATAATGAAGTTATTATTTATTTCCTTATATCATGATAAATGTTTATTATTCATGCTAGAATTGTATTAACCGGAAACATAATACATGTGTGAATACATAGACAAACAGAGTGTCACTAGTATGCCTCTACTTGACTAGCTCGTTAATCGAAGATGGTTATGTTTCCTAACCATAGACATGAGTTGTCATTTGATTAATGGGATCACATCATTAGGAGAATGATGTGATTGACTTGACCCATTCCATTAGCTTAGCAATCGATCATTTAGTATGTTGCTATTGCTTTCTTCATGACTTATACATGTTCCTATGACTATGAGATTATGCAACTCCCGTTTACCGGAGGAACACTTTGTGTGCTACCAAACGTCACAACATAACTGGGTGATTATAAAGGTGCTCTACAGGTGTCTGCGAAGGTACTTGTTGGGTTGGCGTATTTCGAGATTAGGATTTGTCACTCTGATTATCGGAGAGGTATCTCTGGGCCCTCTCGGTAATGCACATCACTTAAGCCTTGCAAGCATTGCAACTAATGAGTTAGTTGCGAGATGATGTATTACGAAACGAGTAAAGAGACTTGCCGGTAATGAGATTGAACTAGGTATTGATATACCGACGATCGAATCTCGGGCAAGTAACATACCGATGACAAAGGGAAAAAACGTATGTTGTTATGCGGTCTGACCGATAAGATCTTCGTAGAATATGTAGGAGCCAATATGGGCATCCAGGTCCCGCTATTGGTTATTGACAAGAGAAGTGTCTCGGTCATGTCTACATAGTTCTCGAACCCGTAGGGTCCGCACGCTTAACGTTTCGTTGACGATAGTATTATATGAGTTATGTATGTTGGTGACCAAACGTTGTTCGGAGTTCCGAATGAGATCATGGACATGACGAGGAACTCCGGAATGGTCCGGAGATAAAGTTTAATATATGGAATAATAGTGTTTGATCTCTGGAAGGGTTCCGGAATTCACTGGAAGGGGTTCCGGATGTTTCCCGAAATGTTTGGGTACGAGAACACGTTATTTGGGCCAAAAGGGAAAGCCCACGAGGCTTTTGGAAAGTGCAAAAGGAAGTTTTTCGGAGACCAGAGGCTAGATGCCAGGAACCCTGGCGTCTAGGTGGTAGACGCCGGGAACCCTGGCGTCTAGCCCTGGAGTCCGTGTAGGACTCTTGCCTTTCGGGCAAAACCGACTTTGAGGAGGCTTTAGCTCCAAGTTTCGACCCCAGGGCTCAACATATAAATAGAGGGGCGGGGCTAGCACCAAAGACACATCAAGAAACACCAAGACGTGTGCTGGCAGCGCCGTGCGACGGCAGCGTTAGGGTTTGGGGCGGCGCGGGTGGATGGGCTGGCGGGTGGCCTCGGCCCCATATAAAGGCCGGCCGGGCTAGTGTCCGGCTCGGGCACGCCCCGGTTTGGTCGGTTAGTTTTTTTAAAATAATTCCGACGTGTAGAAAAAGAAAGAAAAGAAATACTAAACGGACTCCAGAAATCCCGAAATAAATTTTCCCCTCTAAAAATAAGCTGGACAAGATGAACATTTATTTGGGCCTAAACTCCAATTATGAAAAACGCACATTTTTCCTAATTCAAATAAAATAGCGATAAAACTCCGAAATAAAATCTTATTTGATTTTATTATTAAATCTCCAATATTTCTTTATTTTGGGAAAGTCATTTTATTCCCTCTCTCATATTTGTATAATTGAAATATTCAAAGATAAAATAATTAAAATCAAATGATCCTTTTCCTAAATTTGAGAAAAACTCAAATATGAAAATAACGAAATCCCCAACTCTCTCCGTGGGTCCTTGAGTTGCGTAGAATTTCTAGAATCAAGCCAAAATGCAATAAAATATGATATGCAATGATGATCTAATGTATAACATTCCAAATTGAAAATTTGGGATGTTGCAGCACCCTAGGGGGTGGGCGCGCCCCCACCCCTCGTGGGCCCCTCGTGGCTCCATCGACCTACTTCTTCCTCCTATATATATCTACGTACCCCGAAAACATCCAGGAGCACCACGAAACCCTATTTCCACCACCGCAACCTTCTGTACCCGTGAGATCCCATCTTGGAGCCTTTTCCGGCGCTCCACCGGAGGGGGAATCGATCACGGAGGGCCTCTACATCATCACCAAGGCCTCTCATATGAGTTGTGAGTAGTTTACTGATGACCCACAAGTATGGGGGATCTATCCTAGTCCTTTCGATAAGTAAGAGTGTGGAACCCAACGAGGAGCAGAAGGAAATGATAAGCGGTTTTCAGTAAGGTATTCTCTGCAAGCACTGAAATTGTAAGTAACAGATAGTTCTGTGATAAGATAATTTGTAACGGGTAACAAGCAATGAAAGTAAATAAGGGCAGCAAGGTGGCCCAATCCCTTTTGTAGCAAAGGATAAGCCTGGACAATTTCTTATAATGAGAAAAGTGCTCCCGAGGACACATGGGAATTATCGTCAAGCTAGTTTCATCACACTCATATGATTCGCGTTTGTTACTTTCATAATTTAATATGTGGGTGGACCGGTGCTTGGGTACTACCCTTTCTTGGACAAGCATCCCACTTATGATTAACCCCTATTGCAAGCATCCACAACTACAAAAGAAGTATTAAGGTAAACCTAACCATAGCATGAAACTAGTAGATCCAAATCAGCCCCTTACGACATAAACTAGGGTTTAAGCTTCTGTCACTCTAGCAACCCATCGTCTACTTATTACTTCCCAATGCCTTCCTCTAGGCCCAAATAATGGTGAAGTGTCATGTAGTCGACGTGCACATAACACCACTAGAGGAGAGACAACATACATCTCATCAAAATATCGAACGGATACCAAATTCACATGACTACTAATAGCAAGACTTCACCCATGTCCTCAGGAACAAACGTAACTACTCAAAAAGCATATTCATGTTCATGATCAGAGGAGTATTAATATGCATTAAGGATCTGAAAATATGATCTTCCACCAAGTAAACCAATTAGCATCAACTACAAGGAGTAATCAACACTACTAGCAACCCACGGGTACCAATTTGTGGTTTTGATACAAGATTGGATACAAGAGATGAACTAGGGTTTTGAGAGGAGATGGTGTTGGTGAAGATGTTGATGGAGATTGACCCCCTCCCAATGAGAGGATCATTGGTGATGACGATGGTGATGATTTCCCCCTCCCGGAGGGAAGTTTCCCCGACAAAACAGCTCCGCCGGAGCCCTAGATTGGTTCCGCCAAGGTTCCTCCTCGTGGCGGCGGAGTTTCGTCCCGTAAGCTTGCTTATGATTTTTTTTCAGGGTAAAAGCCTTCATATAGCAGAAGATGGGCACCAGAGGGCCACCAGGGGGCCCACGAGATAGGGGGGCACGCCCAGTAGGGGGGCGCCCCCCACCCTCGTGGCCAGGGTGTGGGCCCCCTCTGGTACTTTCTTTGCTCAATAATTCTTATTAATTCCAAAAATGACTTTCGTTGAGTTTCAGGACTTTTGGAGCTGTGCAGAATAGGTTTCCAATATTTGCTCCTTTTCCAGCCAGAATCCCAGCTGCCGCCATTCTCCCTCTTCATGATAAACCTTGTAAAATGAGAGAGAATAGCCATAAGTATTGTGACAAAACGTCTAATAACAGCCCATAATGCAATAAATATCGATATAAAAGCATTATACAAAATGGACGTATCATTTACCACAGACCTTCGGGTCCATAGTTATTAGCTAGATGGCTTCTTCTCTCTCTTTGAATCTCAATACAAAGTTCTCCTCGATCTTCTTGGAGATCTGTTCGATGTAACTCTTTTTTGCGGTGTGTTTGTCGAGATCTGATGAATTGTGGGTTTATGATCAAGTTTATCTATGAGAAATATTTGAATCTCCTCTGAATTCTTTTATGTATGATTGGTTATCTTTGCAAGTCTCTTCGAATTATCATTTTGGTTTGGCCTACTAGATTGATCTTTCTTGAAATGTGAGAAGTGCTTAGCTTTGGGTTCAATCTTGCGGTGTCCTTTCCCAATGACAGCAGGGGCAGCAAGGCACGTGTTGTATTGTTGCCATCGAGGATAAAAATATGGGGTTTATATCATATTGCTTGAGTTTATCCCTCTACATCATCTCATCTTGCCTAATGCATTACTCTGTTCTTATGAACTTAATACTCTGGATGCATGCTGGATAGAGGTCGATGTATGGAGTAATAGTAGTAGATGCAGAATCGTTTCAGTCTACTTGTCGCGGATGTGATGCTTATATACATAGTCATGCCTAGATAATCTCATAACTATGCACTTTTCTATCAATTGCTCGACAATAATTTGTTCACCCACCGTAATACTTATGCTATCTTGAGAGAAGCCACTAGTGAAACCTATGGCCCCCGGGTCTATCTTCCATCATATAAGTTCCCAATCTACTTTATTTTTCTATCTTTACTTTCCAATCTATATTATAAAAATACCAAAAATATTTATCTTATCTTATTTTCTCTATCATATCTCACTTTCGCAAGTGGCCGTGAAGGGATTGACAACCCCTTTATCGCGTTGGTTGCGAGGTTCTTGTTTTTTGTGTAGGTACGAGGGACTTGCGTGGAGCCTCCTACTGGATTGATAACTTGGTTCTCAAAAACTGAGGGAAATACTTACGCTACTTTGCTGCATCACCCTTTCCTCTTCAAGGGAAAACCAACGCAGTGCTCAAGAGGTAGCATGATCCACGCAGGGCTTCGCCTAAGCACTACGATGATACTCTTCGGAGGAGTAAATGGTGGAGGGGGGCACCGCACACGGCTAAGGCAATGTTGTGCCTTTGGGGTACCCCCTGCCCCCATATATAAAGGAGGAGGGGAGGAGGCGGATGGCCAAGGGGCGGGCCAAGTGTGGGGAGTCCTACTAGGACTCCCAGTCCTAGTAGGATTCCCCTTCCTTTCCGGAGAAGGGGGGAAGGGGAAAGAGGTGGAGGAGAAGAAGGAAAGGGGGGCCGCGCCCCCACCCCTAGTCCAGTTTGGTTTGGGCTTGGGGTGACGCGCGCCTCCACCTAGCCGCCGGCCTCCTCTCTCCACTAGGGCCCATGAAGGCCCAATAGCCCCCCGGGGGGTTCCGGTAACCTCCCAGTACTCCGAAACTTATCAGATACTTCCCGAAACCATTCCGGTGTCCGAATGTAACCTTCCTATATATCAATCTTTACCTCTCAGCCATTTCAAGACTCCTCATCATGTCTGCGATCTCATCCAGGACTCTGAACAAACTTCGGTCACAAAAACACATAACTCATAATACAAATTGTCATCAAACGTTAAGCGTGCGGACCCTACGGGTTCTAGAACTATGTAGACATGACCGAGACACATCTCTGGTTAATAACCAATAATGGAACCTAGATGCTCATATTGGCTCCTACATTTTCTACGAATATGTTTATCGGTCAAACCGCACAACAACATACGTTGTTCCCTTTGTCATCAGTATGTTAATTGCCCGAGATTTGATCGTGGTATCATCATACCTAGTTCAATCTCGTTTCCGACAAGTATCTTTACTCGTTTCGCAATGCTTCATCCCACAACTAACTCATTAGTCACATTGCTTGCAAGGCTTATAGTGATGAGCATTACCGAGAGGGCCTAGAGATACCTCTCCGATACACGGAGTGACAAATCCTAATCTTGATCTATGCCAACCTAACAAACACCTTTGGAGACACCTGTAGAGCATCTTTATAATCACCCAGTTATGTTGTGACGTTTGATAGCACACAAGGTGTTCCTCCGGTATTTGGAAGTTGCATAATCTCTTAGTTAGAGGAACATGTATAAGTCATGAAGAAAGTAATAGCAATAAAACTTAACGATCATTATGCTAAGCTAACGGATGGGTCCTGTCCATCACATCATTCTCTAATGACGTGATCCTGTTCATCAAATGACAACACATGTCTATGGTCAGGAAACATAATCATCTTTGATTAACGAGCTAGTCAAGTAGAAGCATACTAGGGACACTTTGTTTTTTCTATGTATTCACACATGTACTAAGTTTCCAGTTAATACAATTCTAGCATGAATAATAAACAATTATCATGATATAAGGAAATATAAAACAACAACTTTATTATTGCCTCTAGGGCATATTTCCTTCAGATGGCAGGCACACCATCATCACCAACTCGGTTTTTATTAAGAGTAGAGACTAGGGAGTACTAGTAAGGACACCATCTACTGCTTCGTGTGCTACTCCTGCGCTCCATTCGGCGGGCGCAACGCCCCCTACAGCCACTCCCTCCTGCGCTCCATTTGGCGGGCGCAATGTCCCCTACAACCACTCTCATTTCATGGATGGTCTGGTCGATGCCTGCAAGGTGCTCTGCGTCTACAAGAGTTTCGCCAGCGAGAGGTACGTCGACCAGCACTCGCTGGTGGAGCACAGTTCCAAATGCGCGCACGCGCCCTGCTACTGGCCGCCGCCCATCTCTGTAGTGTGTGTCAGGGGAAACGCCACTAATGCTAACATGAGGCCGGTGTACGGGTGCATGCTCACTGTTACTGCCCCTCTGAGGTACGAGGGCACCCACGCCGCCTCCATCGCGCTGACTGGGACTGTGCCGAGATGCTCCGTTCTCGGCAATGTGGACATGGAAGATTCCTGGTATGATTTTCACCCCAAGATGGTGCACGGGGACTCCAAGGAGGTTCACCTGGTCATATGCATTACCAAGTCAAATGTTCGTCATTAGTCTTTGCTCAATGTAATCTGTTGTCTAAGCATGTGGAGACTTCTTATTTATATAGTATAGAACCTTCCATGCATGATCTTGCTCTATTAGAGTATCACGCTTGAATAAAAGTGTATCCATTTATGGTTTAGTCTAGAATCATCCATGTATGCTTTTGCTCAATTAGAGTTCTCACTTGCCATTTATGAGATCAATTGAGAATTTTTACTACAGTAAAGGTGAAAGACTTGTGATGAATCATTTCTTACATCTCCTCTGCCCCCATCCAAGTCATCCTGATTTAATCCCTCCATCTAGGTTTATAAGAGCACGGTTAATACTTAATAGTATAGCCAACTATTGACTATAATAAAGTGCCATGTCATCTATAGCCAACTTATAGCCAACATGTATAACAATTAGCTATAAGTATGTGCTACTTTATTAATATATGGCCCACTTTCCACTCTCACATAGTGCCTAGGAGCACGTGTTGCAGCCGGCTCTTGCATGAGAGCCCGCTTACATTCTCTCTCCTATCCTCTCTCCACCAACTAAGCATTAGAAATATTACTTTACTTCTTACAACCTGCTGACTGTACCTTATTGTACTCGCTCTAAGTCACCTTACGAAAACCAAATAATCCCAAAACACTTAGGCGCGGTGCATTAACTCCCACCTCAGTTCTTGTTTCTTGACATATCAACCAATAAAAGATGTGGGGCGTGCATGTTTTCAATGACTCAAGACTACCAAACACGACAGTGGTTAGTTCATTGCATGCAATGCTATCAATTAACAAATAAACATTAGGTTCTCTCATTTTCCCCTCATTCTTGGTCACAGCGCACAACTTAAGATGACTTATTCACCTAGATGTAAGGAGTACATTCATGGTGGTCCAGAAAAAATAAAAAAAAATCAATACTCAAAATTTAATTCTTAAAGATCATTTCTTGCAAAGCACAATAAGTGTTATTTCTTCACAAGTTTCGGATGCAGGTTGAACAATTGA
This sequence comes from Triticum timopheevii, assembly GCA_963921465.1. Lineage (NCBI taxonomy): Eukaryota > Viridiplantae > Streptophyta > Magnoliopsida > Poales > Poaceae > Triticum > Triticum timopheevii. The sequence goes on from OY997264.1 coordinate 363,461,065, forward strand.
ATGCTTTTGTTTGCAAAAGATACTTTTTTATCTATCTCCCGGATGTTTGTGAGCTCATGACAAAAAATAATATCCGAAGAAACCTATCAATACTCGTTACACATGAGATGACCCCCACATACTTTGTCAAAATAAACAACTCCCCGATCAATGCATTTCACTGTCCCGTGCAACGCACGAGTACCTTACTAAATATAGTACGACCATAAATTTAACTAACATTATATATAGTACGATAAATGCTCATGCATGTCACCAAAAATTATAACATTTAAAACTATGTTCAAATACGAATCCAACGATCGAGGGACTAATATTTTGTCAGTTAAACCTTCAGTCAAATTCAATGGGGGACTAATAAACCACGACCGAGGTAGTACTGGTGTAGAGGGCGACGCTGCATGGGAGTCTCACCCCGCTCGTGGCACGATAGTAAAACCGTCATATCATAAAACCCCACCACTCCCAGTAATAAGTGGCCTAGTAAAATAAACGGACAAGCAACCATCACATCCCACTATCTTTTTTGCATCTCATCTCTCTGCATTTACTTTGTCCGGTTCATCTCGCACACTCGATCCCTTGCTACTACTCCTAGTATCCCTAGCTACTACTCCTACTTCTAGTTCTTTTGGCAGCTTAAAAAATAAGCCGTCTCTTCCCCAACTTTTGCCATATGACTAGTCATAGTGGAGAGTAACATAAGGCACCTCACTCATTCATTTTGGCTTCTAAACTACTACCTCCATCCTGGTTTATTAGTCACCATTGTAATTTGTGCTAAATTTTGACCAAAGATTTAACTGATAAAATGTTAGTGCATGTCAACGAAAGTATATAATTTTTGGTGACATACATAAACATTTCATTAGTTAAATTTATGGTCAAACTTTGACACAGATTATAATGGGGACCAATAAACCAGGACGAAGGTAGTAGTTACGAGGTTACTAATCTAGTAGCCTAAAAGAACTGGCCCCTGGTACTCCTAATAGTAGTACTCAAGTTGGAATTCCAATTGCATCGCACAACTAGTCAGGTAAAAAATTTGATACAGGGTGTACGAAGTGGTTTGGGAATTTGCATGCCTTCCCGACCAGTGAGATACTCCGTACAAAGTACGATAGAGAAATAACCACAGAGAAGGAAGCTAAAAGTAAACAATCAAACGAGCATTTTTGCATTTCTTTTGCATTGAATCGTTTCACAAGCTTGACTAGTGTTGTTTTTATACTTTTACAAAAACCGCATAGTAATGTTAAACCGTGCATATGCACGTACATAAGTAATAGTAGTAGCACAGTCTGCAAGCATATATAGAGAGAGATGTCTAGTGCGATATATAGCAAGTTTGTGCTATATGCACGTACTTACAGAATGCGTACGGATACACAAGGTTTCCAAACTTTTCCTTTTACATACTTAATTAAGGACGCTAATGATTCCTGAAAGTTCAGGATTTATCATTTGCATCCCAAAACTAATGAGATCTCCTTACGAAACTAAATTATTCCTAATAAAAGCCACAACGCTCGCAGGAGCGCTTGTGGCGCGCCTCAAGTGCCCTGGTGTGCGGCCGTTTCCCAGCGCGCCACACAACGCCTCTTCCTCAGCCTCACAACTCGCGAGGTGCTGATTGGCGGCTTGCTAACGGGCAAGCGCGATCTCACCGGTGTGGTGATCCGGCGCCAACAGGTACTCCTCCTTGTTGGAAGCGTGCACCCGGTCCATGTGCCGCCAAGCGTAGATGAGGCACTTGGGCCCGACCGCAGTCAGGGCTTTGGCATGGGCGTCTTCTGACACCCTCACAGCCCTCGCACAAGCCTTCTGCCAAAGAGCCAATTGTCTGACTCTCTCGGATGCGACATAGGCCTGCCAGGCAACATGCCTCGTGGCGTGGTTCTCTTCCTCGGCCTTCTTCTCCGCCTCTATTTTGGCGCGCTTTGCCGGAGGCAAAACCTACCACAAGGTGACCTCCATTTCTTTCCAAAGCTCCTCAAGGCTAGGGGACTCGGCGGGCGGCGCGATGTTCTCCTTGTAGCGGGGAGCCGACACGTCCTCTGATGCGTAGGCTGGCGAGACTGGGAACGCCGACGTGTTCACCTTGATGCGTCGTGGTGAGTAGTGGAACACCGACGCGTCCACCTCGACTAGTGGCTGCGAGGAATGGAATGACAACGCGTGACCCTCCATGCGGTATGGCGAGGGGCGCCTAGGGCTTGGGAGTGGCAATGCCATGGTGGTCGATATGAGAGGGAGGGGGAGGAGATAGCGATGAACATGGGCGTTCTTCCGAATGCCGTGGGAGGCGTAGTATTTATAGCGAGCAATGGCACACCTACATCAGATATGTGCGTGATTAACATAACAGCTACGTGGGCATATTTGTTGGAGTAAACTATGGGGGAGGAAGGGGTGGAAATATTGCTAATCACAATGGATTGGACGAGCGCGGGGGGAGAAGAGTCATGCATCCAGATTTTTTCCACACGGGGTGGAGTGGTGGGACTATCAGAGGGAGAAGAAGAGTCAAGCAGGCAGATTGTTTTCACACATGGTGAGGAAAAGATTTGGAGAAGAATGGGCTTCCTGCAAGTATGGGGAACGGTGCATAATAAGTCATCTTGCATGCTAGGCTAGGTATAGTCTCAAGTCATTAAAAACATACACGCCCCACACATGTTCAGATTCCAAGGTGCACTAAATTATCGCATGCGATGATTAAGCCTGGCCATAGTGGTGGTACCTTAGCTAGTATCATGCACACGGGAATAGCAAACATGCTGATGTGGCAAAGAATTAAAGAAGAGAGGGGGGTTAGAGTAACATAGGTAGATACCGTATCATGTTAAATACTATGCTACTTTGTGTCATGCATGGCACTATAAAGGTAGTCCCGTATCATACACTAGTATCATGCACATGGTACTAGTATATGATACTTTCCACTATGAGTAGCCTAAAGAGAATATTGACTAATGCATGTAAAAATCTTTGTCACTTACTAGTGTTCATGCATGCATGCAATGCGATAATGTATTGGTAAGAGTAGGTGAAATTTTGCAGACTACAATTTTTTTTGTGAAGAATGAGAGCATTAATTGAGTACTTTTGCAGACTACAAAAATTATTCCACCATCTCTATCTTGGTAAGAGTAGGTGAAATTTTTTAATCAAGCCCTTTAAACTAAAAGGGGGTAGTCGTGCTCTAATAGCTAACCTTGTTGTGATGACTAGATAGGACATGGCACACACCTGGACCAAGGAACAAGTCTGCATTGTGCATATAAGTTTTGTTTGAAGTCAATGTACCTCTATTTTGACCAAACTTATAGAAAATGTATCAACATTCACAATGTCAAATCAATATTTTTATACTCCCTCCGTCCCAAAATTCTTGTCTTATATTTTTCTAGATACGGATGTATCTAATACTAAAATGTGACCTGATACATTCGTATTTAGACAAATCTAAGATAAGAATTTTGGGACGGAGGGAGTACTCATTATGAAATGTAGTTTCATAAAATATATATTTGGTATTGTAGATATTGATATTTTTAGTATAAATTTGGTCAAACTTTGCAAACTTTGACTTGACCCAAATCTTACGCGGAGTAAAAAGGACCAGAGGGAGTATCATGCATGTGGAGTAGGCAAAAAAATTGCTCATTTATAGCCGTCCGAAGTCTCTAAGGGTGCGACCGCGCAAGGCAGGTGAAGGTCGTGGGAGGCACGACGGTTGACGGAATTAAGTGAAGTTACATGCATGCCCCGGCATGGTGTGCGAACACGCAAAAGCTATATCGTCAGGCCTACGATATGGGTCTAGTAGACATGACATCTAGTGGGTCCCGCATAGTACTCAAGAACTCTTTGGGGGAATGCAGCCGTTTATCCACCGGGCAAGCCACCACCCCATGTCGTTCGCATGCCCTACTCGTCCACGTCTTCTACCTTACAACAGTTTGCTCCTAGTTGTCCCGTCCTATCACATTACACTAGTTCAACTTCTCCTAACCCGCCTCCAAAATCCATGGCCTCCCAAATATCCATGATCGCCGGTGAGTACAAGGTTAGAACCATCACCAGCGATGAGTTCATCATCATCTACACCCGTAGATCCACGAAAGCGAAAGCATGCCTTGCTCGCTTCCTACGCATGTTCAAAAGTTCAAAGGATGAGTGAGTCGCTGGGCTAGATGTTGAGTACACCACATTCCTGGAAAGCGAGAAGCTTCTAAAGGATGCAGAGAAGAAGAAGCCCTCCGTGATCCAGGTTTGTGTACATAATGCTTGGTCTACCACATATGCCATGCCGATGTTAGGTGCCAGGAATTTGAGTTCTTCCTCAAGGACAAAAGAGTGAAATTCGTTACTGTAGACTTTACGAACGACGGGAGAGTCCTAGGTCGGATAGGCCTCATTGTAGGCCAGCCCTTCGATCTCTAGCAGGCAAGCCTGGTGTCCTCCTCTCAGCCTTCAATGCTGACCCTAGCAGCAGCCATGATTGATCCTTCGTACGCTCAACTGAAGAAACCTCACCCGGAGTTTCATCATGCATGGGATTAGAGGAAGATAGATGAAGATCACATCGTGTACATAGCAACGGATGCCTACCTTTGTTTATATATCTACAAGGGTTGGATGAAGAAGCAGAGCTCAGTGTCCAGTTCAAGCAAATAAGTGTCGGCGAAGAGGAAGAGGAAGAGGGACGAGGACGAAGTCAAGGACGTGGACTCGGACTCCGAGTAAGGTGGCAATGTCGTTGCTCATGCTTGTTCTACTGTAGTGTCAAGCGGACTAGTTGCTTAGTTTTTTTTCAAGGGTGTGTTGTGATGAGACCCCAGCGCATTATGTTTATGTTCTGTCTCGTTATTTGAACTCTTTAATACGTATAGTAGTACTAGTATGTCTTACTACTATTCTTCTTGTAGCTGGTACAACTTCTCGTATCTCCATGTTCCTATTGTACTTAATACATACTAGTAGTATAATTTGGGTTAGTCGATTTGTGAAAGAAGTTCAACGGAGCAAAGGAAGAAGACGACAGAGAAGCTACCCCAGTATCTATATTAGGGTGGCAGGGTGCACATGATCTATCTTATGAGTGTTGGGTGTGGAATGCAGTTCGCCGGAAAAAATGGATCGTGCCCGGGGTTCAACGGATGGCGGGGGTGGGGGAGAATGGTGGTGGCAGACGGTTCAGGGGAGGGCGGGGCAGCAGCGGCAGGCGGTTAGTGATGTGTACTATGCAACCTTCTTCTTGTAGACGTTGTTGGGCCTCCAAGTGCAGAGGTTTGTAGGACATTAGCAAATTCCCCTCAAGTGGATGACCTAAGGTTTATCAATCCGTGGGAGGCATAGGATGAAGATGGTCTCTCTCAAACAACCCTACAACCAAATAACAAAGAGTCTCTTGTGTCCCCAACACACCCAATACAACGGTAAATTGTATAGGCGCACTAGTTCCGGTAAAGAGATGGTGATACAAGTGCAATATGGATGATAGATATAGGTATTTGTCATCTGAAATTATACAAACAGCAAGGTAACAAGCGATAAAAGTGAGCGTAAATGGTATTGCAATGCTAGGAAGCAAGGCCTAGGGTTCATACTTTCACTAGTGCAAGTTCTCTCAACAATAATAACATAATTGGATCATATAACTATCCCTCAACGTGCAACAAAGAGTCACTCCAAAGTCACTAATAGCGGAGAACAAACGAAGAGATTATTGTAGGGTACGAAACCACCTCAACGTTATCCTTTCTGATCGATCTATTCAAGAGTCCGTAGTAAAATAACACGAAGCTATTCGTTCCATTCGATCTATCCTAGAGTTTGTGCTAGAATAACACCTTAAGACACAAATCAACCAAAACCCTAATGTCACCTAGATACTCCAATGTCACCTCAAGTATCCGTGGGTATGATTATACGATATGCATCACACAATCTCAGATTCATCTATTCAACCAACACAAAGAAATTCAAAGAGTGCCCCAAAGTTTCTACCGGAGAGTCAAGACGAAAACATGTGCCAACCCCTATGCATAAGTTCACAAGGTCACTGAACCCGCAAGTTGATCACCAAAACATACATCAAGTAGATCACGTGAATATTTCGTTGTCACCACAGATAAGCACATGCAAGACATACATCAAGTGTTCTCAAATCCTTAAAGACTCAATCCGATAAGATAACTTCAAAGGGAAAAATCAATCCATTACAAGAGAGTAGAGGGGGAGAAACATCATAAGATCCAACTATAATAGCAAAGCTCGCGGTACATCAAGATCGTGCCAAATCAAGAACACGAGAGAGAGAGAGAGAGAGAGATCAAACACATAGCTACTGGTACATACCCTCAGCCCCAAGGGTGAAATACTCCCTCCTCGTCATGGAGAGCGCCAGGATGATGCATATGGCCACCGGTGATGGATCCCCCCTCCGGCAGGGTGCTGGAACAGGGTCCCAATTGGTTTTTGGTGGCTACATAGGCTTGCGATGGCGGAACTCCCAATCTAGGTTTATTTCGGGAGGTTTCTGTATTTATAGGAATTTTTAGCGTAGGTCTCATGTCAGGGGGGTCTCCGAGCCGTCCACGAGATAGGGGGCGCGCCCCCACCCTCGTGGGCAGCCCGGGACTCTTCTAGCCCAACTCTTTTACTCTGGAGGCTTCTTTTGGTCCACAAAAAATCATCGAAAATTGGCACGTCAATTGGACTCCCTTTGGTATTCCTTTTCTGTAAAACTCAAAAACAAGGAAAAAACAGAAACTGGCACCGGGCTCTAGGTTAATAGGTTAGTCCCAAAAATCATATAAAATAGAATATAAATGCATATAAAACATCCTAGATGGATAATATAATAGCATGGAACAATCAAAAATTATAGATACGTTGGAGACATCAAGCATCCCCAAGCTTAATTCCTGCTCGTCCTCGAGTAGGTAAATGATAAAAACATAATTTTTGATGTGGAATGCTACCTAACATATTTATCAATGTAATTCTCTTTATTGTGCCAAGAATATTCAGATCCATAAGATTCAAAACAAATGTTTAATATTGACATAAAAATAATAATACTTCAAGCATACTAACAAAGCAATCATGTCTTCTCAAAATAACATGGCCAAAGAAAGCTATCCCTACAAAATCATATAGTCTGGCTATGCTCTATCTTCATCACACAAAATATTTAAATCATGCACAACCCCAGTTTCAGCCAAGCAATTGTTTCATACTTTAGTATTCTCAAACCTTTTCAACTTTCACGCAATACATGAGCATGAGCCATGGCAATAGCACTATAGGTGGAATAGAATGGTGGTTGTGGAGGAGAAAAAAAATAAGGATGTAGACTCACATCAACTAGGCGTATCAATGGGCTATGGAGATGCCCATCAATAGATATCAATGTGAGTGAGTAGGGATTGCCATGCAACGGATGCACTAGAGCTATAAGTGTATCAAAACTCAACAAAAGAAACTAAGTGGGTGTGCATCCAACTTGCTCGCTCACGAAGACCTAGGGCACTTTGAGGAAGCCCATCATTGGAATATACAAGCCAAGTTCTATAATGAAAAATTCCCACTAGTATATGAAAGTGACAACATAGGAGACTCTCTATAATGAAGATCATGGTGCTACTTTGAAGCACAAGTGTGGTAAAAGGATAGTAGCATTGCCCCTTCTCTCTTTTTCTCTCTTTTTTTGTTTTTTTTGTTTGGGCCTTTTCTCTTTTTATGGCCTCTTTTTTTTCGTCCGTAGTCTCATCCCAACTTGTGGGGGAATCATAGTCTCCATCATCCATTTCTCATTGGGACAATGCTCTAATAATGAAGATCATCACACTTATATTTACTTACAACTCAAGAATTACACCTCGATACTTAGAACAAAATATGACTCTATATGAATGCCTCCGGCGATGTACCGGGATGTACAATGAATCAAGAGTGACATGTATGAAAGAATTGTGAACGGTGGCTTTACCACAAGTACGATGTCAACTAAATGATCATGCAAAGCAATATGACAATGATGAAGCGTGTCATAATAAACGGAACGGTGGAAAGTTGAATGGCAATATATCCCGGAATGGCTATGGAAATGCCATAATAGGTAGGTATGGTGGCTGTTTTGAGGAAGGTATATGGTGGGTGTATGGTACCGGCGAAAGTTGCGCGGTACAAGAGAGGCTAGCAATGGTGGAAGGGTGAGAGTGCGTATAATCCATGGACTCAACATTAGTCATGAAGAACTCACATACTTAATGCAAAAATCTACAAGTTATCAAAACAAAGTACTACACGCATGCTCCTAGGGGAAGGGTTGGTAGGAGTTAACCATCACGCGATCCCGACCTCCACACATAAGGAAGACAATCAATAAATAAATGATGCTCCAACTTCATCACATAAAGGTTGACCATACGTGCATGCTACGAGAATCACAAACTTTAACACAAGTATCTCTCAAATTCACAACTACTCCACTAGCATGACTCTAATAGCACCATCTTCATATCTCAAAACAATCATAAGGAATCAAACTTCTCATAGCATTCAATGCACTTTATATGAAAGTTTTTATTATATCCCTCTTGGATGCCTATCAAATTAGGACTAAATTCATAACCAAAGCAAATTACCATGATGTTCTAAATACTCTCAAAAAAATATAAGTGAAGCATGAGAGTTCATTAATTTCTTCAAAATAAAACCACCGTCGTTCTCAAAAAGATATAAGTGAAGCACTAGAGCAAACGACAAACTACTCCGAAAGATATAAGTGAAGATCAATGAGTAGTTGAATAATTATGTAACTATGTGAATACACTCTAACATTTGAGAATTTCAGATCTTGGGATATTATTCAAACATCAAGCAAAACAAAATAAAACAAAATGACGCTCCAAGCAAAACACATAACATGTGGTGAATAAAAATATAGCTCTAAGTAAAGTTACCGATGAACGAAGACGAAAGAGGGGATGCCATCCGGGGCATCCCCAAGCTTAGGCTCTTGGTTGTCCTTGAATATTAACTTGGGGTGCCTTGGGCATCCCCAAGCTTAGGATCTTGCCACTCCTTATTCCATAATCCATTGAATCTTTACCCAAAACTTGAGAAAACTTCACAACACAAAACTCAACAGAAAACTCGTAACCTCCGTTAGTATAAGAAAATAAATCACCACTTAGGTACTGTTGTGAACTTATTATAAATTCATATTGGTGTAATATATACTGTATTACAAATTCTCTATGGTTCATACCCTCCGATACTACTCATAGATTCATCAAAATAAGCAAACAACACATAGAAAACAGAATCTGTCAAAAACAGAACAGTCTGTAGTAATCTGTATCATTTGAATACTTCTGTAACTCCAAAATTCTGAAATAAATTGGTGGACCAGAGGAATTTGTCTATTAATCATCTTCAAAAATAATCAACCTAAAATCGCACTCCAGTAAAAAGTGGCAGCTAATCTTGTGAGCGCAAAAGTTTCTGTTTTTTACAGCAAGATCGCAAAGACTTCACCCAAGTCTTCACATAACTTGATTTCCCTTGCACATCATAAGAGACTCAAAATTCTATAAAAAGTTCATTATGATGTGCAAGGGAAATCAAGTCATCACAATTTTTGGACACGATATGATCATGAAACAATTTGCATTGGATATTTCAATGACCATGTTCATTGCAAAGTTCACAAGGATGATTAAGAAAATTTAAATTTTCAGCACAAACATCTAGCCTTTCTTGCAACCATTTGGTTTCTAAATACTTATGCCTCTTGCAAAATCTATCTTCCCTATTTGGTGTGTGTCGGATGTGGGGTTCCGGCAAAACCCTTAAGGTTCAAACTCTGGGGTGCGCGCGAAAATCTTTCCCCTACCGATCCACATCCGAACGCCTCGCTGAGAATCTAAGCTAAACGATGAACAACACAAGGGACGCAAGATTTATACTGGTTCGGGCCATTGTTGTGGTGTAATACCCTACTCCAGTGTGTGGTGTGGTGGATTTCCTCAAGGGCTCATGATGAACAGTACAGGGGAAGAACAGCCTTGCGAGAGGTGTTCTTGTGGTGGTGGTTTGCCTGAGAAGGATTTGATCCGCTCTCGATGGCTCTGGGTGAGATGATAACTCGATGCCTTCTACTGTGGTGGCTATCCCTATTTATAGAGGCCCTAGTCCTCTTCCCAAATATTGAGCGGGAAGGGCGCCCACAACGGCCATTCTGATGGGGAACATCTAGTACAAGTTATCTTGACTAAAGTCGGTCTTCGGTTGCCAAAAGCACTAGCGATGATGCCGTCTTGGGCTCCACGGTGACCTCCGTCATGCCGCTCTGCTGGTCTTGGTCTCGTTGCACCGAAATGGTAACCTTTGCCTGATGCCTTGGTACTCCGCGCCTCTGCTTGCCCCCTTTGCACCAAAGAGGAAACAAGGACACTGCGCAGGCCGACGCCCGCCTAGCGCCCGCCTGGTCTCGATCATCATGGCTTGCGTCACGAGCTCCTCGCAAGGTACCCTTGCCTTGATCTCTCCGCCTCCTCGCGAGCCTGCCTGGTGAGGCCGCTCCTAAGGAAGCCTTGCGTCGTCCGCCGCGTGAGGCTTGGCCCCTCGCGAGGGTCTTGAGCTTAAGTTGATGAAGATGGGTCGTACTGGGCCACCACATGAGCCACGCCGCAGGCCGCGGGCAGGCAAGTCTGGGGACCCCCGTTCCCAGAACACCGACAGTAGCCCTCGGGGCCAAGCCATGCTCGGACTTGGCTTAGCAGAGAAGCGAAGGGGCAAGTGCGGAGCGCCGCGGGCCCCAATAGCCTGCGGCCTTGGGCGTTGTGTGGCGGTTGATTGGACGTGGACATCTCTGCTTCCCCACACTGCCTCGGCAACTGCCCGACTTGACAAGTCCCCGCATGCTGAAATGAGTCATGATTACCTGCGATCGTGGAGGCCGACGGTTGGCCTCCTCTGGACTATAAGTACGGAGTGGCGTGAGCCCTCGCAGTCCATCTCTTCTTGCTCCGCTCATTCTCCATCTTGACGCCAATGGCGCCGATCCGCCGGTTCTCAGCCGAGGAAAAAGGAAAGGCCCCCCGAGAGGGGCCCGACCCGCTCCCGCCGAAGAAATGGCCGGTCCCCGGTCGCCGTGACGAGGTCGCTCGGCAGGAGACGTCGAGGCCTTGGTACGAGCGGCCACCACCTGGGTTTCCGCTGCCTTTGTATGCCCGGGCTGAGGGCCCTAGGGAAGAAGACGCTAAGGTGTGCTGCCCGCGCCGTCGACGACGCCGACGAATCACGGCGGTGCGCGTCGTCGCCCCTGGAGTCCATGCCACGGACTCCTCTCGCGAGCTCGTGCTTCACGCCGCCATGCCTCCAAGCTCCTGGATTCACTTTCCTCCTTCTTTTGTCTTCGAGATGCCACCGAGGGGGGCTCTCGAGCTCTGCCTGCACCTCGCGGACTGTGGTACCCCTGCGACCGGAGCGGAGGTTGAGGTTGTCGCTCTAGGCAAGGTCTACATGACCCGAGGCTGGGGCGAGATCGCCCGGGTCTGTCGAATAGGGGGCACCTTCGTGATTCATTTCGAATACGATGGCGCCTCCTTGATGTTCTTCAAGGTCTTCGACGCGGAAGGACGCTGACTGGAGTGCTGCCCCAGGGAAGGCGGCCGGGGCATCAAAGTGACGAGGGCTAGGCGCGCCACCCGCTTCCTCGGCAGCTCCTCTGGCAGCAGCGGAGATGCCGGAGGGTCCAGCGACTCTCCCGAGCTTATTATGACTCCGGAGACGAGCAATGACAGCTACGAGCCCCCGAGCTCACGTCGCGCCCGGAGCAGAGTTGCTACATCAGGCCGCCGGCGCGGCTGATCTGGATTGGGTTGACGCTGGTCCCTCGTGACCCATTGTTGATGATGGTGTCGGCCGTGGAAGCGCGTGTAGCTAGGGCTCCTTAGGATTAGCACCTTTTGTTCCCTGCGAGGAATCAAGGGAATACCTCGCGAGGGCATGTAAAGCGTCTACTATGTCTTTTGTTGATATTACCCTTATCGTGAAGTGGTGTAAGATGCTTGTCCTATCTCGGCTTGGTTCCCCCTTTCTAACCTCACGAGGGCTTGGTGCTCTACGCTGACAGGTCCCAGTCCCCAGGCAGGCTTCAGCCGTCGCTGGTATGCCAGGTCGCGATGCCGTGGTCAAGGCCAGGAAGTGAGCAGCCCGAGGTCCTGTAAGAGCCCCTGTGGCGCGATGCTCAGGAGGTCCCCCTTATCGCTCAAGCAGCCGCCGCTGGGCGAGAAAGGAAGGCAACATCACCGTCACAGGGCCGCATTTAAGTGAGGGTTTGGTGTTGCGTTGATTAGCTATTCCAGGAGCGTGACTTATCTCGGGAGCTTGGAGCCATTCCTTAGCGAGGTGCCGGACCTGCGTGTCGGCAGCTGGGATGTTGCTGGGTCAGGCCTTCATGAACTTCTCCTCTCTTCCCCGCACTCTCCTTCATGCTCTACGTCCTCAGGTCCCGGCCCTTGAGCAAACTCAGCCGCCATTGGTATGTCAGGTCGCGATGCCGTGGACAAGGCTATGGGATGAGGGCTGGAGAGCCAGTAAAAGCTCCTGAGTCATGATGCTCAGGAGCCCCCCTTTTAACGTGCAAGTGGTTCGCATGGGTGAGAGAGAGAGAGAGAGAGCTTGCGGAGGCCTTTGCGGAGGCCTTCCCCCCACGTTGTTCCTTCGATGGACCCTGTAAACCAACATGAGGAAAGCAGGGACTGCCATTACGATCGCCGGCCAGCCATTGGTTGCTCCGAGGGAGTGATGACGGCACTGAGGGCCTAGTGAGGTAGCGCCTTGCGGGGCTGCCGCGGCCAGAGCTCGACCACTTAGATTTGTCAACGTTGCAGGGATGGACCCATGCACAAGCGCCGTGCCAGAGCGAGCGGCTCCAAAGGTAGGTGTCAATCAAGCAGGCGATTATCATAGGCAGGTTAGTCGCAAAGAGCAAATCAGCTTAGATAGATGCAGGAAAGACACATGCCACTGGGTTAGGCCCGAGAGGCTTGGGGATGATGCAGCCCGAGGGGCGCCCCCAACAAGGTAAGCTAAAGACATAAGCAAAACGGATACATGCCGCGGGGACAGACCCACGCGACCTGGGAATGATGCAGCCCTAAGGGCGCTCCCAGGTGAAATGAAACTCGAAAGATGTCACCGGATATCATTGCAGAGCGAGTGTTGGAGTAGCTGACGACGCGTGGTGAAGAAGCCAATCCTCACGAGCCTTCGGATCCCTGAGCCTCGGGAGGCTCTGGAGGTCCGGGCGGCTCCTCAAGGTCCATCTCCATCTCCTCCAGGAACGCGCAGTGCCTAGCCACCTGAGCCTCCAGAATACTCCTCATCAGGCGCTGGTGAGCAGCAGCCGCGTTCGGTAGGCCGAAAGGCATGCGAACGTAGCTGTGAGGTGGACCCTCGCAATGTCCCACGCTAGAGGGCCAGAAACACTCCTGAGACGCGACTCGATTGAGCCCCGGGTAATTGATGCAGACGCGCAGCCTGTCATCCTTGCCGGGATGGGGAGATACGCCGGGTAGGCGGCGGCTACCGCGCATGACTCTCAACTCCTTTATCTCCTGAGTGACCTTGGTGATGAACTCCTGAGGGTTGGGCCCTCCTTGCCTCATGCCTTCCTGAGGGAAACGTGTCGCGAAGCACGCCTCCAAGTGGTGCCCGAGCGCCTCCCTCGTGATCTTGGCAAAGTCAGCGGCCCTCCAGGAGAGAGCCCCCGAGCCTTGCCCGAGGAGGGCACCGGGAGTGCCTTCCTATGCGACGGAGGGAGGCACCCCTTGGACGGGCGTAGATACTGGCGCAGTGCCTCCGGAGGTGCCTACCTCCTGAGGCCTTGAGCTGGGTGATGTCTTCTTCTTCTTGGGAGCTGCCTCAGGAAGGTTCCCACTCTTGCTGTCTGGGTCCTCGATTGATGCGGCTTGGAAGGCACGCTCTAGAGAGCACACCGCATCCTTCTCTTCACAGGGAACTGTGATGACTCTGCCGCTTCCCGGTATCTTGAGGACATTGTAGCCATGGTGAGTCACTGCCATGAACTTGGCCAAGGCTGGATACCCGAGGATGGCATTGTACGGCAGGCGAATGTGGGCAACGTCAAAGTCGATGAGCTTGGTCCGGTAGTTCTTGCACTGTCCAAAGGTGACAGGGAGGCGGACCTGCCCTATCGGAGTGGTGGAACCATCAGTTACTCCCGAGAAAGGCTTGGTTGGCTGAAGCTGATCATATGGCACTTGGAGATTGTTGAACGTCTTGACGGACAGAACGTTGAGTCCTACGCCGCCATCGGTGAGGGTCCTGGTGACTTGCACATTGCTGATGACTGGGGAACAGAGCATTGGGAGGACACCAGCTATTGCCGCACACTTGAGCTGATCCGCTAAGCTGAATGTGATGGCGCGCGTGGGCCACTTGAGAGGGCGCGTGGCCTCGAGCTTGGGGAGGACTGCATTCACCTCGCGAGCAAATTTCTTGAAGATGCGCTGAGAGGCTGGGGCCTGGGCACCGCCCAAGATGCAAGCGATAGCACGCGGCTCTTGGAAGCCCCTAGCCCCCTCATCCTAATGATGGTCGTCATTCCTTCTTGGTGGTGGTGGTAGAGGAGGAAGGCCTGCGTTGCCTTGCGGGCGATCCTGACGAGGCTGGTCCCCCCAAGCCCCCTCGCGAGGCTGGTCCTGCCAGTGGTCCTCGCGAGGCCGGTCACGCCACCCTTGGCGAGGTACACGGTCATCCCATCGTCCTCCACCTCTTCCTCCGCCTCGGCCATTGCCCCGATCGTTGCGCTCGGGGTGTCGACCGACATGTCCTTGTCGCACGGCCATGAGCTCTTGGCATTCATTGGTGTTGTGGGTGTGGAGGTCATGTTACACGCAGTACCGGCTGCCCTTGGACGACTCCGGCTAGTCCCTGCCGCGCTTCGTGTCTGGCTGTGCTGCGAGCACAACTGCTCCTTTGCGCTTCACTTCCTTGGCCTTGGCTTTCTTCTCTTCTAGGTCAGCGGCTGGAAGCTCGAGAAGGGAGAGGCGTCCTTCCTCAGCCCTTGCGCACTTGGTCGCCAGGTTGAACAGCTCCAGATATGTGCACAGATCCTCGTGGATGGCTAGCTCCTCCTTCATCTTAATGTCGCGGACGCCATCAGAGAATGCCGAGATGATGGCCTCCTCGGTCATCTTGGGAATCTTGAGGCGAGCGTTGTTGAAGCGTTGGATGTACTTCTGCATGGTCTCTCCGGGTTGCTTCTTGATGCGGCATAGGTCACCCACGGCCGGAGGACGGTCGTGAGTGCCCCGGAAGTTGGCGATGAAGCGGGTGCACATCTCGTCCCAGGAGGAGATCCTGCCGGGAGGCAGGTTCAGGAGCCACATGCGGGCACCGTCTTTGAGCGCCATGGGAAACCAGTTCGCCATGACCTTTTCGTCTCTGTTGGCCGCTTCGATGCCCAGCTCGTAGAGCTGTAGGAACTCCGCGGGGTCGGCAGTGCCGTCGTAGCGAGCAAGCAGATCCGGCTTGAACTTGCCCGGCCAGGCAACACTGCGTAGCTCGATGGTGAAGGCGCGGCAGCCTGCGGTGGCCACCGGAGCTCTTTGCTGATGTGGGGCTTGCTCCTGAGGGTTCCCACGCGCCGCCGCCAGGGGCAACGCGGGGTCTTGATGCGCCGGCACAGGGATCCGGTCATGATGTGCCGGTGCAGGAAGCACGCGAGCACCTTCTTGGGGACGAGGGATTTCTTGGCAGCTCCTGTCTTGTCGCGCGGGCGCTGGACGCGGTGGGTCTCGTCTAGGGGCCGCGCCCCTTGGAGCCAGGGCGCCTTCTTGGGGAGGAGGTGGCAGAGCCACCTCCTGAGCTGCATCACCCACGCAGGACGGAGGGCGAGGCAGCGAGAGGGACGGCGCAGGGGATCCCCCTGCGGCGCTGACGAGCTCAGTGATGCGAGCGAGCCACTCCTCGTAGAGTTCGTCGATGGGACGGTAGTGCAGGAGCTCACGCGCCAGGAGCAACACGGCATGCCCGTCCGTGGGAGCACGACAGGCGTGCGACGACGAACCAGCTGGAGTCAGCGACAGAGTGGTGGTGAGGCCTTCCCGCCGCACCGAGGGATGCAGCGACGACGCCTGCTGCTCGTTCCCCACCGGGCCGGTGGCGGCGTGGGTGGCAGGCAACGGGGAACGACGGGGAGGCCCACTGACGGGAGCCGTCTGGGCGATGTGCACAGTGAGAGCAGCCCGACGCTCGGCGCGAGCTTTGTGAGCGTCAGCCATGTGTTGGAAATATGCCCTAGAGGCAATAATAAAATGGTTATTATTATATTTCTTTATTCATGATAATTGTCTATTGTTCATGCTATATCGTATTATCCGGAAATCGTAATACGTGTGTGAATACATAGACCACAACAAGTCCCTAGTAAGCCTCTAGTTGACTAGCTCATTGATCAACAGATAGTCATGGTTTCCTGACTATGGACATTGGATGTCATTGATGACGGGATCACATCATTAGGAGAATGATGTGATGGACAAGACCCAATCCTAAGCATAGCACAAAGATCGTGTAGTTCGTTTCGCTAGAGCTTTTCCAAATGTCAAGTATCATTTCCTTAGACCATGAGATCGTGCAACTCCCAGATAACGTAGGAGTGCTTTGGGTGTGCCAAACATCACAACGTAACTGGGTGGCTATAAAGGTGCACTACGGGTATCTCCGAAAGTGTCTGTTGGGTTGGCACGAATCGAGACTGGGATTTGTCACTCCGTATGACGGAGAGGTATCTCTGGGCCCACTTGGTAATGCATCACCATAATGAGCTCAATGTGACCAAGTGTCTGGTCACGGGATCATGCATTACGGTACGAGTAAAGTGACTTGCCGGTAACGAGACTGAACGAGGTATTAGATACCGACGATCGAGTCTCGGGCAAGTAACGTACCAATTGACAAAGGGAATTGTATACGGGATTGATTGAATCCTCGACATCGTGGTACATCCGATGAGATCATCAAGGAACATGTGGGATCCAACATGGGTATCCAGATCCTACTGTTGGTTATTGACCGAAGAGGCGTCTCGGTCATGTCTGCATGTCTCCCGAACCCGTAGGGTCTACACACTTAAGGTTCGGTGACGCTAGGGTTGTAGATATATGAATATGCAGTAACCCAAAAGTTGTTCGGAGTCCCGGATGAGACCCTGGATGTCACGGGGAGTTTCGGAATGGTCCGGAGGTGAAGAATAATATATAGGAACTGCTGTTTCGGCCATCGGGAAAGTTTCGGGGGTCACCGGTATTGTACCGGGACCACCGGAAGGGTCCCGAGGGTCCACCGGGTGGGGCCACCTATCCCGGAGGGCCCCGCGGGCTGAAGTGGGGAGGGGACCAGCCCCTGGTGGGCTGGTGCGGCCCCTCCCCCTTGGGCCCCCCTGCGCCTAGGGTTGGAACCCCTAGGGTGGGGGGGCGCCTCCACTTGCCTTGGGGGGCAAGCCTCCCCCCGTGGCCGCCGCCCCCCTGGAGATCCCATCTCCAGGGCCGGCGCCCCCCCTGGGGACCCTATATAAAGAGGGGGGGAGGGCAGCCGCACCCTTGCGCTTGGCGCCTCCCTTTCCCCTTGCTACACCTCTCCCTCCCGCAGACGCTTGGCGAAGCCCTGCCAGGATCCCTGCTGCATCCACCACCACGCCGTCGTGCTGCTGGATCTTCATCAACCTCTCCTTCCCCCTTGCTGGATCAAGAAGGAGGAGACGTCACGCTGACCGTATGTGTGTTGAACGCGGAGGTGCCGTCCGTTCGGCGCTAGGATCTCCGGTGATTTGGATCACGACGAGTAGGACTCCCTCAACCCCGTTCTCTTGAATGCTTCCGCTCGCGATCTACAAGGGTATGTAGATGCACTCCTCTCTCTCGTTGCTGGATGAATTCCTAGATTAATCTTGGTGAACGTAGGAAAAGTTTTATTTTATGCAACATTCCCCAACAGTGGCATCATGAGCTAGGTCTATGCATAGTTCTCTTTGCACGAGTAGAACACAATTTGTTGTGGGCGTAGATGTTGACAACTTTCTTGCCACTACTAGTCTTATTTTTCTTGAGCGGTATTGTGGGATGAAGGGGCCCGGACCGACCTTACACGTACGCTTATGTGAGACAGGTTCCACCGACTGACATGCACTAGTTGCATAAGGTGGCTAGCGGGTGTCTATCTCTCCCACTTTAGTTGGAGCGGATTCGATGAGAAGGGTCCTTATGAAGGGTAAATAGAAGTTGGCAAATCACATTGTGTCTTTAACGTAGGTAAGAAAACGTTCTTGCTAGATCACCTATAGAAGCCACGTAAAAACTTGCAACAACAATTAGAGGACGTCTAACTTGTTTTTGCAGCAAGTGTTTTGTGATGTGATATGGCCAAAGGATGTGATGAATGATATATGTGATGTATGATATGATCATGTTCTTGTAATAGGAATCACGACTTGCATGTCGATGAGTATGACAACCGGCAGGAGCCATAGGAGTTGTCTTTATTTTTTGTATGACCTGCGTGTCATTGAAGAACGCCATGTAAATTACTTTACTTCATTGCTAAACGTGTTAGCCATAGAAGTAGAAGTAGTCGTTGGCGTGACAACTTCATGAAGACACGATGATGGAGATCATGATGATGGAGATCATGGTGTCATGCCGGTGACGAAGATGATCGTGGCGCCCCGAAGATGGAGATCAAAGGAGCAATATGATATTGGCCATATCATGTCACTATTTGATTGCATGTGATGTTTATCATGTTTTTCCATCTTGTTTACTTAGAACGACGGTAGTAAATAAGATGATCCCTCATAATAATTTCAAGAAAAGTGTTCCCCCTAACTGTGCACTGTTGCGAAGGTTTGTTGTTTCGAAGCACCACGTGATGATCGGGTGTGATAGATCCTAACATTCGAATAGAACGGGTGTAAGCCAGATTTACACACGCAATACACTTAGGTTGACTTGACGAGCCTAGCATGTACAGACATGGCCTCGGAACACGGAAGACCGAAAGGTCGAACATGAGTCGTATAGAAGATACGATCAACATGAAGATGTTCACCGATGATGACTAGTCCGTCTCACATGATGATCGGACACGGGCTACTTGACTCGGATCATGGATCACTTAGATGACTAGAGGGATGTCTATCTGAGTGGGAGTTCATTATTTGATTAGATGAACTTAATTATCATGAACTTAGTCTAAAATCTTTGCAATATGTCTTGTAGATCAAATGGCCCATGCTAATGTTGCCCTCAACTTCAATGCGTTCCTAGAGAAAACCAAACTGAAAGACGATGGTAGCAACTATACGGACTGGGTCCGGAACTTGAGGATCATCCTCATAGCTGCCAAGAAGCATATGTCCTAGATGCACCGCTAGGTGAAGCACCCGTTTTCCCAGCAACTCAAGACGTTATGAACGCCTGGCAGTCGCGTAGTGATGATTACTCCCTGGTTCAGTGCGGCATGCTTTACAGCTTAGAACTGGGGCTCCAAAAGCGTTTTGAGCAGCACGGAGCATATGAGATGTTCCAAGAGCTAAAAATGGTTTTCCAAGCTCACGCCCGGGTCAACAGATATGAAGTCTCCGACAAGTTCTACAGTTGTAAGATGGAGGAGAATGGTTCTATCAGCGAGCACATACTCAAAATGTCTGGGTTGCACAACCGCTTATCTCAATTAGGAGTTAATCTCCCGGATGACGCGGTGGTCGACAGAAACATCCAGTCGCTCCCACCAAGCTACAATAGCTTTGTGATGAACTTCAATATGCAGGGGATGGAAAAGACCATTCCTAAGGTATATTCAATGCTGAAATCAGTGGAGGTGGAGATCGAAAAGGAACATCAAGTGTTGATGGTGAATAAAACCACTAAGTTCAAGAAGGGCAAGGGTAAGAAGGACTTGAAGAAGGACGGCAAGGAAGTTGCCGCGCCTGGTAAGCCAGTTACCAGGAAGAAGTCAAGCAATGGACCCAAACCTGAGACTGAGTGCTTTTATTGCAAGGGAAGCGGACACTGGAAGCGGAACTGCCCCAAGTACTTAGCGGACAAGAAGGCTGGCAAAACCAAAGGTATATGTGATATACATGTAATTGATGTGTACCTTACCAGTGCTCGTAGTAGCTCCTGGGTATTTCATACCGGTGCGGTTGCTCATATTTGTAACTCAAAGCAGGAGCTGCGGAATAAGCGGAGACTGGCGAAGGACGAGGTGACGATGCGCGTCGGGAATGGTTCCAAGGTCGATGTGATCGCCGTCGGCACGCTACCTCTACATTTACCTACGGGATTAGTTTTGAACCTCAATAATTGTTATTTAGTACCAGCTTTGGGCATGAACATTGTATCAGGATCTCGTTTAATTCGAGATGGCTACTCATTTAAATCCGAGAATAATGGTTGTTCTATTTATATGAGTGATATGTTTTATGGTCATGCCCCGCTAGTGAATGGTTTATTCTTAATGAATCTCGAGCGTAATGTTACACATATTCATAGTGTGAATACCAAAAGATGTAAAGTTGATAATGATAGTCCCACATACTTTTGGCACTGCCGCCTTGGTCACATTGGTGTCAAGCGCATGAAGAAGCTCCATGCTGATGGACTTTTGGAGTCTTTAGATTATGAATCGTTTGACACATGCGAGCCGTGCATCATGGGCAAGATGACCAAGACTCTGTTCTCCGGAACAATGGAGTGAGCAACCAACTTACTGGAAATCATACATACTGATGTGTGCGGTCCAATGAGCGTTGAGGCTCACGGAGGATATCGTTATGTTCTCACTCTCACTGATGACTTGAGTAGATATGGGTATGTCTACTTGATGAAACACAAGTCTGAGACCTTTGAAAAGTTCAAGGAATTTCAGAATGAGGTAGAGAATCAACGTGACCGAAAGATAAAGTTCTTACGATCAGATCGTGGGGGTGAATATTTAAGTCACGAATTTGGTACACACTTAAGGAAATGTGGAATCGTTTCACAACTCACGCCGCCTGGAACACCTCAGCGAAATGGTGTGTCCGAACGTCGTAATCGCACTCTATTGGATATGGTGTGATCTATGATGTCACTTACCGATTTACCGCTATCATTTTGGGGATACACTCTAGAGACAGCTACATTCACTTTAAATAGGGCACCGTCTAAATCCGTTGAGACGACACCGTATAAATTATGGTTTGGGAAGAAACCTAAGCTGTCGTTTCTAAAAGTTTGGGGATGCGATGCTTATGTGAAGAAACTTCAACCTGAGAAGCTCGAACCCAAGTCAGAAAAATGCATCTTCATAGGATACCCTAAGGAAACCATTGGGTATACTTTCTACTTAAGATCCAAGGGCAAGATCTTTGTTGCCAAGAATGGGTCCTTTCTGGAGAAAGAGTTTCTCTCGAAAGAATTAAGTGGGAGGAAAGTGGAACTTGATGAAGTACTACCTCTTGAACCAGTAAGTAGCACAGCTCAGGAAGATGTTCCTGTGGTGCCTGCACCGACAAGAGAGGAGGTTAATGATGATGATCAAGATACTTCGGATCAAGATCTTACTGAATTTCGAAGGTCCACAAGGACACGTTCCGCGCCAGAGTGGTACGACAACCCTGTCTTAGAAATCATGTTGTTGGACAACGGTGAACCTTCGAACTATGAAGAAGCGATGGCGGGCCCAGATTCCAACAAATGGCTTGAAGCCATGCAATCCGAGATAGGATCCATGTATGAAAACAAAGTGTGGACTTTGACAGACTTGCCCGATGATCGGCGAGGATCTTTAAGAAGAAGACGGATGCGGATGGTAATGTTACCATATATAAAGCTCGACTTGTCGCTAAGGGTTATCGACAAGTTCAAGGGATTGACTACGTTGAGACATTCTCTCCCGTAGCGAAGCTGAAGTCCATCCGAATCATGTTAGCAATTGCCGCATACTATGATTATGAGATATGGCAAATGGACGTCAAAACGGCATTCCTTAATGGTCACCTTAAGGAAGAACTGTATATGATGCAACCGGAAGGTTTTGTCGACCCTAAGAATGCTAACAAGGTATGCAAGCTCCAGCGCTCAATCTATGGGCTGGTGCAAGCATCTCGGAGTTGGAACATTCGCTTTAATGAGATGATTAAAGCGTTTGGGTTTATGCAGACTTATGGAGAAGCCTGCGTTTACAAGAAAGTGAGTGGGAGCTCTATAGCATTTCTCATATTATATGTGGATGACATACTTTTGATGGGAAATGATATAGAACTTTTGGACAGCATAAAGGCCTACTTGAATAAGTGTTTTTCAATGAAGGACCTTGGAGAAGCTGCTTACATATTAGGCATCAAAATCTATAGAGATAGATCAAGACGCCTCATAGGTCTATCACAAAGCACATACCTTGATAAGATATTGAAAAAGTTCAATATGGATCAGTCCAAGAAGGGGTTCTTGCCTGTGTTGTAAGGTGTGAAATTGAGGTCGGCTCAATGCCCGACCACGGCAGAAGATAGAGAAAAGATGAGTGTCGTCCCCTATGCCTCAGTCATAGGGTCTATCATGTATGTCATGACCTGTACCAGACCTGATATAAACCTTGCCGTAAGTTTGGTAGGAAGGTACCAAAGTAATCCCGGCATGGAACACTAGACAACAGTCAAGAACATCCTTAAGTACCTGAAAAGGACTAAGGACATGTTTCTCGTATATGGAGGTGACGAAGAGCTCGTCGTAAAGGGTTACGTCGATGCTAGCTTCAACACAGATCTGGATGACTCTAAGTCACAAACCGGATACGTGTATATTTTGAATGGTGGGGCAGTAAGCTGGTGCAGTTGCAAGCAGAGCGTCGTGGCAGGATCTACATGCGAAGCGGAGTACATAGCAGCCTCGGAGGCAGCACATGAAGCAATCTGGGTGAAGGAGTTCATCACCGACCTAGGAGTCATACCCAATGCGTCGGGGCCGATTACACTCTTCTGTGACAACACTGGAGCTATTGCACTTGCCAAGGAGCCCAGGTTTCACAAGAAGACCAGGCACATCAAGCGTCGCTTCAACTCCATTCGTGAAAATGTTCAAGATGGAGACATAGATATTTGTAAAGTACATACGGACCTGAATGTAGCAGATCCGTTGACTAAACCTCTCCCTAGGGCAAAACATGATCAACACCAGGACGCAATGGGTGTTCGATACATCACAATGTAACTAGATTATTGACTCTAGTGCAAGTGGGAGACTATTGGAAATATGCCCTAGAGGCAATAATAAAATGGTTATTATTATATTTCTTTATTCATGATAATTGTCTATTGTTCATGCTATAATCGTATTATCCGGAAATCGTAATACGTGTGTGAATACATAGACCACAACAAGTCCCTAGTAAGCCTCTAGTTGACTAGCTCATTGATCAACAGATAGTCATGGTTTCCTGACTATGGACATTGGATGTCATTGATGACGGGATCACATCATTAGGAGAATGATGTGATGGACAAGACCCAATCCTAAGCATAGCACAAAGATCGTGTAGTTCGTTTCGCTAGAGCTTTTCCAAATGTCAAGTATCATTTCCTTAGACCATGAGATTGTGCAACTCCCGGATACCGTAGGAGTGCTTTGGGTGTGCCAAACGTCACAACGTAACTGGGTGGCTATAAAGGTGCACTACGGGTATCTCCGAAAGTGTCTGTTGGGTTGGCACAAATCGAGACTGGGATTTGTCACTCCGTATGACGGAGAGGTATCTCTGGGCCCACTCGGTAATGCATCATCATAATGAGCTCAATGTGACCAAGTGTCTGGTCACGGGATCATGCATTACGGTACGAGTAAAGTGACTTGCCGGTAACAAGACTGAACGAGGTATTGGGATACCGACGATCGAGCCTCGGGCAAGTAACGTACCAATTGACAAAGGGAATTGTATACGGGATTGATTGAATCCTCGACAGCATGGTTCATCCGATGAGATCATCGAGGAACATGTGGGAGCCAACATGGGTATCCAGATCCCTCTGTTGGTTATTGACCGGAGAGGCGTCTCGGTCATCTCTGCATGTCTCCCGAACCCGTAGGGTCTACACACTTAAGGTTCGGTGACGCTAGGGTTGTAGAGATATGAATATGCAGTAACCTGAAAGTTGTTCAGAGTCCCAGATGAGATCCTGGACGTCACGAGGAGTTCCGGAATGGTACGGAGGTGAAGAATTATATATAGGAAGTGCTGTTTCGGCCATCGGGAAAGTTTCGGGGGTCACCGGTATTGTACCGGGACCACCGGAAGGGTCCCGGGCGTCCATCGGGTGGGGCCACCTATCCCAGAGGGCCCGATGGGCTGAAGTGGGGAGGGGACCAGCCCCTGGTGGGCTGGTGTGCCCCCCCTTGCCCCCCCCCCTACTCCTAGATTGATCTTGGTGAACGTAGGAAAAATTTTATTTTATGCAACGTTCCCCAACATCATGGGCACGACGAACAATCGAACACGGAACGGCGGAAGAAAGATTCCGGCGCACCCCTACCTGGCGCGCCAAATGTCGGGTGTGGGGTTCCGGCAAAACTCTTAAGGTTCGAACTCTGGGGTGCGCGTGAAGATCTTTCCCCTACCGGTCCACGTCCGAACGCCTCCCTGAGAATCTAAGCTAAATGATGAACAACACAAGGGATGCAAGATTTATACTGGTTCGGGCCACCGTTGTGGTGTAATACCCTACTCCAGTGTGTGGTGTGGTGGATTCCTCAGGGGATGATGATGAACAGAATAGGGGAAGAACAGCCTCGTGAGAGGTGCTCTTGTGGTGGTGGTTTGCCTGAGAAGGATTTGATCCGCTCTCAATGGCTCTGGGTGAGATGATAACTCGATGCGTTCTACTATGGTGGCTATCCCTATTTATAGAGGCCCTAGTCCTCTTCCCAAATATTGAGCGGGAAGGGCGCCCACAATGGCAATTTTGAAGGGCAACATCTAGTACAAGTCATCCTGACTAAAGTCAGTCTTCGACTGCCAAAAGCACTGGCGATGACGCCGTCTTGGGCTCCACGGTGACCTTCGTCCTGCCGCTCTGCTGGTCTTGGTCTCGTTGCACCGAAATGGTAACCTTTGTCTGATGCCTCGGTACTCCACGCCTCTGCTTGCCCCCTTTGCACCAAAGTGGAAACAAGGACACTGCACAGGCCGGCGCCCGCCTAGTCTCGATCGTCATGGCTTGCGTCACGAGCACCTCGCGAGGTACCCTTGCCTTGATCTCTCCGCCTCCTCGCGAGCCTGCCTGGTGAGGCTGCCCCTGAGGAAGCCTTGCATTGTCCGCCCCGTGAGGCTTGGCCCCTCGCGAGGGTCTTGAGCTTAAGTTGATGAAGATGGGCCATACTGGGCCACCACTTGAGCCACGCCATAGGCCGCAGGCAGGCAAGTCTGGGGACCCCCATTCCCAGAACGCCGACAAGTGTGTACTTGCAAACTCTATGCACTCTACAAAAGTTGACATGCTTATAAGAGACATTTTCATCATGACTAGTGCAATCATCAGTTGTACTATGGATATTCAAAGAGTTCATACTAACAACATTGCAATAATGCTCATCATTCAAAGATTTAGTGCCAAACATTTTATAGATTTCTTCTTCTAGCACTTGAGCACAATTATTGGAATCCTTGTTTTCATGAAAGATATTAAAAAGATGAAGCATATGAGGCACCCTAAATTCCATTTTTTTACTTTTGTTTTATAGACCAAACTAGTGATAAAACAAGAAACTTAAAGGTTTGATTGCAAGATCTAAAGATATACCTTCAAGCACTCACCTCGCCGGCAACAGCGCCAGAAATGAGCTTGATGTCTACTATGCAACCTTCTTCTTCTAGACGTTGTTGGGCCTCCAAGTGCAGAGCTTTGTAGGATAGTAGCAAATTTCCCTCAAGTGGATGACCTAAGGTTTATCAATCCGTGGGAGGTGTAGGATGAAGATGGTCTCTCTCAAACAACCCTGCGACCAAATAACAAAGAGTCTCTTGTGTCTCCTACACACCCAATACAATGGCAAATTGTATAGGTGCACTAGTTCGGCATAGAGATGGTGATACAAGTGCAATATGGATGATAGATATAGGTTTTTGTAATCTGAAATTATAAAAATAGCAAGGTAACACGCGATAAAAGTGAGCGTAAACAGTATTGCAATGCTAGGAAACAAGGCTTAGGGTTCATACTTTCACTAGTGCAAGTTCTCTCAACAATAATAACATAATTGGATCATATAACTATCCCTCAACGTGCAACAAAGAGTCACTCCAAAGTCACTAATAGCAGAGAACAAACGAAGGGATTATTGTAGGGTACGAAACCACCTCAAAGTTATCCTTTCTGATCGATCTATTCAAGAGTCCATAATAAAATAACACAAAGCTATTATTTCCATTCGATCTATCCTAGAGTTTGTACTAGAATAACACCTTAAGACACAAATCAACAAAAACCCTAATGTCACCTAGATACTCCAATGTCACCTCAAGTATCCGTGGGTATGATTATACGATATGCATCACACAATCTCAGATTCATCTATTCAACCAACACAAAGGACTTCAAAGAGTTCACCAAAGTTTCTACCGGAGAGTCAAGACTAAAATGTGTGCCAACCCCTATGCATAAGTTCACAAGGTCACTGAACCCGCAAGTTGATCACCAAAACATACATCAAGTAGATCACGTGAATATCCCATTGTCACCACACATAAGCACATGCAAGACATACATCAAGTGTTCTCAAATCCTTAAAGACTCAATCCGATAAGATAACTTCAAAGGGAAAACTCAATCCATTACAAGAGAGTAGAGGGGGAGAAACATCATAAGATCCAACTATAATAGCAAAGCTCGCAGTACATCAAGATCGTGCCAAATCAAGAACACAAGAGAGAGAGACAGAGAGAGAGAGAGAGAGATCAAACACATATCTACTGGTACATACCCTCAGCCTCGAGGGTGAACTACTCCCTCCTCGTCATGGAGAGCGCCGGGATGATGAAGATGGCCACCCGTGATGGATCCCCCCTTCAGCAGGGTGCTGGAACAGGGTCCCGATCGGTTTTTGGTGGCTATAGAGGCTTGCGGCGGCGGAACTCCCGATCTAGGTTTATTTCGGGAGGTTTCTGTATTTATAGGAATTTTTGGCATAGGTCTCACGTCAGGGGGGTCTTCGAGCCTTCCACGAGATAGGGGGCGCGCCCTAGGGGGGCTCCCCCCACCCTCGTGGGCAGCCCGGGACTCTTCTGGCCCACCTCTTTTACTTTGGGGGCTTCTTTTGCTCCACAAAAAATCATCCAAAATGGCACGTCAATTGGACTCCGTTTGGTATTCCTTTTCTGTAAAACTCAAAAACAAGGAAAAAACGGAAACTGGCACTAGGCTCTAGGTTAATAGGTTAGTCCCATATAAATGTATACAAAACATCCTAGATGGATAATATTATAGCATGGAACAATAAAAAAGTATAGATACGTTGGAGATGTATCAGTTAGGCCTGTGGCGGGCTGGCGGCTTGATGCCTGAGAGAGAAGATGAACAGTGCATCAATTTTGGAGGTTGAAGAAGCCCTTCTGGCCGTCCATATTGCATCCAACGGCTCACAAGAGTCAACTGACCCAAATTGTTCCTTCAAATTGCAGGACCCACATGGCATTCAAGGTCTCAAAGGTAGATTCCACGTCCGCACTCGGTTTGCGGGCCCGACGCGGGTGCGACCGGATTCCGCCGCGACAGCCACCATGCGCGCCTCCTCCACGCGGGCGGAGACGACAATGACACGCTAGCTCCTCCTTGTCGGCGTGCTGGAGCATGCACTCATCCTCCTCTTTGTACGCTGTGGGCACAGACGCGGCTCCACCAGCTGCTCGCGTGCTTGGCAGCGCGGCGGCATCGCAAGGAGGGACTACAGATGATGTGAGCAAGCGAGCCTTCGGCTTCATGGCACAGGGATGGCAGGGACACGGCGGTGATGGGCGAGAAAATGGTCGGCTGGAGCAGGCGGGCGCCGGCATGCGCAATGGCAGCGGCGGCATATTGATGAGTGCACGTATGGGAGCTTAGTTTAGTTTTATATAGGGTTGGTCAAACTTAAAAGAACACCGTACTAGTACACATCAACATTAGACTGATGCAGCGCTTATACTACCGTATTAGTTAGCACAACATCGATACGGAATCCTGTGCAAGCGCGTGCACCGTGGCCGCGTGGTTGATCGAACGGTGCGTCACCGTGTCGCGCTCGAAGGATATCCACCGAACCTTTTTGTGTGTGTGAATACAATCCCCGAATATTACTCTACTTTTTTTTCTTGGAAAAGTTCTTCACGCTACAATATTTCCATATATTTGAATTTAGCTTTAGTTCGTGCTTATTTGGATTTGGACGTTTTAGGTGCGCACTAGACTTTTTTTAATACTGATTCTGTGTGTGTGTGACTGAGAGAGAATGCATGTATGTGTCCATATGTATGTTGTGGCGAAAGGGGAATGTGGAGACGGTGTGCATGTGATTGAGACATAGCGAGGTGTGAATGTGCAAATGATCATGCATGAGTGAGACATGGAGAGATGCTCATACGTTGTGTATACATGAGAGAACGGTCTTCTATTTGTACTTGTGTATGTGTGAGAGACAGAGAGAGAGAGAGAGAGAGAGAGAGGAGCATCCGTAACACAACAACCATCTCTCTCGATTCGTCCGTCCCTCGCATGATCGCATGTAACACATGCATCAATGCACACATTTTGACACCCTCACCCGGCCCCTGCCCACCTCAAGGCCCGCACATCACTCTCTATCTCACACACACATCTCTTCACGAAAACCCTATTTAGCATGTTGCTTTCCGTCACATACACACACATTCTCTCCATAGGTTTGAATTCTCTCAATATCTGACACACACACACACACACTGCACACAAACTCCCCCCTCCCTCGAGCACACAATTCATCCCCATCCAAGGTTATATGGCGACCACTCTCGCTTGTGCTTCTCTGCACCCCACCATGCACACCACCTCAATCTTCAAAGAGGGAATCGAGGAGATCGAAGACGACAACCACACTGCACTAGAGAATGCAGGGCCATTTGGAAGCAGGATGATGTGACGACGGCTGACTGACTCCTCCCCCTCTCTCTCCCACACAAAATTATCAATCCCTCAACCCACGATATCCTTCCCCTCTCGTCCATGTTTTTCCAGCTCTCTCATCAAACCCGTTGTCTCTTCTCCTTCCACGTGTACAAAACCCAGATGCACACGCATCTCACGTATATTACATGTCTCCATCTTTCTCACAGACCTAACTTATTCCTCTCTCTCTCTCTCTCTCTCTCTCCCTTGTTAGGTTTGTCTCCTACTCTCTCGCCTACATACATACAATCTTTCCCTTCCTATCTGCTCCATCTTCGCAAGCACTCTCTACATGTTTCATTCACACGTTGGGATGTGTTCAAAATGTTGCTTTTATAATGGATCATGTAGAGTTATGGTTGGTTTTGTTGCATCCTACAAAGTAATAACTATGCAATGCATTTAGATTTTCATTTGACTGGGATTATGTGGGTTTGAGCATATTGTGAAGTACTATAGACCTCGTATACATCTTGGAATTCAACAATGATTCTAACTATTGAATTGTATAAAGCATTACATTTGAAGTCAGTAGCCTAATATATTTATTTCACGATTACTACAAATGATTAATTCCACTACAAACTAAGGAAACAAATGTGTACTCCCTCCGCTTTTATTTAAGTCCGCGTATTAGCATTGGTTAAAGTCAAGTTTTGTAAACTCTCGCAAAGTTTATAACAAAAAATATTAACATATACAATAACAAATAAATACCATTAGATTCATTATTGAATGTACTTTCACATCATACATATCTTTTATGGTAAATGTTTATATTTTTCTATAGACTTGGTCAAACTTTAGGAAGTTTGACTTTGGTCAAACCTAATATACAGAGTTAACAAAAACGGAGGGAGTACTAGTAGTTACTAGTACTACGCGCTAGTTGCTTAGCCCAATCAACCAACATGCCAAACGGGGAGTTCAGTGTTACAAAATTTTGAGGTCGGCGGGAAAATCTCCCGCGACCCTGATTCGAGCAGTGCAAAGTTACCATCATACCCTTCGGAGCAGGCCTACAGATGTTGGTTGGTAGGGGCTGTTTTAGTGACTTCAGGTTCACCCTACCCAGCCAACCCCACCCTGACACCCAGAGTAGTACACCCGAATACTCCCATTTTCTATCCCCACCGCAAAATAGACTTCTCCATGACACCGCAGGCTTCGTGCTCCTTCCCTTCTACATCTGCGCACTCGTCCATCACAGTGCATCTGCCTCATCGACGACATTGTACACCGCGCTGGAGCCGGTCCACCATTGTCATTGTACACGGAGCCTCTTCCCCGGCATCGTCTTCCACGGTATCGGATCTACTTCTCGGAAGCCGACGCCAAGCGTAGAAGCACCACCGTCATGGACAATGGACTGACTCCCGTTGCCAACCATGGTGCACAGAGGCCGCCACGACCATCGCACTCCTCCTCGATTAGTAATCTGTATGTTGAATCTCTTAGCAGTACATGTGCAGTTCCAATTTTGTTCATACCTACCCTTCAAGTTTCCTGGTTGCTATTGTTCCCGTAAAAGTAATTGGTTATAGTTTGCATTGTCCAACAGAATATCACCTTGTAATTGTGAGTCGCTCCTGTGTTGTGCTTTGCTTGGGTAGGTTCTTCATCTACAACTAGTAGTCTGGCAAATGATGGAAAGTTTTTTAGAACTAGCAAAATTCCCATGCGTTGCACGGAACATCAAGATGCACTTGTATGAGTAGTTTATCTTGTGCGAGAAAAGGATGAACAAGGGAAGGCCTTATCAGCAAATGTGGAGAGAGGTGCGGGTATCTTTTTGCAAAATTGCCATAGTTTCCTTCCTATTCGTCACTTATAATCGGACGCCCTCATCACCAAAGCTGTTTTTTATAAGAATATATATAAGATATAAGAAGCAGTGATAAATATAAATATAAAATAAATATATAATATATATGTATATATATATATATAATATAAGAGTAGAGATAGAAGGGACGTCGGGAAAGGATCGTGCGCGCGTAGAAAAAAGCGGTCGGGCGCTCGCTAGTTTTGACGCGCGGCGTCCGGCGCGCTTTATAAAATCCAATGCCCTCCCACCGCTCTATGCCTCGCCACTGCTCTCTCCCCGCTCTTTCTCGCCTCGCCGCCAGGAAACTTGGGGCTACCGCGGCATCCACGCGCGCCCCTCTGTCGGCTTCTCCATCGAGACCCGATTCCGCGAGATGCGCCTCGGCCTCGGCACTTTCGACACCGCCCATGAGGCCGCCCGCGCGTACGATGCGGCGGCATGGAGCCTCCGGCGGTCTCGTAGGGAGATGAACTTCCCCAACATGCCGACGCGGGAGTGATGTCTACTACACAACCTTCTTCTTGTAGACATTGTTGGGCCTGCAAGTCCACAGGTTTGTAGGACAGTAGCAAATTTCCCTCAAGTGGATGACCTAAGGTTTATCAATCCGTAGGAGGCGTAGGATGAAGATGGTCTCTCTCAAACAACCCTGCAACCAAATAACAAAGAGTCTCTTGTGTCCCCAACACACCCAATACAATGGTAAATTGTATAGGCGCACTAGTTCGGTGAAGAGATGGTGATACAAGTGCAAAATAGATAGTAGATAAAGGTATTTGTAATCTGAAATTATAAAAAACAGCAAGGTAACAAGTGGTAAAAGTGAGCGTAAACGGTATTGCAATGATAGGAAACAAGGCCTAGGGTTCATACTTTCACTAGTGCAAGTTCTCTGAACAATAATAACGTAGATAGAACATATGACAAGCCCTCAACATGCAACAAAGAGTCACTCCAAAGACACTAATAGCAGAGAACAAACGTAGAGATTATGGTTGGGTACGAAACCACCACAAAGTTATTCTTTCGGATCGATCTATAAAAGAGTTCGTACTAGAATAACACCTTAAGACAAAAATCAGCCAAAACCCTAATGTCACCTAGATATTCCGTTGTCACCTCAAGTATCCGTGGGCATGATTATACGATATGCATCACACAATCTTAGATTCATCCAACCAACATAAAAGTACTTCAAAGAGTGCCCCAAAGCTACTACCGGAGAGTCAAGAACGTGTGCCAACCCCTATGCATAGGTTCCCAAGTGTCACGACACCCGCAAGTTGATCACCAAAACATACATCAAGTGGCACATGATATCCCATTGTCACCACAGATAATCACGGCAAGACATACATCAAGTGTTCATAAAAGACTCAATCTGATAAGATAACTTCAAAGGGGAAACTCAATCCATCACAAGAGAGTAGAGGGGGAGAAACATCATAAGATCCAACTACAATAGCAAAGCTCGGGATACATCAAGATAGTGCCATAGAGCAACACGAGAGAGAACACGAGAGAGAGAGAGAGAGAGAGAGAGAGAGATCAAACACATAGCTACTGGTACATACCCTCAGCCCCGAGGGTGAACTACTCCCTCCTCGTCATGGATAGTGTCGAGATGATGAAGATGGACTCCGGTGATGGGATCCCCCTCCGGCAGGGTGCCGGAACAGGGTCCCGATTGGTTTTTGGTGGATACAGAGGCTTGCGGCGGCGGAACTCCCGATCTATCTTCTGTTCTGGAATTTTAGGGTATGTAGGTATATATGGGTGCAGGGGGTACGTCGGTGGACCTCCGGGGGGCTCACGAGGTAGGGGGCGCACCCAGGGGGCGTGCCCCCCACCCTCGTGGGCAGCCCGGGAGTCCCCTGACGTGCACTCCAAGCCCATCTGGTTGGTTTCCTTCCAAAATTAACTTCTCCAGTTGATTTCGTTCTGTTTTGACTCCATCTGATATTCCTTTTCCTCGAAACACTGAAATAGGCATAAAATAGCAAATCTGGGTTGGGCCTCCGGTTAATAGGTTAGTCCCAAAAATAATATAAAAGTGGATAATAGAGCCCAATATTGCCTAAAACAGTAGATAAAGTAGCATGGGGCAATCAAAAATTATAGATACGTTGGAGACGTGTCAAGCATCCCCAAGCTTAATTCCTGCTCGTCCTCGAGTAGGTAAATGATAAAAAAGAATTTTTGATGCAGGGTGATACTTTGGCATAATTTCAATGTAAATCTTCTTAATTGTGATATGAATATTCAGATCCGAAAGATTCAAGACAAAAGTTCATATTGACAAGAAATAATAATACTTCAAGCATACTAATCAAAGCAATCATGTCTTCTCAAAATAACATGGCAAAAGAAAGTTCATCCCTACAAAATCATATAGTTAGGCTATGCTTCATTTTTGTCACACAAAGATGTTCCCAACTTCTATACCCCCGATGACAAGCCAAGCAATTGTTTCATACTTAAATAATCTCAAACTTTTTCAACCTTCACGCAATACATGAGTGTGAGCCATTTATATAGCACTATGGGTGGAATAGAATATGATGATGGGGATTGTGTGGAGAAGACAAAAAAGGAGAAAGTCTCACGTTGACGAGGCTAATCAACGGGCTATGGAGATGCCCATCAATTGATGTCAACATGAGGAGTAGGGATTGCCATGCAACGGATGCACTAGAGCTATGAATGCTCAACAAAAGAAAACTAGTGGGTGTGCATCCAACTTGCTTGCTCATGAAGACCTAGGGCATTTGAGGAAGCCCATCGTAGGAATATACAATCCAAGTTCTATAATGAAAAATTCCCACTAGTATAAAAAGAGAACTTATGAGACTCACTACATGAAGAACAAGGTGCTACTTTGAAGCACAATATATGAGACTCACTACATGAGGAACAAGGTGCTACTTTGAAGCACAAGTGTGGAAAAAGAGATAGTAGCATTGCCCTTTTCTTTTCTTTTTTTTTGGGCCTTTTTTTGGGCAATGCTCTAATAATGATGATCATCACACTTCTATTGAATACAACATAAGGATTACAACTCGAAACTTAGAACAAAATATGACTCTATATGAATGCCTCCGGCGGTGTACCGGGATGGTGCAATGAATCAAGAGTGACATGTATGAAAAATAATGCATGGTGGCTTTGCCAAAAATACGATGTCAACTACATGATCATGCAATGGCAATATGACAAAAGTAGTGTATGTCATGATGATGATGATGGAAGTTGCATGGCAATATATCTCGGAATGGCTATGGAAATGCCATGATAGGTAGGTATGGTGGCTGTTTTGAGGAAGATATAAGGAGGTTTATGTGTGATAGAGCGTATCGTATCACGGGGTTTGGATGCACCGGCGAAGTTTGCACCAACTCTCAAGGTGAGAAAGGGCAATGCACGGTACCGAAGAGGCTAGCAAAGGCGGAAAGGTGAGAGTGCGTATAATCCATGGACTCAAAATTAGTCAAAAGAACTCATATACTTATTGCAAAAATTTAGAAGCCATCAAAAATCAAGTACTACGCGCATGCTCCTAGGGGGATAGATTGGTAGGAAAAGACCATCGCTCGTCCCCGACCGCCACTCATAAGGATGCACAAGCCAGGTACACTTCATGTTTCAAATTTGTTACACAACTTTAACCATGCGTGCATGCTACGGGACTTGCAAACTTCAACACAAGCATTCTTTGAATTCATAATCACCCAACTAGCACGACTTTGATATTATCACCTCCATATCTCAAAACAATTATCAAGTATCAAACTTTTCTTAGTATTCAACACACTCATAAGAAAGTTTCACATATCTTGAACACCAAGTATATTAACATTAAGCGAATTACCATGCTATTAATGACTCTCTAAATAATCTAAGTGAAGCATGAGAGTTCATCTATTTCTTCAAAATAAAACTACCACCATGCTCTAAAAGATATAAGTGAAGCAGTAGAGCAAATGACAAACTACTCCGAAAGATATAAGTGAAGATCAACGAGTAGCTAAATAATTATGCAACTATGCGAAGACTCTCTCTCATTTAATAATTTCAGATCTTTGTACCTTATTCAAACATCAATCAAAGCTAAAGAAAACTACATTGCAAGGATAGCACAACTCATGTGAAGAAGCAAAAACTTAGGCTCAACCGATACTAACCGATAGTTGTTTGAAGAAGAAAGGTGGGATGCCTACTGGGGCATCCCCAAGCTTAGATGCTTGAGACTTCTTGAAATATTATCTTGGGGTGCCTTGGGCATCCCCAAGCTTGAACTTTTGTGTCTCCTTAATTCCTCTCATATCATGGTTTCTCTTTTTATCAAAAGCTTCATTCACAACAAACTCAACAACAACTCGTGAGATAGGTTAGTATAAACTAATGCAAAACCTTATCATCTTCTACTGTAACAAATCACTAAATTTATTATTCCACATTGAATACTAAATGCCTCTGCATATCTAATACTCCTATCACCAAATAGAATCATTAAACAAGCAAACATATGCAAACAATGCAACCATAACAGCAATCTGTCAAAACAGTACAGTCTGTAAAGAATGCAAGAGTATCAATACTTCCCTGACTCCAAAAATTATGAACTAAAATTCCCACTGTAATAAATTTATCGGAGCTCAATATGCAGAAAGATTAAACGTTAGACCATGCTTGACTTTTCTAGGGAATTTTTGCAACAGTGGTAAACTTTCTGTTTTCAAACAGCAACATGCAAACTAGCAAAATCAGCATGGCAAAGGCTATCCTTGACTTTTTTTATTGAAACTAAAGAGGCAAAACACAATTCTAACTAACAGAAAGCAAAAACTAACAAAAGAAATTGACGCTCCAAGCAAAACACATATCATGTGGCAAATAAAAATATAGCTCCAAGTAAAGTTACCGATGAACGAAGACGAAAGAGGGGATGCCTTCCAGGGCATCCCCAAGCTTAGTTGCTTGGTTATCCTTGAATATTACCTTGGGGTGCCTTGGGCATCCCCAAGCTTAGGATTATTTCCACTCCTTTGTCACATACCTGGTCCTGGTATGCAGTAGGCTAGCTCTTCATGTGTGCATCATGTTTAACTTTTCAAATGAACTTGAAATGGGGACTGATCAAACCCTAGCACCAGATCAAATCAAATAGGTTCAACATAAAATCATTTTCAATGAACCTGAAATGCCCTTCTAAAATGTTCATCATCTTTGCCTTGGTCTTAAACCTCTGACAAAAATGGTGCACAATTTTCTAGGTCATCCTAAGGTCACTGAATTAAATCATAAGTATTTGAATTTGGATATTTAAATTCTATAAAATGTTTTAAATGTCCAAATATCCCTAAACTGAAATGTTCCATGTTGGATATATTCTATACAGTGGGCATGTGCAGTTTAGTGATTTTTGAAAGGGTCTAGGTATTTTTAGAAAAGCCACAAAGACTACAGAATAATAGAAAACAGAAACAATAAATAAAGAGAGAGAGGGAGACTTACCCGACGCCCACCTGGCAGCCCACCTGGCCCAACTCCAGCTGGCGGCCCAGCCCACTGGCCTGAAGCGGCTGTCTTCAACCTCTGCCAGTAGGCAGAGGCGTGTCAACAGCGCGCGCGCCCGAGCTCCACCTCATGCTTGCCACCGAGGCGCCCCCGACGCGTCTGGAGACGCCCCGCAGCCCCCTCTGCCTCTCCCCTCACTCTCTGCTCTCTCCCTCTCCTCTGGCTCTCGCTCTCCCGCAGCCACCCGAGCGAGCCCGTCGCAGCCGTTCACCGCCACCGCAGCCACCGCGCACGCCTCGCCTCGCAGTCCAGCTCGCTAGCTCCACCCCGACGCCGTGGAGCCACACGGCAAAACACGCGACCGCAGGAGGCCCGCAACGCCGTCATCGACGCCATCTTCGTCCTCCGCACCGACGGCCGCCGTCGACCGATTCGTCATCACCAGGCCGTCCCCGAGCCCTCTGAGATCACTGATGACCCCGCTGTGACCTCCTCTACCTAACCCCTCTTTCCCCGCCGTCGTTCTTCTCCTCTAGCCCCGCGGTCCACCGGAGCCGAAAGCTCACCGCCGCCATGGTTCCTCACCGTCGTGGCCAGGGCCACCGCAGCTCGCGCCTGAGCACGTCACCGTGCTCGGTGAACCCCCAGGAGCGCGTAGCACCTGCCAGTTTATCCCCCAGCGCCCCGTAGCGTCGACCCGGTCCACACCCGAACTCCGGCCGCCGCGTAAGTGCTCGCCGCCGTTAACTCCGGCCACCCCAGCACCAAACACCGCCACCATTGGATGCGCCACATCGCCAGCTACTCATAGCACCCACCCGCGCATCAAACCGTGGCCGGAGCAGCGTTTCCGACGCTCTCCGTCGTCTCGGCCTCGCCGGCGACTCGACGCCGGCAGGTTTGACCTGCTGACCATTGACTAGGTGGGCCCAGTTTGACCCCTGGGTCAATGACATGTGGGCCACCCTTGCTAATTTTAGTCAGGTTAGTTTAGCACTAATTAACCTAGATTAGTGACTAACCTAACACTAACTAACTCTTTTTAGTAAGTCAACTAACCACTGACATGTGGGCCCAGGCCTCATTGACAGTTTAGTTAGTATTAACTTAATCCTGTTAACTAGCTGTTACACTGACATGTGGGTCCCAGCGTCAGGTTTGACCTGGGCTGGCGCCTTTGACCTGATGACATCACCCCGACGTCATGCTGACGCAGATAATCTTTTCTGGATTTATTTTAATTCAGAAATTCCAAAAAATAGTATAAACTTCTAAAATTCATAGAAATTCAACCGTAACTCCAAATTAAATAATTTATATATGAAAAATGATCAGAAAAATCCAATCTATCCATATGTACCAGTTTCATGGATGTTTAAACAAGTTAACATGCTGTTTAGTGCAATACATGATAAAGCACTATTTAAGATCACAAATGTGTTTGAACTTTGAATCTTTGGTTC
Organism: Triticum timopheevii; assembly: GCA_963921465.1. NCBI lineage: Eukaryota > Viridiplantae > Streptophyta > Magnoliopsida > Poales > Poaceae > Triticum > Triticum timopheevii. The sequence goes on from OY997264.1 coordinate 363,499,133, forward strand.
AAAATAGCTCAAACCCATCTGGTTGTAGTTGCATTAGCCCAACACACTCATTTTACCATGTCATGATCATGCATCATATTGTGCATTGCATTGATTGTGTTTCTTCTCTGTTGCCGGTATTTGTCCCCTCTCGATAGACGTGGTTTCGACGATGAGATCGATGACACTGATGAAGAGCTATATTATCTTCGGAAGTGTCAAGCAAGCAAAATCCCCTTGTTCATTCCAATACAATCCTACTCTCTCGCTCCTGCTCTCTTTTACTGCATTATGACAACAACGATTCATCTGTTACTTGCTGCGGTAGCTGAACCCCTTTATCCTCTGCATGACCTGTCATTGCCACAGTAAATAGATGAAACCCACTAGCATGAGTAGGAGTTGTTTGAGCCCTGATGTGCCTACTCATTCATGCTTGTTTGTCATGCCTGCTATTGCTTAGAGTTGTGTCAGGTCTGATTCATCCGGGGTGAATCAGAGGTGTGTGAACATGTCCTACTATGTGAGTGAGCAAAGTGTGTGAACACGATTTGGTAAAGGTAGCGGTGGGAGGCCATGTAGGAGTACATGGTGGGTTGTCTCATTGCAGCCGTCCTCAGGAATTGAGTTCTGTGTTTGTGATCCATGATACAGTTACTACCACGCATTGGGCCCGAAACCAATGGACCCTCTCGGCTTCTTAATCACCCTTGTCCTCTGTCCATGAGTTACAAGTAGTTTCTGGTGTTTGTAGTATGCTGGAGGCCGTGGGCAGCGCTGCCGGAGGGGTGGGCTATGATGCGGTAGGCACGTGGCACGGTGTACCGGGCGCCCGTTTGGTATCTCGGGAACCCTACACACATCGTTTGGGGATGTGAGCGAAACTCCGGCGGGATCTCCTCGCGGATGGAACCCGAATAGGCGATAAACCTAGACTAGAGACTTGAGTGTTTAGGTAGGTCGTGGCCGACACCCTCGTTGGGCTTCCGCTTGAAGGTTGCCGAGTACATGTCGTGTAAACGGCGGTAAGTGGTGAGAGCATGTGTGAAGAAGTACACCCCTGCAGGGTTAACATCATCTATTCAAATAGTCGTGTCCGTGGTAAAGGACTTCTGGGTTGCCTATAACAGTTCATAGACAAGTGAAAGTGGATACTCTAAAATACGCAAGATAAGCGTGAGTGCTATGGATGGCGTTCTCGTAGGGAGACGGGAGCGAATCCATAGTGGTGTATTGATATGGTGAATATGTGGACTCGTGTGCGCCACCTCAAAGAGTTACTTGCAATAGTAGATCAGGATAGCCACCGAGTCAAAGCTGGCTTGCTGCAGTTAAACCCCACCATCCCCTTTGTTGATAATGATGCATATGTAGTTAGTTCTGATGTAAGTCTTGCTGGGTACATTTGTACTCACGTTTGCCTATTTTACATTTTTGCAGAGAGACTTCGGTCTTGTTAGTAGTTCCGTGTGGACTTTGACGTTTAGCTTGTTACCTCAGCTACGATCTTGTGCCCTCGGCAGGATCTGGTAGATAGTCAGGCTTCTCAGCCTTTTTCTTTTGTAGATGTCTGTACTCAGACATGTTTGAGCTTCCGCTTGTGCCTTGACTTGTATGTTGTGAATGTTGGGTCGTGAGACCTATGTTTGTAATATCTCGCTCGTCGGAGCCTAATGAATAAATACTTGAGTCGTAGAGTCATGTTGTGATGCCATGTTGTATTTGCACATATCGAGCATATTGTGGGTATGTTATTGAAATGCTTGGTATGTGTGGGATCTGACAACCTAGTTGTTTATCCTTGGTAGCCTCTCTTACCGGGAAATGTCTCCTAGTGTTTCCACTGAGCCATGGTAGCTTGCTACTGCTCCGGAACACTTAGGCTGGCCGACATGTGTCCTTCTTCGTTCCTGTGTCTGTCCCTTCGAGGAAATGTCACGCGATGAATACCAGAGTCCTGTTAGCCCGCTATAGCCCGGTTCACCGGAGTCCTGCTAGCCCAGTGCTACAGCCTGGATTCACTCGCTGTTGACCGACACGTTCGATGCTGGGTCATGGATGCCTGTCCTTGTAAGTTTGTGCCACTTTGGGTTTACGACTAGCCATGTCAGCCCGGGCTCCTTATCATATGGATGCTAGCGACACTATCATATACGTGTGCCAAAAGGCGCAAACGGTTCCGGGCAAAGGTAAGGCGACACCCGTGGGAATACCATGCATGAGGCCGCAAAGTGATATGAGGTGTTACATGCTAGATAGATGTGGCATTGAGTCGGGGTCCTGACAGCTTTGGTATCAGAGCTTGACTGCCTGTAGGATTACCAAGCCAAACTAGTCGAAGTTGTGTCTAGAAATGCTTTAGTTATGTAAGGGAATTGATTGGGGAAGGGAACGTAAGGCTCTTTTTACTCCTTATACCTCATGGCCTTCTGATCTGAGTCAACCTCTTCTCTTATACGGGGATTAAGAACTAGGTCTTCTCATCTATCTATCAGGATGACGTGTTACTAATCCATAGACTTATAGGATTGTTGGTTTCAAGCCCCAGTTCAGTTCCTACTACTTCCGTGTGTTGTTAGTTGATCTCAGAACCTTGATATTGTAATATTAAGTGGTTATGCCACCATTTTTCAGGATGTCTCAAATCATTTTAAGCATTTACAGCCGTTATGCTGTCCGAGTCATCCCAGGTTTCTAAATAGTCTGATGCATTTGCAAATCCTTTCTTTCCATTCCCAGTGTCCTTTATGGTCACAATAAGCACACTAATCGGCGTGTTGAGGTACTTTGTTGCCTCGGCATATATGTTGGAGCTATTACTATGACCCTAGGCGTCTTACGAAACCATCTAGTAATTTAGCCATGTATTGTGTTCCCAGTGTGTTGATTCTGGCCTTTATTCTCGAAAGCATCCCGTGATGCCATTTAGTAGTACGTATTCTACTCCTGGGTTTTGAACCTGATATTCACCCTACTTACCTCATGTTGATAGTCTTTGCTCGTTCCTTAGGTTATTAGTAACCTTTGCATTAGTCCTCGAGGTCCGTGGTGTTTCCTTCTTCTAAATACTATGAACCACTTACGGCAGATGTTTGTTGGATCAAAGATCACAACAGGAGTGCTCTCGATGAGTTCTCCATTCATAATTGTGATTCTGCCAGTTCTACCCTTTCCGCATGGGTTATCCGGAAGAAATGTTGATCTTCGCTCGACATACTAATCTATGCATCCACAACTCAGAAAGTTATATGTTCCTTTGAGTTGTCCCTCTGTAGTTGTATTCCGACCCTCGTCTATCAATTGATAGTCAAGAGTATGCGTGCATTTGTTCATCGGTGCCTATTACTCTTGTGGTCCGTCAAGCCATTCTATTTCGGAATGACTAGGAGAAACAAACTCCAGTACCTCACCCATATCCAGGATTGGGTCAAAGCAGTTGTATTCCATAGATCAAATACTAATCCAGCTTTTGTTTTGTTCCACCTTGGAGTGTTACCCTCTTTACGTCGGGATTGTCATGAGAATTGCACCATCTCTTGTGAATTCTTGACGTAGTGATACTTCTCGCCATCATTATTCATTCCTCGGTTCCGTGTTGTTGCAGCCGGAGTGCCGACAAGTGAATCGTGATGTGTGAACTCAATACTCCTAGCAACTCCGTTGCTTGGTAGTTAATGGACAATATTCTCATTCTTAGCGTGTTGGTTCTTGAATCATCATTCTAAGATAAATTGTGATGTCTAGCCTTATTTCTGGTGCACTCCTCGATCAATGAGTTAGGATTGTGTCAATCTCTCGCTCTTCTGGTCACATCGTCTTGCCCTGAAAAGAAAGATTGTTCTCGAGCTTAGTAACATATCGGTGGTTCGTAATGTTCCGAATATCTTCTCGGAAGTATTACCGGGTTGTCACCTGGCCGCTATGTTGAGTTCGTGATCAAGTTGGTTTCATATAAACCACCCCTTCTCCAAGAATCTGTGCTGCATACCCCTGAGCTGTTTGGTCAAGCTAAACAACAACTTGGAGAGTTGGAAGATGGAAGCTAGTCCAATTTAGTTCATCTTAAGGGATATCTTGTGTGTGTGTTGAAGAAAGATGATATCTTCACCAATTGGTCCTCGTGATCAGTTGTTGGATCTATTGCCTTGTCAAAACTTTGACTTGAGTATGGACCATCGTCAATTCAAATCAGAACCAACGATGTTCGTAATGTTGTCTTACTCTTGGTTGATCCCTCGAGCATACACCATTACATCTTTCGGTCTGACCAATGCTATCACCGGGTTCACATGATGGTGGAAGTCCAGTGATATGGAAATTCCGATGAGGTGTTGTTGAGCCCATCAACAGCATTTTGTCTCCCCCATGATTCGTGGAACATTAAGTTAGTGTTGGAAACTTTTGAAAGCATTAATTCATGCTAGCTCATGAAGCATATGCATGGATGGAAGAAGTGACTTCCTCTAATTCATGTGCATTTGATGTAAGTTGCCGCCGTGAATTCGATAAAGTCAATGTTGCTTCCTTGGAATCATCCCAAGTTAGTCACACATGTGCAAAGTATACTATGGTTTGGTAGATTAATTACCTCCACTCCATATGTATTCCGTAGCACACCAAGCCACTGATTGATTTGTTCAAGGAAAAGAAGCTCCTTCTTAAGAGTATACCTTATGCAAGGACTCCAATATCCTCGATGATGGTTCCTCACTGGAACTCGGTAGTGTTTTATTGTAAGACTACCATGGGATCATGTTTGTCTGGGACAACGTGTTCACATGTTTGTAGCAGAACCAGCTCATGTTTTGGAGCTTGCTATCATAGTTCATTTCCTGAGAATCTCGCAACGTCATCTCGTCGGTTTGTGTTGTAAACTTTCATTTTTCTTTCTAGACTCGATGAGTCTAGATTATTCTGACACCAACCAGATATGAATCTCAGGCAGATATGATGGTTGGAATGTTTCCCAAGAATTATAATATTGGTCTCTCTAACCGGAAGACCTGTTATTATAGTATCTTGATTGAGAAAGTTGGCCACCTCCCCATAGGGATTTTGCAGGATTTACTCCCTAGTTGTCCCTTATGGATTTTGTGTTTCCGAAGTCCGACCTTTTACTTGATGTTCTAGATATCAAACCATATCTATGAATGGGATACACTAGTACATCAAGGAGACCATTAGAAGCGGAGTGCTAAATGTCTCTTGGTCAATCATCCAGATTTTGTCCCCTTGGTCTCGCTAAGGTGAAATTTGAGAAAGTGTTATCTTCCTTTGCATCTGCATCGTCCATCGCTATTCATCATGGTAGTATGTTGTGTTGCCAGGATCCCTGACACGGATGTTGGTAAAACCTTGATGATTATAGGAATGCTCAAGTTCTTGAGAGCACTCACAAGCACTAGGTGTTATCATCGGCACAAATTGGGATTGCTCCCAGTTTTCTTCGGTTATGCTATAACCATTCCAACAATGGATTCACTCTCTACTGTTGAGCTTCTCCCCAGTTACTAAAATCATCCCTTGTGTTGTTTTCAACAAGGTGATCCACATCATCCATTCCAGTCCAACTATGCCATTCTACCGAACCCCCTCTAAACAATCACTCGAGAATTGCCCTAGGCTGGTTCGGAGAATCTCAATGATCTCTAAATCAAAGGTAATTCTTTTTGCCACTTAAGGGATGATTCTACGAGCCACCTTCCCTAAGGTGCCCCGTTATGGAATCATGGCAATCTATCCTCGCTACTTTGAGACCCTCGTCCAATTGTTTCTTCCATCCCTCCTGGTGCATGTTTTGCCTCCCAGCTCAGGAGATGTTTCTACGTCTCATTCTGTGAGATGATCTTGTGATCATTAAGATGATCCATCATTGTAGAGTTGTCTCGGAACTTGTGTTTGATGAAGATCTCAAAAGCAGAGTTGTCAAGACCAAGATGATGCAAGGAATCGACGTTCCTATGATGTGCAAGTTGGATGACGAAGATCATGCTAGTTTCGAGTCCCTTGTGTCTTCTTACCTCGCGTCCTAAATCTCGGGACGAGATTCTTGTTTAGTGGGGGCGAGTTGTCACATCCCTGGTCCTGGTGTGCAGTAGGCTAGCTCTTCATGTGTGCATCATGTTTAACTTTTCAAATGAACTTGAAATGGGGACTGATCAAACCCTAGCACCAGATCAAATCAAATAGGTTCAACATAAAATCATTTTCAATGAACCTGAAATGCCCTTCTAAAATGTTCATTATCTTTGCCTTGGTCTTAAACCTCTGACAAAAATGGTGCACAATTTTCTAGGTCATCCTAAGGTCACTGAATTAAATCATAAGTATTTGAATTTGGACATTTAAATTCTATAAAATATTCTAAATGTCCAAATATCCCTAAACTGAAATGTTCCATGTTGGATATATTCTATACAGTGGGCATGTGCAGTTTAGTGATTTTTGAAAGGGTCTAGGTATTTTTAGAAAAGCCACAAAGACTACAGAATAATAGAAAACAGAAACAATAAATAAAGAGAGAGAGGGAGACTTACCCGACGCCCACCTGGCAGCCCACCTGGCCCAACTCCAGCTGGCGGCCCAGCCCACTGGCCTGAAGCGGCTGTCTTCAACCTCTGCCAGTAGGCAGAAGCGTGTCGACAGCGCGCGCGCCCGAGCTCCACCTCATGCTTGCCACCGAGGCGCCCCCGACGCGTCTGGAGACGCCCCGCAGCCCCCTCTGCCTCTCCCCTCACTCTCTGCTCTCTCCCTCTCCTCTGGCTCTCGCTCTCCCGCAGCCACCCGAGCGAGCCCGTCGCAGCCGTTCACCGCCACCGCAGCCACCGCGCACGCCTCGCCTCGCAGTCCAGCTCGCTAGCTCCACCCCGACGCCGTGGAGCCACACGGCAAAACACGCGACCGCAGGAGGCCCGCAACGCCGTCATCGACGCCATCTTCGTCCTCCGCACCGACGGCCGCCGTCGACCGATTCGTCATCACCAGGCCGTCCCCGAGCCCTCTGAGATCACTGATGACCCCGCTGTGACCTCCTCTACCTAACCCCTCTTTCCCCGCCGTCGTTCTTCTCCTCTAGCCCCGCGGTCCACCGGAGCTGAAAGCTCACCGCCGCCATGGTTCCTCGCCGTCGTGGCCAGGGCCACCGCAGCCCGCGCCTGAGCACGACACCGTGCTCGGTGAACCCCCAGGAGCGCGTAGCACCTACCAGTTTATCCCCTAGCGTCCCGTAGCATCGACCCGGTCCACACCCGAACTCCGACCGCCGCGGAAGTGCTCGCCGCCGTTAACTCTGGCCACCCCAGCACCAAACACCGCCACCGTTGGATGCGCCACATCGCCAGCTACTCATAGCACCCACCCGCGCATCAAACCGTGGCCGGAGCAGCATTTCCGACGCTCTCCGTCGTCTCGGCCTCGCCGGCGACTCGACGCCGGCAGGTTTGACCTGCTGACCATTGACTGGGTGGGCCCAGTTTGACCCCTAGGTCAATGACATGTGGGCCACCCTTGCTAATTTTAGTCAGGTTAGTTTAGCGCTAATTAACCTAGATTAGTGACTAACCTAACACTAACTAACTCTGTTTAGTTAGTCAACTAACCACTGACATGCGGGCCCAGGCCCCATTGACAGTTTAGTTAGTATTAACTTAATCCTGTTAACTAGCTGTTACACTGACATGTGGGTCCCAGCGTCAGGTTTGACCTGGGCTGGCGCCTTTGACCTGATGACGTCACCCCGACGTCATGCTGACGCAGATAATCTTTTCTGGATTTATTTTAATTCAGAAATTCCAGAAAATAGTATAAACTTCTAAAATTCATAGAAATTCAACCGTAACTCCAAATTAAATAATTTATATATGAAAAATGATCAGAAAAATCCAATCTATCCATCTGTACCAGTTTCATGCATGTTTAAACAAGTTAACTTGCTGTTTAGTGCAAAACATGATAAAGCACTATTTAAGATCACAAATATGTTTGAACTTTGAATCTTTGGTTCAAAATAGCTCAAACCCATCTGGTTGTAGTTGCATTAGCCCAACACACTCATTTTACCATGTCATGATCATGCATCATATTGTGCATTGCATTGATTGTGTTTCTTCTCTGTTGCCGGTATTTGTACCCTCTCGATAGACGTGGTTTCGACGATGAGATCGATGACACTGATGAAGAGCTATATTATCTTCGGAAGTGCCAGGCAAGCAAAACCCCCTTGTTCATTCCGATACAATCCTACTCTCTCGCTCCTGCTCTCTTTTACTGCATTAGGACAACAACGATTCATCTGTTACTTGTTGCGGTAGCTGAACCCCTTTATCCTATGCATGACCTGTCATTGCCACAGTAAATAGATGAAACCCACTAGCATGAGGAGGAGTTGTTTGAGCCCTGATGTGCCTACTCATTCATGCTTGTTTGTCATGCCTGCTATTGCTTAGAGTTGTGTCAGGTCTAATTCATCCGGGGTGAATCAGAGGTGTGTGAACATGTCCTACTGTGTGAGTGAGCAAAGTGTGTGAACACGATTTGGTAAAGTTAGCGGTGGGAGGCCATGTAGGAGTACATGGTGGGTTGTCTCATTGCAGCCGTCCTCAGGAACTGAGTTCTGTGTTTGTGATCCATGATACAGTTACTACCACACATTGGGCCCGAAACCAATGGACCCTCTCGGCTTATTAATCACCCTTGTCCTCTGTCCAGGAGTTGCAAGTAGTTTCTAGTGTTTGTAGTATGCTGGAGGCCGTGGGCAGCGCTGACCAGAGGGGTGGGCTGTGATGCGGTAGGCACGTGGCGCGGTGTACCGGGCGCCCGTTTGGTGTCTCGGGAACCCTGCACACATCGTTTGGGGATGTTAGCGAAACTCCGGCCGGATCTCCTCGCGGATGGAACCCGAATAGGCGATAAACCTGGACTAGAGACTTGAGTGTTTAGGTAGGTCATGGCCGACACCCTCGTTGGGCTTCCGCTTGAAGGTTGTCGAGTACATGTCGTGTAAACGGCGGTAAGTGGTGAGAGCGTGTGTGAAGAAGTACACCCCTGTAGGGTTAACATCATCTATTCGAATAGCCGTGTCCGCGGTAAAGGACTTCTGGGTTGCCTATAATAGTTCATAGACAAGTGAAAGTGGATACTCTAAAATACGCAAGATAAGCGTGAGTGCTATGGATGGCGTTCTCGTAGGGAGACGGGAGCGGATCCATAGTGGTGTATTGATATGGTGAATATGTGGACTCGTGTGCGCCACCTCAAAGAGTTACTTGCAATAGTAGATCGGGATAGCCACCGAGTCAAAGCTAGCTTGCTGCAGTTAAACCCCACCATCCCCTTTGTTGATAATGATGCATATGTAGTTAGTTCTGATGTAAGTCTTGCTGGGTACATTTGTACTCACGTTTGCCTATTTTACGTTTTTGCAGAGAGACTTCGGTCTTGTTAGTAGTTCCGCGTGGACTTCGACGTTTAGCTTGTTACCTCAGCTACGATCTTGTGCCCTCAGCAGGATCTGGTAGATAGTCAGGCTTCTCAGCCTTTTTCTTTTGTAGATGTTTGTACTCAGACATGTTTGAGCTTCCGCTTGTGCCTTGACTTGTATGTTCTGAATGTTGGGTCGTGAGACCTATGTTTGTAATATCTCGCTCGTCGGAGCCTAATGAATAAATACTTGAGTCGTAGAGTCATGTTGTGATGCCATGTTGTATTTGCACATATCGAGCATATTGTGGGTATGTTATTGAAATGCTTGGTATGTGTGGGATCTGACAACCTAGTTGTTTATCCTTGGTAGCCTCTCTTACCGGGAAATGTCTCCTAGTGTTTCCACTGAGCCATGGTAGCTTGCTACTGCTCCGGAACACTTAGGCTGGCTGACATGTGTCCTTCTTCGTTCCTGTGTCTGTCCCTTCGGGGAAATGTCACGCGATGAATACCGGAGTCCTGTTAGCCCGCTACAGCCCGATTCACCGGAGTCCTGCTAGCCCAGTGCTACAGCCTAGATTCACTCGCTGTTGACCGACACGTTCGATGCTGGGTCATGGATGCCTGTCCCTGTAAGTTTGTGCCACTTTGGGTTTACGACTAGCCATGTCAGCCCGGGCTCCTTATCTATGGATGCTAGCGACACTATCATATACGTGTGCCAAAAGGCGCAAACGGTCCCGGGCAAAGGTAAGGCGACACCCGTGGGAATACCGTGCGTGAGGCTGCAAAGTGATATGAGGTGTTACATGCTAGATCGATGTGGCATTGAGTCGGGGTCCTGACATCCTTATTCCATTGTCCATCGAATCGTTACCCAAAACTTGAAAACTTCAACCACACAAAACTCAAAACAAAACTCGTAAGCTCCGTTAGTATAAGAAAATAAAACCACCACTTAGGTACTGTAATGAACTCATTCTAAATTCATATTGGTGTAATATCTACTGTACTCCAACTTATCTATGGTTCATACCCTCCGATACTACTCATAGATTCATCAAAATAAGCAAACAACACATAGAAAACAGAATCTGTCAAAAACAGAACAGTCTGTAGTAATCTATATAAAACGTATACTTCTGGAACCCCAAAAATTATGAAATAAATTGCTGGACCTGAGAAATTAGTCTATTAATCATCTGCAAAAAGAATAAACCTGAAATCACTCTCCAGTAAAAATGGCAACTAATCTCGTGAGCGCTAAAGTTTCTGTTTTTCACAGCAAGATCACATAAACTTCACCCAAGTCTTCCCAAAGGTTCTACTTGGCACTTTATTGAAACAAAAGCTATAAAACATGATTACTACAGTAGCATAATCATGTGGACACACAAAAACAGTAAGGATAAATATTGGGTTGTCTCCCAACAAGCGCTTTTCTTTAATGCCTTTTAGCTAGGCATGATGATGACAATGATGCTCACATAAAAGATAAGAATTGAAACATAACGGGAGCATCATGAAGCATATGACTAGCACATTTAAGTCTAACCCACTTCCTATGCATAGGGATTTTGTGAGCAAACAACTTATGAGAACAATAATCAACTAGCATAGGAAGGTAACACAAGCATAGATTTAAGAATTTAAGCACATAGGGAGGAAACTTGATATTATTGCAATTCCTACAAGCATATATTCCTCCCTCATAATAATTTTCAGTAGCATCATGAATGAATTCAACAATATAACCAGCACCTAAAGCATTCTTTTCATGATCTACAAGCATAAAAAATTTACTACTCTCTTCATAAGCAAACTTCTTATTTATAGCATACGTATCATCACAATAATCATCATAGATAGGAGGCTTGCTTTCATCATAGTAAATTTGCTCATCAAAGCTTGGGGGACAAAATATATCATATTCATCAAACATAGCTTCCCCAAGCTTGTGGCTTTGCATATCATTAGCATCATGGATATTCAAGGAATTCATACTAACAACATTGCAATCATGCTCATCAAATAAAAACATTCTATAGATTTCTTCTTCTAGCACTTGAGCACAATTTTCCTTTCCATCATACTCATGAAAGATATTAAAAAGGTGAAGCATATGAGACAAACTCAACTCCATTTTTTGTAGTTTTCTTTTATAAAATAAACTAGTGCTAAAACAAGAAACAAAAAGATTCGATTGCAAGATCTAAAGATATACCTTCAAGCACTCACCTCGCCAGAAAAGAGCTTAGTGACGGAGTGTGAGTACCCTTTACCTAGCCTCCCCGACAACGGCGCCAGAAAAGAGCTTGATGTCTACTACACAACCTTCTTCTTGTAGACGTTGTTGGGCCTGCAAGTGCACAGGTTTGTAGGACAGTAGCAAATTTCCCTCAAGTGGATGACCTAATGTTTATCAATCCGTAGGAGGCATAGGACGAAGATGGTCTCTCTCAAACAACCCTGCAACCAAATAACAAAGAGTCTCTTGTGTCCCCAACAGGTAAATTGTATAGGCGCACTAGTTCAGCGAAGAGATGGTGATACAAGTGCAAAATAGATAGTAGATAAAGGTATTTGTAATCTGAAATTATAAAAAACAGCAAGGTAACAAGTGGTAAAAGTGAGCGTAAACGGTATTGCAATGATAGGAAACAAGGCCTAGGTTTCATACTTTCACTAGTGCAAGTTCTCTCAACAATAATAACATAGATAGAACATATGACAAGCCCTCAACATGCAACAAAGAGTCACTCCAAAGACACAAATAGCGGAGAACAAACGTAGAGATTATGGTCGGGTACGAAACCACCACAAAGTAATTCTTTCGGATCGATCTATAAAAGAGTTCGTACTAGAATAACACCTTAAGACAGAAATCAACCAAAACCCTAATGTCACCTAGATACTCCATTGTCACCTCAAGTATCTGTGGGCATGATTATATGATATGCATCACACAATCTCAGATTCATCCAACCAACATAAAAGTACTTCAAAGAGTGCCCCAAAGCTACTACAAGAGAGTCAAGAACGTGTGCCAACCCCTATGCATAGGTTCCCAAGTGTCATGAAACCCGCAAGTTGATCACCAAAACATACATCAAGTGGCACATGATATCCCATTGTCACCACAGATAATCACGGCAAGACATACATCAAGTGTTCATAAAAGACTCAATCCGATAAGATAACTTCAAAGGGGAAACTCAATCCATCAGAAGAGATTAGAGGGGGAGAATCATCATAAGATCCAACTACAATAGCAAAGCTCGGGATACATCAAGATCATGCCATAGAGGAACATGAGAGAGAACACGAGAGAGAGAGAGAGATCAAACACATAGCTACTAGTACATACCCTCAGCCCCGAGGGTGAACTACTCCCTCCTCGTCATGGATAGCGCCGGGATGATGAATATGGCCTCTGGTGATGGGATCCCCCTCCGGTAGGGTGCCAGAACAGGGTCCCGACTGGTTTTTGGTGGCTACAGAGGTTGCGGCGGCGAAACTCCCAATCTATCTTCTGTTCTGGAAGTTTTAGGGTACGTAGGTATATATGGGTGTAGGGGGTACGTCGGTGGACCTCTGGGGGGCTCATGAGGTAGGGGGCACGCCCAGGGGGGCGCCCCCGACCCTCGTGGGCAGCCCGGGAATCCCCTGATGTGCACTCCAAGCCCATCTGGTTGGTTTCCTTCCAAAATTAACTTCTCCAGTTGATTTCGTTCCGTTTTGACTCCGTCTGATATTCCTTTTCCTCGAAACACTGAAATAGGCATAAAACAGCAAATCTGGGTTGGGCCTCCGGTTAATAGGTTAGTCACAAAAATAATATAAAAGTGGATAATAGAGCCCAATATTGCCTAAAACAGTAGATAAAGTAGCATGGAGCAATCAAAAATTATAGATACGTTGGAGACGTATCAGGGAGCGGGCGCAGGAGCTTGCGCCTCTGCCGCAGCTTATCACTAACGAGGATTGTCGCGACAACCGGAGGTGGGAGCACCATCTTGGCATCGCCGAGATGGATGAGGAAGCCATGGCGTCGTGGTGCCAATGCTTCCCACAGGACATCATCAACGAGCGGGAGTTCTACGCGCAAAGGAGGCTAGAGAGGGAGTAGAGGAGGCGGAGCAAGCCACCTATCGCGAGGACAGGCGTACGCGGAAGGGGGTCGCTCAATTCAAATCAAGCTAGGAGCAGCATCGCCCTGGGACTCCGATGACGATCGGTATCTTTACGCCTACACTGAGACGTTGGAGGAGGACATCATCGAGGTGGAGTCAGACGACGAGGAGTAGTTGAACTATCTATTTTTCTATCTATCTATGCCATATCTATGCTGAGAACTATTTATGTATCTATCTATGTCAGTATCAACTCGGAGTCGAATGTGTATCGAGTCAGAGTAGAAAGGAGATGCTCTAACATGGCAGATGAGTGCTTTGATGTTGCCCACGAGATGCATGAGTGTTACTATATTTTTCTTGCCATGTAGAGATTTTAAAACCATGAGTGCGAACATGCAGAGGAGCAATGACGACTAAACACGGGATATTGGGGACATCTTCAAGGAACGTGGCAAGTTAAAGAGGATCTGCACCGAACCTATAAAGCGAGCTTTGGCAAGTAACACCATTTCAATTACTTTTGTTTAGCCTCGTGTTCTTCAATGTGTATATGTTGTAGTTTCTGTTTCTCTTAGCCTCATGTTCTTCGATGTGTAATAAGAAGAGTCTTAATCGTCCTAATGCTTTATTTTTTAGCTTGGAAGTGGGTGTTCTCACCTTGGAGTCTGTTTTTATATTTATCCTTTGTAATTCACTTCTCCGAGTCCTGTTTATCTGGCTTCTACTAAATGGATCTGGGTTGCTCTGAGTATTGATCTAAAAAAGAAGTAACTTCATGTCAGGATGCAGTTCCTGCGAGGAGGGAAGTATGGTCAACATCGATATCATGTTTCCAAAATGAGGCTGGATTACACACAAGGTGCCCGTTCCCTAATGATGCTGGATTAGACACAAGGTGAAAATTCCCGGATGATGTTGGATTACACACAAGCCAGGTGGAGTCATCAACTGTTCGTGTCCTCGTGGCTCTAATAAAGGCCGAAAGAAAGCATGCAGCAGCCCTTGAGAATGTAGCTGAGTTCCTGAAGAAGTGAAAAGATCAGTCATATGATCTCTTCACCCAAGCCAAAGAAGAGATGGAAGAAGCCACAAAGAAGCTAGCAGAGGCAGAGCAGGCTAGGCGTCTCCTGCTATCTAAAACGGTTGTCAATACAAATTTTCCTTCATAATAGCTAGGTTCAAATGTTTATCCAGTCAGCATGCCTGTTGTGATGTCCATGCATCTACTGATGTGGCACAAAATTAATTTTTTTGGGTCATGTAATAACAGCAATTACTTTCCAAATAATAATAGACGAAGCATTGGACATGGTATAGTTCACACGCAAGCCCAACATTCCAAGTTCAACTTCCACATCAAACTCATGTTCACATATATCTGCACATTCATAGATAATGTCCACAACCATGATTCACTTCAAAGCCAAAAAAATTTGAGGAGAGTTATAAATAAAGAAAATCTCTAGTTCCTACTATCAGTGCGAGCACAACAAGTTAAGACCATACATAATTAATTATATTTTGGACATTTTTTGACTAAACGCGAATAACTTTTGGAGGCAGGTATGATATTTCTAATGCCGACCGTGGCTGGGGTTTATGATGTTTTGAGCCAAACCGGGCAACACACTGGGTGTGTGCCGGTGACGCGGTGGTCATAGCATTTGTGGGTTGCAAGCGGTGGCGGCTCCCGTGGTCTACTATTCCTCAGTGCCGGCGGTGGTCGCAGACGTGTTGGCCACCTCTGCCAGCATGCCGCGGTTCTGCCAACATTTGCATTGGATGGCGCGACCAACCACGGTGCACTGGACACCGTGGTCCCCCGTGTGCCAGCGTGCAGCAACTGGCCACTATTCTACAAGCAGGCTTGGAGCATCGAGTTGATGCACCAGGGACCAGCTTGGAGTGGCAGCTTGCTCTCTGCTTGCCCGCCTGCAGCCTCGCCCATGGTACTAACGACCTGGGCGGGGAGGGAGGTGGGGTAGCGAATTGCCTGGCTCATCGGGGCACCCAGCCAGCGTTTATGCCGGAGAACTCGTCTTCCTACTCACTGGATGCTATGGAGAGTGTGGAGAAAATGGTACAAGGAGGATATGGGGAGCGGCGGTGTGGTGCGGTTCTTGCCAGGCGTCTGGCCTCGTTCAAATAGCGGGCGGATGAGAGGAGCCAACCGACATTATGTTCTAAAATGCCGGTCGTCTCGCGGAAGGACGTGTTGCCGGCACGCGCGCGGATTCAATGAAGGCATGCGGGGTAGTCTGAAGCCGGTTGCATGCGGCGAGGAGGCGTGTTCAGCCTGGCCTGCAGCGAGTGGGGCCCTCTTGGCCAGCGTGCCGGTTTAATGCCTGCGTTATGAGAGGTTGTGTCTGTGTCAGAGCAATCACTCCATCCAGTCCTTTTTGTTTGGGTATAACAAAATCTCGTTTTCCATTCACATTTTACTAGTAAAATTCTTGGACAAACTTTGACCCAAAATACGATGGGGACTACTCCCTCCATTTCAGTTTACAAGTCCTGCGCGTGTATCTAGGTTGCCAATTTTATCACTGTAATATAAACTATATAACACAAAAATTATACCGTTTGAAAATAGAACATCTGAAGTTTATAATGGTATGTTTTTTTGTAATATATGACTTCCATTAGGTTGGTCAAATTCACGGCCTAGGGGTACGCGCACGCCTTGTAAACTGAGAAAGAGGGAGTAGTAAACCAGGACAGAGGTTGTAGTTATGAATTCCATTTTTGCTCCATATCAAGCATTCTAAAAATACTTATAACGCGCCATTGAAAATACGAACTCTTACCCCGCTAAAAAAATGATATTTTAAACATGGCTACTCGATCAGTGGCGGCTGGCAAGCCACCGCCTCTAGGTCATTCACCTGTGGTCCCGACCATCAACTCCTACGGATCAAATTATCACGCGAGCTGACTATTCCTACAAAGGTGAGTGCTCTGTTCTAGAAGTCTGTAACACCTGACCTCGAACTCCATTGGCTCCTTACGGGATAAGAAGATAGATTGTACATTCGATTTTCCAAAACGTCGCTCCACCACGTACCCGGTACCCGCGCATGCAGCAATCGTGCACCTAGGGTTTTAGGGTTTATTTGTTTACGGTGCCTTTACGTAACTTTCATGTGTGCGAGACAGCGAGAGACCGACTGCGTGCGTGCACCTCTTCTGTTCGTATATGTACTCCACCATTTGTCTGGTGTCCAAAAAATAATACAGTAGTAATAACTAGCAATGTGCCAATGCGTTGCCACACGATCAAAGTAGATTAATACATATTCACCGATTTTATAGAAAAGAGTCTAGTTTTGAAATAAGTATATCACTAAAAATATGTTATGTTTAACTCAAAATATATTCCTTTGGCAGTTTTGATGAGATAAGGGAGGAATTTGGTTGGTTTCAAGATTCGAGAAGTGGTATATTGTTGCAAAAAGCCCATGTGTGTGTGTGTGGTGTGTGTGAGAGAGAGAGGGAGAGAGGAGGAGGGAGTGCGTGTGTGACAAAGACACAAAGAATGTGTGTGCGAGAGGTATATCACCATAAAATGAGGCGATAGTGTGTGTGTGTGTGTGTGCACGATCGGGAGGGCATGTCTCAAGAAGGGACGAAAAATCCACATAGATACAAGGAGAGCGAGAGATACATGTACGAGATAGTGAAAGCAAGAGTGTGTGGGTGTATAAACCTATTTGGAGGCTAGTCAATCAATGTTTGTGAGAGAAATACGAGTCAGGGGTGCGAAAGCGAGAATTTTGTGTGTGTGTGTGTGAGAGAGAGAGAGAGACGATAGTCGGGAGAGGGAGTGGAAGCAGGAGTTGTGTGTGTGAGAGAGATAGATGGGGGGAGAGTTTGTCTTATCGGTAAACAAATGAATAATGTCAGTTTTATAACTGAGAGAAGACGGAAAGGAGACCACAACAAACATTGTGTGTGCGGGAAAGAGTAATTTTAGTGGTAGGAGTAATATCTAGAAAGATATAGGGTGCGTGAGAGAACCCTAGAGAGAAAGACAAATTGAAAGATGAGTGAGAGGAGTGTGTGCGGCGGTGAAAAAGAAAGCTTAGGTACCTAGTGATACCAGAGAACGATAGAGACGTGAGAGATAATGAAAACATGTAATGTATAATGATAGGGAGAGTGTGATACTTCTCAAGGGAGAGCGTGCGGGTGAGGTGGAGAAAAAAGAGAGATATCTACATGAAGGAGCACGTGAGAGAGATGGGCGTGAAAGGAGATTCAAATATTTAGTTGCGTGTATAGAAAATGTCAACATAAAAGAGATTCAAATATTTGAATTTGAGATGATGATACATGTAATTCATACTCGAACCAAAATTGATCTATCAAACAAGCATACTCATATGAATTCACGCGCATCTATGTTATTTACTATGTAGATATTACTGATCCACACATTTTAGTAGACACTGGTACGCGTCAGTGCTATATAAAAGGTTTTTAACCCCTTTCCGCGACGGCATTTGGAACCGTCGCCAAGTGAGTGTGGGCGATAGGGGGGTCCTTCCCACACGACCCAGAAACCGTCGGGGATAGGCCCTCCTGGCACACAAGCTGGCTCGTGTGTGATCGGGCGAGGCATTGAAACCCAATTGTTTCCATTCGTATGTACATCCCACATGGTCAATCCTAGAAAAACATTTCCATTCGTATGTATATCACACACAGTCAATCCAAGGAGTGCGTTTCTGTTCTTATGCACATCCCCCACAGTGAATCCAGGGAAAATGTTTCCGTTCGTATGTATTTCCCACACAGTCAATCCAGGAAAAATGTTTCCGTTTGTATGTACATCCCACATAGTCAATCCAGGGAAAATGTTTCCGTTCATATGTACATCCCAAAAGATTAGGCCACTATAGTCGTGTGAAAAAGGTAGACATCAACATTTAATCCGTCGATATGTTTCTTATAGGTATGTTATCGCACACGGTTCAAGAATGTAAAATGTGTGCGGTGCCTCTACTAACGCCAACGTCTACATTTTCGTAACTGTGTGCGATTGGTATTCCTATCACACACGCACATTGGTTTAAAACGTTTGCCGTATTACCATGAATCGCACACGCATATGAGACGAAATCGTGTGTGCGTTCGAAGGACATCGCAAATGTTTCACGTCAAAGAACCGTCTGTTTTCTTTTTTCATCGCACACGCTGTTTTCTTTCTAACCGTGTGCACATTATTTTATTTTCTCTTGTACATTTTTTTTGCTTTAATTTATTATTAGAATTGGAATTTTGAAATCTAAAACGTGCAATTCAAATTCTCAGCACAATGGTTCAACAACGAATCCATAAATAAACTTTTCAGTACAATATGTTCAGTAATTACAGCATTAGACAGCAATTAACTATGATGAACCACAATATTTACAGGCGGTAAAGGTGAAGAGACAAGTGTAAATCATTTTGACTGCTGATGTTGTTGAAGAAGCGGAATGCCCGTAATGTGCCATCCTGCATGCCATAGGCACGAACAACTTTTGTCCAACCCCTTGTGACGATCGCCCGATCATCCTTCACTGCCTTCAGGAAGACTTCTAGAGCATTATCATGGTAGCATGAATTATATACTTTAACCTTAGTTGCCTCCATTCCGGTCATGTAGTTTGCAAGGTAATCATCAGTAAATAGCTTCGGAAACCACTGAAAAGAGAAAAATATCAGATTATGAGGTATAATAGATTAGTTTGTTGTAGGCAGGGGGAAAAGGCAACAAATTACTTACCATCCTAAAGTTCACTAATGTCTTGGACAAAGTGTAAATAAAGAGCTTAATTCCCATCACTCGTTTCTTTCGCCTAACAATCTTTCTTAGTTTCCTCACTTGACGCTTGTTCATGAATATCTCATTGCCCCATACGCAAAAGGGATCGAAGCGTGGATCAGTACCGCTCATATACGTACCTACAAGCAACTAGTAAATGTTAGAAGCTAAATGAGATTGCACAAATGATGTAAAATACAACTACCTACATTCCTAAGTACAAGTATTTTTAGAGATTTCAGTATGAATTACATACGGATGTATATACAATTATAGATATAGTTTAGATTAGAATCTAGATTCACTCATTTTGCTCCTTATGTAGTCTATATTGGAATATCTAAAAATACTTAAATTTAGGAATAGATGGTGTATAAGACATGGGATGCAGTTAACCTCGACGGCAAACAACAGCATCCCCCATTGTAGCCATGTGTAAGTACATGGAAAGCCAATGTTAACTACAACAGGGTTAACATCCACCAAAAATAGCAAATGGTAATAAAACGGCAGCATCTGTAGTGATATCTTCATTGCGAAAGAGTAGCACGGTAGCAAAGGGACAGATTAAAAAATGGATACAACTGTTAATTGCAATAGGCTTAACAACATCCTAATTCATGTTTTGTAAGTTTGTAGCATTAAAATACAATTGTTTAAAACGGATACAACTTTTAATTGCAAGAGGCTTAATGGCCATTGAAACCGGTACTGATAAAAATGCAATTGGCGGAGTTAAACATCACAAGGCAGGTGCTGCCAGAGCAGATAATGGCCTAGTTGTCTATAAAAAGGTAGGGAAAAGAGCTAAAACGTGTTAGGCATGTTTACTACAAGATGCTTAAGACATCGACCGTACAAAACATAGCCATTAATTGCAACTAGTATTGGTAAGATTGAACTAGTGAGTTCATACTTGGTAAGTCCTGAGAGGTAGTTGTTGGAGCACTTTATCTTGGCTAGAGCCCGCCCAAAGTCAGCGGCGGCGTAGGCGAGCTCTTCCTCCAGGTCGAAGCGTGGATCAGTGCCCCTGACATGTGTACCTACAAGAAGCAAGTAAATGTTAGAAGTCAAACTGCAATTGCACAAATGATGTAAAATATTGTAAGACATGGGATGCAGCTAACCTCGACGGCAAACAACAGCATCGCCCATTATGGCCCTGCGTAAGTACATGGATAGGCATGTTAAGTACAACAGGGTTAGCATCCACCAAAAATAGCAAACGGGCAGCATCTCTAGTATATCTTCATTGCGGAGAGTAGCATGGTAGCAAAGTTTGTTGCTGGTATTGGTGAAATTGAACTGAACAGTTAATACTTGAACATCACACAGTGTGCAGTACTGAAATAAACAAGGCACGGACATGCTTAATACATCAACGGTACAAAACATAGCCATTGAAAGTGGTATTGGTAAGATTTAGCTGGTTAGATCATACCTGTTAAGTCCTGGGGGGGTAGTCACCGGGGCACTTCTTCTGGGCCAGAGCCTGCACCATGTCGGCGGCGGCGGAGGCGAGGTGTTCCTCCGAGTCAACACGCACAACGGCCATCGCGCCATGGACCTCCACCAGCTCCTCGACCTCCACGTGATATGTGGTTGGGCTTGCACGCCGATGCTCTGGAGGTAGGGACGGTGGGGATTTGGAGGCATGAGGATGTTTCGTAGGCGCCATTTAAAGCAATTAGGCTGGGGCCGTGATAGAGATTGGTGGGTTACCTAACTGGATCCGAGCAGAACATAGATGTGGTTGAAGCTGTGGTTGCGGCGGCAGCAGTTTGAGCTGTCAGTAGGGGAGGCGTGGGGGGGAGTGGGGGGAGATACTGAGGAAATTTGATGGGTGGGGATGTGGTTGGAGGAATAAATTCTGAAATCGCACGCCTAATGAAAATTTCGCTGCGAAACTTGAAACTTGGGCGGGGGAAACACACAACGGAGACGAAGCGCGTAAAATACTCGTGTGCGAGAAAATAGAAAATTGGCAGTTCCCGTATCCAAAAAAATGTACACGTGTAGTCGATTTATTTCGGTCAATGGTACGCCTGGTTTATTAGGAACCATCGCACAGGTAACAGACTTATGATCATTAACGCAAAAAAAACGCACACGGGTACAGCATAGAAATCATGTGTTTTGTGATCTTCTAATGATTAACACAAAAAAGCGCACACGGTCACACATGCTAATCAACGCTCAAAGCCCTCAAAGGATGCTGTTACCGACATTGTACGTTAACCTACAAACTTAAAGTACTACTGGTAATTTGCTCTAATACTACAAATTTAACTACTTCTCACATGCTCCCATCGGGGCATGCTGGCCAGACGCCGGTGTTCTCCTTCTCGGCCTTGTAGGCGGCAGCCAACCGTGCTTCAATCTCCGCCAAGCTCTCCTCATCATGGCGTGCAGCCTCTTCTTTCTTGCGGCGGTGGGACTCTATTTTCTTGACTGCTTTCTGCCTTTTCCGATCCTCCTGTGTGGCTTTGTCCGCCTCCAGATCCACCACCCATTCGGCCATGGCAGCCTCAAAGTCTGCCCACGTAACTGTGTGGCCGCCGGCGGCGATGAACTCGGCACGGCGAGATGCGATCGCTTCCTTACCATGTGTGTTGTCGCAGGCAGCGAGGAACGCGGCGCGGCGGGATGCCATCGCTTTCTTACTAGTTAATGTGTGTCGCGGTGCCATGAACGACGCTTGGAGAGAGCTTTGGGATGGAGGGGCCAGGCAGCCGTACAGTGCGGTGGTTTTCAAGAGCACAATGACAAATGACAAGGGAAATTTGGCTTCCCTTACAATTTTGCTCGTTCATTATTGCACACAGTTCATCTCGATCGCTTCCGGAAACAGTGTGCGCTGAGGCTATTGTGTGTGCCGTTATGATTGGCTGGAACTCCAGCCACACGGATCGCACGTGTGCACTGCAGGATGAGCCGCAATCGAACGTCAATCCACGTCCCTCACATCACATCCATGCAACTGTAGCTGGATTGGATTTATATGCGCCAAATGCCTAGAAAATTCACATAATCCCTTAAAGATAGTAAATGAGCCCAGAAAAATGCCAAATTTGAACATGGTGATTTGCAGGGTGTATGTTCTTTGTAGAAAAAAACTCCAGGGCAAAGAACAAAGAAAATTTGGATTCCCCTTCAATTTTGGTCATTTCCCTCTCGAAAGCATGGAACTTCCCCAGCGATGGTTCGATTTATGAAGGGCGTGCATGACGACATAAGACAAACCTTCTCAAATTTTCACCAGGGCATGGTGAGGTTGTACCATGGCACCATGCCAGGCATCATGTTTTTCAATCATTTATTTCATTTTGTCTATAGTTGAAAACCTAATAAACAAACGCTTGTGGTTGACTATTGCCACACATTTCATCGAAATATCTGTCCATTCCTTGTAAAAGGCATGAGAATTTACTAAATGGCACGAGCATCATTTTCCAGACCGTTCTTGTGCATCCTTTCATGCACCGATTGTTTAAACTTGAATTATGTGCATTAATGCCTAGAAAATGCACATAATCCCCTAAATATGGTAAATGAACCCGGAAAAGTGTCAAATTTAAATGTGGTGATTTGCAGGGTGTATATTCATCTTAGAAAAAAACTCATGGACAAAGGACAAAGGAAATTTGGATCCCCCTTCAATCTTGGTGATTTCCCTCTCGAAACCATGAAACTTCCTCGGTGATGGTTTGATTTATGAAAGGCGTGCATGACGACATAAGGATAACATTCTCAAATTTTTACCAGGGCATGGTGAGGCCATACCATGGCATCACGCCAGGAGTCATGTTTTTCAAGCATTTATTTCATTTTTTGTATAGTTATTACCCAGTAAACGACGCGTTTATGGTTGACTATTGCCACACATTTCCTCAAAATATCTGTCCATTCCTTGTAAAAGGCATGAGAATTTACTCCCTCCGGTCCTCTTTAGTTTGCGTTTAAGCTTCATCCCGAATACCAAGGAGCCCAGCGCAGAGCAAAAGTTGGACAATCTTGCCCCTGGATAGCAGCGGAGGAGACGCTAGGTAGTTAATATGCGCATGCGAACGATTGGCTTGCAGACATTTATTCTCATGCCCACGATACTCCTCTCTCCATCTCTCTGCATGCGCATCTCTCTCTCCTTGCATGCATCTCTCTTTGCATGCGCTCTCTCTCTCCCTTGATATGCATGCATGCGTCTCTCTATGAAAAATCTTCTCAGCATCCGCGCCAATCTCTCACCCATTGCATGGCCTATGAGCCTATGAACCGGAAGAGCAGCAGGCACTTGAAGCTGGAGGAATTGGAGCCAAAAAAATTCGTTTGGTTTGAGTATGAAATCTTTGCACCAAGAATTCTAGCTCCCTCCTAAACTGAACAGCCCGCCATATATTAGAAGCTCCAGATTTAGTTTGGCGCCAATGCCTTTGAAACTCAAAAATGCTGCCTATAAATCTCAGGCCCCGCCATGAAGCAAACCACGCAAAAATTTCACTTCCCTCTATTTGCTCCTCTCTCTCTCGCTCTCTCTCTCTCTCTCTCTCTCTCTCTCTCTCTCTCGCCACGGGAATGCAATGGCTACTTTCGACCTCAATACGACCATCAATTGGGACGAGGTGGAGGATCATAACGATGGCCATGCGGAGGACATGAACTACGTCTACGTATTCGAGGAGAGCGACGGCGGTATGAACTCATTCTTGTTGTTTGATTTTACTCTGGTTATTTTGCTCTGTTTGATCTCCTTTCAACGTGTACAGAAGATGAAGCCGCCCAGCAGAACAATGGCGGATGCGGAAGCGGCGGAGACAACCCTTCGCACGGCACGGAGGACCCAGAGAATTGCTCCAGCGGCGGCAATGGGTCGCCATTGACCATCTCGCTGGCACATATCGGGTCGCGGTCGCCACACTTGTGTCCGTCGTTGCCGCCACCATGGTCGACGAATGCCTGGTGGCCCTCGTCCTCCACGTTGCCAACATCCACCTTCATGCCCGCGTCGGTGAGCGTGCGCACCAGTTCGGTGAGCCGGTGCACCTTGTCGGTTAGCGCGTTCACCTTGTCGACTAGCGCGCGTATGACATGCCCAAGCATGTGGACGCCTCCGCCATCGTCCGGGTGTATGCCGCAGTCCGCGAGCGCGTCGCCTTCCACGACTGCGTCGCCGTCCGCGGGAGTGCCGCCTATCGGGAACACATCGCCCGCGAGCGCGCTGCCCTCTGCGAACGGGAGCACGCCACCGTCCGTGAGCGTGCCGCCCTCTGCGAGCGGGAGCACGCCACCATCCGCGAGTGTGTCGCCCATTGCGAGCGGGAGCACGCCACCATTCGCGAGCGCGCCGCCTGCGGGGAGCACGCCACCGTCCGCGAGCGCGCCACCGGGGAGCACGCCACCGTCCGCGAGCTCGCTGTCCTCCACGTACAGCTCGCCTCCGCGACCAAGCTGTCCTCCACGAGCAAGCTTTCATCCATGGTCTCACTATCCTCTACAGGCTGGCTGTCCTCCCACAACCACGATGGGTGGATTTCATCCATGGAGATGTACAGGATGTGGAGGAGAAGGAAGAGTTGGATGTGGAGAATGGGAAGGTGAGATGGGACCGGTGGGCAGGAGAGGAAGAGGTAGGCGGCTGGCTGCCTTGGGAAGACGCGAAGGACATGAGAGAGAGATGGGAGTAACTGCAGGCACGCATGCGAAGTTGGAAAGGAGGGGCAAAGTTGGAAAGAAGTGCCAAAACATGCTAGTACGCAGAGCATTGAGGGAAAATTTGTTTTTTCTAGAACGCAAACTAATGAGGACCGGAGGGAGTACTAAATGGTACGAGGATGGTTTTCCAGACCGTTCTTGTGCACCTTTTCATGCACCGATTGTTCGAATTTGAATTATGTGCACTAATGCCTAGAGAATGCAAATAATCCCCTAAATATGGTAAATGAACACGGAAAAGTGTCAAATTTGAATGTGGTGATTTGCAGGATGTGTTCATTGTAGAAAAAACTCATGGACAAAGGACAAAGGAAATTTGGATCCCCCTTCAATCTTGGTGATTTCCCCCTCGAAACCATGGAACTTCCTCGGTGATGGTTCGATTTATGAAAGGCATGCATGATGACATAAGGAAAACATTCTCAAATTTTTACCAGGGCATTGTGAGGCCATACCATGGCACCACGCCAAGCGCATGTTTTCCAAGCATGTATTTCATTTTTGTATAGTTGTTAACCCAGTAAACGACGCGCTTATGGTTGACTATTGCCACACATTTCCTTGAAATATCTTCCCATTCCTTGTAAAAGGCATGAGAATGTACGAAATAGCACAAGGATGGTTTTCTAGACCGTTCTTGTGCACCTTTTCATGCACCGATTGTTCGAATTTGAATTATGTGCATTAATGCCTAGAAAATGCAAATAATCCCCTAAATATGGTAAATGAGCCTGAAAAAATGTCAAATTTGAACACGTTGCATCTGAGGCAGTATGTTGATCATTGGAAAACTGAATGACAAACTAGGACGGAAATTTGGATTCCCCTTCAATCTTGGTGATTTCCCTCTCGAAAGCATGGAACTTCCTCGGTGATGGCTCAATTTTTGAAGGGCGTGCATGACGACATAATCAAACCTTCTCAGCTTTGAACCAGGGTACGATAAGGTCATACCATGATGGCACCATGCCAGGCGTCATGTTTTTCAAGCACGTCTTTCATTTTTCTATAGTTGCTAACCTAGCAAATGACGCATTTTCGTTGACTATTGCCACGCATTCCCTTGAAATATCTGCCCGTTCCCTATAAAAGGATTGAGAATTTACTAAACACCACGAGTATGGTTTTTTTAGACCATTCGTGTGCACCTTTTCATGCACCGATTGTTTGAATTTGAATTATGTGGATTAATGCCAAGAAAATGAACATAATCCCCTAATATGGTAAATGAGCCCGGAAAAATGCCAAATTTGAGCACGTTGCATTCGAGGGGTGTGTTGATTGTAGAAAAAACTGAATGACAAGCTAGGAAGGAAATTTGGATTCCCAACCCCTTCAATCTTGCTGATTCCCTTGAAACCATGAAATTTCCTAGGTGATGGTTCAATTTATGAATGGCGTGCATGATGACATAAGACAAACATTCTCAGTTTTTTACCAGGGCATGGTGAGGCCACACATTTCCTTGAAATATCTGCCCATTCCTTGTAAAAGGCATGAGAAATTACTAAATAGCACGACCATGGTTTTCGAGACCATTCTTATAAACCTTTTCCGATTGTTTGAATTTGAATTATGTGCAGTAATGCCTAGAAAATGCACATAATACCCTAAATATTGTAAATGAACCCGGAAAAGTGCCAATTTGAACACGGTGATTAGCAGGGTTTATGTTCATCGTAGAAAGAACTCATGCACAAAGGACAAAGGAAATTTGGATTCCCATTCAATCTCGGTGATTTACCATCGCACACGATTCATCTCTGTCGCGTCTGCAAACCGTGTGTGTTCACTCACACATGCAAAAGGAAAAAAAAACCTCGCCCCCTTCGTCCCCACCCACTCCCTGCGGACTCCTCCACAACTCTGCACCTCATCAACTTCTATCGTGGCAGCCACCCTAAGCTCGGTGGCCCTATTGTCGGCGGGCGGACGTCGCACTCCAAATGGCACGGGATTTTGCCCCTACCGCTTTCCGCCGCCTATCTGCACCAACATTCTAGACTCTGGTCGATTGGGGTTTTCTACGGGATTGGCCCGGGGATTTTTTCTCATGGAGAAGGTAATCAACTTAGCAAAACATTCACTCATCTCTTATCGCAGTCCGTTCATCACCGTTAATCAACCGGCAGGAATCACCGTGGAATCATTTTTGTTCTAGCTGATTCGTGGGTGTTCATTCATGTGTCCACAGTGGGAGCACAAATCGGGCAAGTGTGGTCGCGGCCAGTCAGAAACGAAGTTCTATCTCACCATTCCAGATGACTTCAAGGAGCGCCCGGTATTTCAATCTCAACCTACCACGATCGGCATGGCCTAAACATGTGAACATATACCGTCTGTTGCTACATTATCTATATATTTGCATCAATCTTTGTTACATTATCTATTTTAAATTATATATTTTTGTACTTTGCTTTCATCTATATATTGATCTGTTCTATCAGTTACTCCCACATTTGCATCTTGCTATGTTATTTCAATATATCTAATTTACGATCTTAATTTTCATTTCAAGCAGTACATCCCTTGCTTTGCAAGAACAGGAGTAGAAGGAAATCTTGGGCTTTACTTTGTTGATGACTCCCAGGATGTCATATTCACAATGCAGCATGGACATACAATGACGGTTAGCGTAAAACTTGATAAAGATGGCACTCCTATTTTAATGCGGACCTTTGGAGAAAAATGTCTAAGTGTTATGAACTGAAAGCTGGCAATAAAATTCTAGTGCCTCCACCACATCCTGGTCTAACATGGATGTTTACTTCACCAACGTCATCAGCCGATCAAAGTCTGATCGAGGTTAGTGCCCTTTCAACTTTCTCCATGCTGTCATATTACTTAGCAAAATTGGGGTATTTGTTCTGACTAATTGATCACTATTTAAGCAACCAATTGTGATTTCATTTTCTAACTCCGTTCCTAGTCAATAACAAATTCTATTTACAAAATTATGCACACTATTTATTCTTCTGCCATGTTTGGAATAAATAATACCTTTCCACCTTTTAAGCAGGATATGTTGGATGCATAGTGAACGATCTGTACGTTACTAAGCGTACCAAATTTCACTGGAAGGACTTGAAGCGTGTCATAAACTTTGTTGATAATCTGACAGAGATAGCACAGCGTATGAACACAAGATTTTGGATGGGATTAATTATACCTATGGTGCACACATTGAACAAGACCAATTGTGTGCATAAAACGCTGGTAAAAAGTCTTATTTTAATGTTGATGCTCATAAACTATATATATATGTTCAACGATATGTTACAATTGGTTTTTATTCTACCTTTCAACACCAATTGCCCACTGTAGCAGTTCCTGGTTCGATTTCTCGGCATGGTCGAATTACACTTGTGCCCGCTAATAACGCCAAAGTGATTGCAAGGTACTGCATTTCCCGTAGAAATGGAAACCATTCAAATTAACAAATTGTCGCTTGTCGTGGCAATGCATCCATATTGGAAAATTGGAGACACTATTCTACTCATGCTCTATCAAGGCACAGGAGGGCTCTTTCTTTTCATTGACTAGATGCTGAGTCATCGTCATCAAGCTGCTTCTAGTGGATAGTTGTGGTTGTTGGACCTCAGCCTCTTAATATCTGCTAGCTATTACTATGTTAAGTATGTAGATATGGACCATATGGTTGTTAGCCATTAGCCTCTTAAAATGTGATAGTTGTTACATGTTAAGTATCTAGATATGGACCATATGGTTGTCAAAACCATGTTATGAAGATCCTCCTTTTGTCAAATAGTGTAACCAATATATATATATGTTACTCAAATGATGTTAGCCAAGTTCTTATATTTTCATGGAAAGTATTAGTATCATACACGGTTCTTTGAGTTTAAGCGTGTGCCCGATGTCCAGAAGGCATTTGCATATTAACTGTCCATATTGCAAATTCACACACATGTTAACATAAGGAAACGTATGTGTAACTTACTAATCATCACACACGAGTACTCGCAGACGCATTGTGTGTGATACTCCTAGCCACCGCAAGCAACTAGTTTGCATTTTCAAAGTTTTTGTTATGAACAGAATTACACACGAACTTACTATAGTAACCATGTGTGTTATAATTTCTCATCATAAATAGTTCATCCGAGTGGGCTGCTTGTTGCGTATCACACACATCTGGTTTACACGAATTGTTTGTGTTCTTTTGGCTAATCGCAAATGCCGCATATCACACACATCCTGTTAAGATGAACTGTTTCCGTTCTCTTACCTAATTGAAAATAGTTTGTCCGAGTGAACCGTATGTTGTATATCACACACACCTTGATCTGGCTGACCATTTCTATTGCATTCCCTAATAGCACACAGTTCGTCGGAGCGAATTGTATGCCGTATATCGATCGCACACACATTGATATGGCTGCCTGTTTCTGTTGTTCTTCCTCATCGCAAACAGTTCTGATGGATCAACCGTATGCCCAGCATTGCACACGCAAGTAAAATATGAACCGTGTTTGATGTGTCCGCCATCGCAAACATTTTACACCTTTTTTGACTGGTTTTTTACACCACCGTTTGTGATTATTGCATCGCACACAGTTTCGTCGAAGGGTCTCTCATCGTAGTGTCGTGTTAGCAGCATCCTGTGGTAGTGAGAACCTATTTTGGTTTACAATTTTTGAATCCAACCTTATGATTTTGAGATCATTGTATTTGCAAATCATACTATATATATAAAGGAGCATAATTCTTTGTTGTGCTTTTGAAAGTATATATATATAAATTGATGTATATAGAATTTTATTCCAATCGAAAATGGATCTTGTCCGAACAAAAATAGAATACAAAACGGATTGGAATTGAGTTGGCACGGTAAACGTGCAAGCTTTTTTCTCAAAAAATTGAACGAAGCGGCCAAACTCGCAATAACCGCCGAAACCAAAATATGGTAGATGGAAATTACTGCCTGTCCCTAGCATGCAACACATGTCGGCTCGATTTCAATAGGTCTTGATAGGGGCAGGTTTGTAATTTCACTCAAACGTGACATAACTGCCTCTCACCCGGATTCATACACGGTGGGTGCCAAAACATAGTGTCTCCTCGCCCGAAATCGCCTCTCACCCGGATTCATACATGGTGGGCACCGAAACAAACTCTCCTCGGCCGAAATCTCCATCGGCAAATATTCGGTGTATGCGAGATTACCGTCCTATTCCCAACCGACTAATATTGTTGTGATGTAGGAAATTTTAGACGGGGCTAAGTTTGTAAATTTCCTCGCATTTGAGACAAGTGCGCCCTAAAGACATGGTTCCCCCCTTCCTATCTCCCTCCATTTCCCCATTCGTACTCCGTGGGCGCAAAAACACCCTCTCCACCCCAGCCTCCTCCGTCCGCACCCCATCTACCACCGTCCTCCTCCACCATGCCAGAGCTGATACCCCGACGCCGTTGTTGGTGTCAAAACCGGCAGATCTCGGTAGGGGGCTCAAGCTGTGCATCTGAGGATCAATAGTAACAATGGAGAAGGGACACAGTGTTTATCCAGGTTCAGGCCCTCTTAATGGAGGTAAAACCCTACTCCTGCTTGATTATATTCGAGGGTATAGGAGTTACAAGAGTTGATCTACCACGAGATCGATTCGGCTAAACCTAGATAGAAAGCCTAGCAATGTTATGATCCTGCCTCCGATCTACCCTCCGGTTTATATAGGCACCGGAAGGGCTTAGGGTTGTACAAAGTCGGTTTTACAGAAAGGAATAAGCTATCCGGACACCTAAACTTGCCATCCATTTATACGGGAGTCCCCACTAGACACGAGAGATAATCTTCTGTCTTGTGTCTTGGCGGCCCACCAGTCCGGCCCACATCAATAGACCAGACGCCCAAGGACCCCCTAATCCAGGACTCCCATGGTAGCCCCTGAATCAGTCTTCAATGATGATATATTCGGCGCTCAGATTGTCTTCGGCATTGCAAGGCAGGTTCCTTAGAGAATACACGCCGTCTTTCCTCTGTAAAAAGAATTGTATCCGGCTTTTCACAACAAACGCAACCCTTAGTCGCAATGGCAGGATATATACATAATAAAAAAGGAGAACAATGTCTTTTACTGACAACTTTTTCGGCGAAACGTCAGACTTGACCTTTTGGCATTTCAAACCATTTTCACGCTCTGTGTTCCGTGTTTCGAGGCCACGCCTCATTGGCACATCCCGTCAAAACAGAGATCGTGCCCACTTATATACGGGATTGAAAAACGATATTTGGGTAATCCAACCGACTTCGGTGCATACCCACATTAGGAACAGGTGAGGTTTTAAGGCTAGGGAGGCGGGCTCTTGGCATTCACGGCTTATATAAATGGGTAAAGATTCATCTTTTCCATCCCACACCTTCTTCCTTCCTCTGCCTCCCTATCTCCGAGCTCTAGCGCCTGAGCCTTGAAACCTCCCACTGCCACCAACCTCTCTAGTCATGTCCGAATCCGGCTTCCAGGGCAAGTGGGCAGCCTCCTCTAGGAGGGAGAAGGACATCAAGGAGCCCCAGGATGCGGGGTACCTGAGTACAAACATCGCGTACAGGGTCCCTGCCAAGAAGCAAGTCATCCCCACCCCGGAGCCCGGCGAAAGGGTGGTATTCATCCCCCACTTCCTCTGTAGACTAGGGTTTCCACTTCATCTTTTTGTCCGCGGCCTCATGTTCTAGTACGGGCTAGATTTCCATGATCTAGCCCCAAACTCATTCCTCCACATCTCGGCGTTTATCGTCGTGTGCGAGGCGCTCCTCCGCATTCCCCCCACTTCGGCCCCTGGCTCAAAGTCTTCAACGTAAAGCCAAACGTGGTGGATGGGGAGCACGCAGAATGCGGAGGCGCAATGGTAAGAAAGCTTCCCAACGTCACCTAGCCCAAACGGGCTTTTGTGGAAACTGTGAAAATATGGCAGCATGAGTGGTTCTATATCACCGAACCTCGCGGTGCCAACTAGGTGGCCACTCCTGAGTTTAGATCCGGACCCCCAATGCGGCTAGCATCATGGATCAACAAAGGTTTGGACTGGAGGTCAACTGACGAGGTGTCGATGCTGCAAAATCGCATCAAAAACATCATAAAAAGGAACACCGACCTCACCGACGTGGTTCAGGTGATGCTATTCCGCTGGACCCTTCCCTGCCAGCATCGGCCTCTCCACATGTGGGAGTTTAACCCGGAAGGGCCGCAGACCTTGCAACAGTTCTTTGACATGATGCACGAAGATATCTGATACGTCTCCAATGTATCTATAATTTTGATGGTTCCATGCTATTATATTACCCGTTTTGGATGTTTATGGGCTTTACTTTACACTTTTATATCATTTTTGGGACTAACCTACTAACCGGAGGCCCAGCCCATATTGCTGTTTTTTTGCCTATTTTAGTGTTTCGAAGAAAAGGAATATCAAACGGAGTCCAAACGGAATGAAACCTTCGGGAGCGTGATTTTTGGAACGAATGTGATCCAGAGGACTTGGAGTGGAAATCAAGCAACAACCGAGGCGGCCACGAGGGTGGAGGTTGCCCCCCCCCCCCCCTACTGGGCATGCCCCCCTGTCTTGTGGGCCCCTTGGGCGTCCACCGACCTACTTCTTCCTCCTATATATACCCATGTACCCCGAAAACATCAGAAGCTACCACGAAAAACTATTTCCACCACCGTAACCTTCTGTATCCATGAGATCCCATCTTGGAGCCTTCGTTGGCGCTCCGCTGGAGGGGGAATCGACCACGGAGGGCCTCTACATCATCTCCAAGGCCTCTCCGATGAGTTGTGAGTAGTTTACCACAGACCTTCGGGTCCATAGTTATTAGCTAGATGGCTTCTTCTCTCTCTTTGAATCTCAATACCGTGTTCTCCTTGATCTTCTTGGAGATCTATTCGATGTAACTCTTTTGGCGATGTGTTTGTCGAGATCCGATGAATTGTGGGTTTATTATCAAGTTTATCTATGAGAAATATTTGAATCTCCTCTGGATTCTTTTATGTGTGATTAAGTTATCTTTGCAAGTCTCTTCGAATTATCAGTTTGGTTTGGCCTACTGGACTGACCTTTCTTGCAATGGGAGAAGTGCTTAGCTTTGGGTTCAATCTTGCAGTGTCCTTTCCTAGTGACAGCAGGGGCAGCAAGGCACATATTGTATTGTTGCCATCGAGGATAAAAAGATGGGGTTTATATCATATTGCATGAGTTTATCCCTCTACATCATGTCATCATTCTTAATGCGTTACTCTGTTCTTTATGAACTTAATACTCTAGATGCATGCTGGATAACGGTCAATGTGTGGAGTAATAGTAGTAGATGCAGGCAGGAGTCGGTCTACTTGTCACGGACGTGATGCCTATATACATGATCATGCCTAGATAATCTCATAATTATTTGCTTTTCTATCAATTGCTCAACAGTAATTTGTTCACCCACCGTAATACTTATGCTATCTTGAGAGAATCCACTAGTGAAACCTATGGCCCCCGGGTCTATCTTTTATCATATATGCTTTCAATCTACTTTTATTTTCATCTTTACTTTTCCTATCTATATTATAAAATACCAAAAATATATTTATCTTATCACATTATCTCTATCAGATCTCACTTTCGCAAGTGGCCGTGAAGGGATTGACAACCCCTTTATTGCATGGGTTGTGAGTTCTTGTTTGTTTGTGTAGGTGTGTGGGACTTTTGAGGAGCCTCCTACTGGATAGATAATTGGTTCTCAAAAACTGAGGGAAATACTTACGCTACTATTGCTGCATCACCCTTTCCTCTTCAAGTAAAACCAACGCAAGCTCAAGACGTAGCAAGAAGGTGTTGGGGAACATAGTAATTTCAAAAAAAAATCCTATGCACACGCCAGATCATGGTGATGCATAGTAACGAGAGGGGAGAGTGTGTCCATGTACCCTCATAGACCAAAAGCAGAAGAATTAGCACAACGCGGTTGATGTAGTCATACGTCTTCACGATCCGACCGATCAAGTACCGAACGCACGGCACCTCCGAGTTCAGCACACGTTCAGCTCGATGACGTCCCTCAAACTCCGATCCAGCCGAGCTTTGAGGGAGAGTTCTGTCAGCACGATGGCGTGGTGACAATGATGATGTTCTACCGACGCAGGGCTTCGCCTAAGCACCACTACGATATTATCGAGGTGGACAATGGTGGAGGGGGGCACCGCACACGGCTAAGAGATCTCAAGGATGAAATTGATGTGTCTCTAGGGGGTGCCTCCCTCCCCGTATATAAAGGAGTGGAGGAGGGGGAGGGGTCCGGCCACCCTTGGCACGCCCCATGAGGATTCCTACTCCCACCGGGAGTAGGACTCCCCCCTTCCTTGTTGGAGTAGGAGAGGAGAGGGAAGGAGAGAGAGGGGGGAAGGAAAAGGGGGGCGCCACCCCCCCCCTCCTTGTCCAATTCGGATTTGGGGGGAGGGACGCGTGGCTGCCCCTTGGCCGCCTCTCCTCTTCCACAACTTGGGCCCATGAGGCCCATTAACCTCCAGGGGGGTTCCAGTAACCCCCCGGTACTCCGGTATATATCCGATAACCCCCGAAACCATTCCGGTGTCCGAATATAGTCGTCCAATATATCAATCTTTATGTCTCAACCATTTCGAGACTCCTCGTCATGTCCGTGACCATATCCGGGACTCCGAACTACTTTTGGTACATCAAAACATATAAACTCATAATATAACCGTCATCTAACTTTAAGCGTGCGGACCCTACGGGCAAGTCTCTTTACTCGTTACGTAATGCATCATCCCGTAACTAACTCATTAGCTACATTGCTTGCAAGGCTTATAGTGATGTGCATTACCGAGAGGGCCCAAAGATACCTCTCCGACAATCGGAGTGACAAATCCTAATCTCGAAATACGACAACTCAACAAGTACCTTCAGGGACACCTGTAAAGCACCTTTATAATCACCCAGTTACGTTGTGACGTTTGGTAGCACACAAAGTGTTCCTCCAGTAAATGGGAGTTACATAATCTCATAGTCATAGGAACATGTATAAGTCATGAAGAAAGCAATAGCAACGTACTAAATGATCAAGTGCTAAGCTAACGGAATGGGTCAAGTCAATCACATCATTCTCCTAATGATGTGATCTTGTTATCAAATGACAACTCATGTCCATGGTTAGGAAACTTAACCATCTTTGATTTATGAGCTAGTCAAGTAGAGGCATACTAGTGACACTCTGTTTGTCTATGTATTCACACATGTATTATGTTTCCGGGTAATACAATTCTAGCATGAATAATAAACATTTATCATGATATAAGGAAATAAATAATAACTTTATTATTGCCTCTAGGGCATATTTCCTTCAGTCTCCCACTTGCACTAGAGTCAATAATCTAGATTACACAGTAATGATTCTAACACCCATGGAGCCTTGGTGCTGATCATGTTTTGCTCGTGGAAGAGACTTATTCAACGGGTCTGCAACATTCAGATCCATATGTATCTTGCAAATCTCTATGTCTCCCACCTGGACTTGGTCCCGAATGGAATTGAAGCGTCTCTTGATGTGTTTGGTTCTCTTGTGAAATCTGGATTCCTTTGCTAAGGCAATTGCACCAGTATTGTCACAAAAGATTATCATTGGACCCGATGCACTAGGTATGACACCTAGATCAGATATGAACTCCTTCATCCAGACTCCTTCATTTTCTGCTTCCGAAGCAGCTATGTACTCCGCTTCACATGTAGATCCCGCCACGATGCTTTGTTTAGAACTACACCAATTGACAGCTCCACCGTTCATTATAAACACGTATCTGGTTTGCGATTTAGAATCGTCCGGATCTGTGTCAAAGCTTGCATCGACGTAACCTTTTACAACTAGCTCTTTGTCACCTCCATAAACGAGAAACATATCCTTAGTCCTTTTCAGGTATTTCAGGATGTTCTTGACCGTTGTCCAGTGATCCGCTCCTGGATTAGTTTGGTACCTCCCTGCTAAACTAATAGCAAGGCACACATCAGGTCTGGTACACAGCATTGCATACATGATAGAGCCTATGGCTGAAGCATAGGGAACTTCTTTCATTTTCTCTCTATCTTCTGCAGTGGTCGGGCATTGAGTCTGACTCAATTTCACACCTTGTATTACAGGAAAGAACCCTTTCTTTGCTTGATCCATTTTGAACTTCTTCAAAACTTTATCAAGGTATGTACTTTGTGAAAGTCCAATTAAGCGTCTTGATCTATCTCTATAGATCTTGATGCCCAATATATAAGTAGCTTCACCGAGGTCTTTCATTGAAAAACTTTTATTCAACTATCCTTTTATGCTATCCAGAAATTCTATATCATTTCCAATCAATAATATGTCGTCCACATATAATATTAGAAATGCTACAGAGATCCCACTCACTTTCTTGTAAATACAGGCTTCTCCAAAAGTCTGTATAAAACGATATGCTTTGGTCACACTATCAAAGCGTTTATTCCAACTCCGAGAGGCTTGCACCAGTCCATAAATGGATCGCTGGAGCTTGCACACTTTGTTAGCACCCTTTGGATCGACAAAACCTTCTGGTTGCATTACATACAACTCTTCTTCCAGAAATCCATTCAGGAATGCAGTTTTGACATCCATTTGCCAAATTTCATAATCATAAAGTGCGGCAATTGCTAACATGATTCAGACAGACTTAAGCATCGCTACGGGTGAGAAAGTCTCATCGTAGTCAACCCCTTGAACGTGTCGAAAACCTTTTGCAACAAGTTGAGATTTGTAGACAGTAACATTACCATTAGCGTCAGTCTTCTTCTTGAAGATCCATTTATTCTTGATGGATTGCCGATCATCGGGCAAGTCAACCAAAGTCCATACTTTGTTCTCATACATGGATCCCATCTCAGATTTCATGGCCTCAAGCCATTTTGCGAAATCTGGGCTCATCATCGCTTCCTCATAGTTCGTAGGTTTGCCATGGTCAAGTAACATGACCTCCAGAATAGGATTACCATACCACTCTGGTGTGGATCTTACTCTGGTTGACCTACGAGGTTCGGTAGTAACTTGATCTGAAGTTTCATGATCAACATCATTAGCTTCCTCACTAATTGGTGTAGTCGTCACAGGGACCAGTTTCTGTGATGAACTATTTTCCAATAAAGGAGCAGGTATAGTTACCTCATCAAGTTCTACTTTCCTCCCACTCACTTCTTTCGAGAGAAACTCCTTCTCTAGAAAGGATCCATTCTTGGCAACGAATGTCTTGCCTTCGGATCTGTGATAGAAGGTGTACCCAACAGTTTCCTTTGGGTATCCTATGAAGACACGTTTCTCCGATTTGGGTTCGAGCTTATCAGGTTGAAGCTTTTTCACGTAAGCATCGCAGCCCCAAACTTTAAGAAACGACAACTTTGGTTTCTTGCCAAACCACAGTTCATAAGGTGTCGTCTTGACGGATTTTGATGGTGCCCTATTTAATGTGAATGTAACCGTCTCTAAAGCATAACCCCAAAATGATAGCGGTAAATCAGTAAGAGACATCATAGATCGCACCATATCTAGTAAAGTACGATTACGACGTTCGGACACACCATTACGCTATGGTGTTCCGGGTGGCGTGAGTTGCGAAACTATTCTGCATTGTTTCAAATGTAGACCAAACTCGTAACTCAAATATTCTCCTCCATGATCAGATCGTAGAAACTTTATTTTCTTGTTACAATGATTTTCAACTTCACTCTGAAATTCTTTGAACTTTTCAAATGTTTCAGACTTATGTTTCATTAAGTAGATATACCCATATCTGCTCAAATCATCTATGAAGGTGAGAAAATAATGATACCCGCCGCGAGCCTCAACATTCATTGGACCACATACATCAGTATGTATGATCTCCAACAAATCAGTTGCTCACTCCATAGTTCGAGAGAACGGCGTTTTAGTCATCTTGCCCATGAGGCATGGTTCACAAGTACCAAGTGATTCATAATAAAGTGATTCCAAAAGTCCATCAGTATGGAGTTTCTTCATGCGCTTTACACCAATATGACCCAAACGGCAGTGCCACAAATAAGTTGCACTATCATTATCAACTCTGCATCTTTTGGCTTCAACATTATGAATATGTGTATCACTACTATCGAGATTCATCAAAAATAGACCACTCTTTAAGGGTGCATGACCATAAAAGATATTACTCATATAAATAGAACAACCATTATTCTCATATTTAAATGAATAACCGTCTCACGTCAAACAAGATCCAGATATAATGTTCATGCTCAACGCTGGCACCAAATAACAATTATTTAGGTCTAAAACTAATCCCGAAGGTAGATGTAGAGGTAGCGTGCCGACGGCGATCACATCGACTTTGGAACCATTTCCCATGCGCATCGTCACCTTGTCCTTAGCCAGTGTCCGCTTAATCCGTAGTCCCTCTTTCGAGTTGCAAATATTAGCAACAGAACAAGTATCAAATACCCAGGTGCTACTGCGAGCTCTAGTAAGGTACACATCAATAACATGTATATCACACATACCTTTGTTCACCTTGCCATCCTTCTTATCCGCCAAATACTTGGGGCAGTTCCGCTTCCAGTGTCCAGTCTGCTTGCAGTAGAAGCACTCAGTCTCAGGCTTAGGTCCAGACTTGGGTTTCTTCTCTTGAGCAGCAACTTGTTTGTCGTTCTTCTTGAAGTTCCCCTTCTTCTTCCCTTTGCCTTTTTTCTTGAAACTGGTGGTCTTATTGACCATCAACACTTGATGCTCCTTCTTGATTTCTACCTCCGCAGCCTTTAGCATTGCGAAGAGCTCTGGAATTGTCTTGTTCATCCCTTGCATATTATAGTTCATCACGAAGCTCTTGTAGCTTGGTGGCAGTGAGTGAAGAATTCTGTCAATGACATTATCATCCGGAAGATTAACTCCCAGTTGAATCAAGTGATTGCAATACCCAGACATTTTGAGTATATGTTCACTGACAGAACCATTC
This sequence comes from Triticum timopheevii, assembly GCA_963921465.1. Taxonomy (NCBI): domain Eukaryota; kingdom Viridiplantae; phylum Streptophyta; class Magnoliopsida; order Poales; family Poaceae; genus Triticum; species Triticum timopheevii. The sequence continues at coordinate 363,538,177 of OY997264.1, forward strand.
TCCTCCATCTTGCAGCTGTAGAACTTATTGGAGACTTCATATCTCTCAATCTGGGCATTTGCTTGAAATATTAACTTCAACTCCTGGAACATCTCATATGCTCCATGACGTTCAAAACGTTGTTGAAGTCCTGGTTCTAAGCCGTAAAGCATGGCACACTGAACTATAGAGTAGTCATTAGCTTTGCTTTGCCAGACGTTCTTAACATCGTCAATTGCATCTACAGTAGGCCTGGCACCCAGCGGTGCTTCCAGGACGTAATTCTTCTTTGCAGCAATGAGGATAATCCTCAAGTTACAGACCCAGTCTGTGTAATTGCTACCATCATCTTTCAACTTTGCTTTCTCAAGGAACGCATTAAAATTTAATGGAACAACAGCACGGGCCATCTATCTACAACAAACATAGACAAGCAAAATACTATCAGGTACTAAGTTCATGATAAATTTAAGTTTAATTAATCATATTACTTAAGAACTCCCACTTAGATAGACATCTCTCTAATCATCTAAGTGATCACATGATCCAAATCAACTAAACCATAACCGATCATCACGTGAAATGGAGTAGTTTTCAATGGTGAACATCACTATGTTGATCATATCTACTATATGATTCACGCTCGACCTTTCGGTCTCAGTGTTCTGAGTCCATATCTGCATATGCTAGGCTCGCCAAGTTTAACCTGAGTATTTTGCGTGTGCAAAACTGGCTTGCACCCATTGTAGATGGACGTAGAGCTTATCACACCCAATCATCACGTGGTCTCTGGGCACGACGAACTTTGGCAATGGTGCATACCCAGGGAGAACACTTTTATCTTGAAATTTAGTGAGAGATCATCTTATAATGCTACCGTCAATCAAAGCAAGATAAGATGCATAAAAGATAAACATCACATGCAATCAATATAAGTGATATGATATGGCCATCATCATATTGTGATTGTGATCTCCATCTCCGAAGCACCGTCATGATCACCATCGTCACCGGCGCAACACCTTGATCTCCATCGTATCATCGTTGTCGTCCCACCAACTATTGCTTCTACGACTATCGCTACCGCTTAGTGATAAAGTAAAGCAATTACAGGGCGATTGCATTGCCTACAATAAAGCGACAACCATATGGCTCCTGCCAGTTGCCGATAACTCGGTTACAAAACATGATCATCTCATACAATAAAATATAGCATCACGTCTTGACCATATCACATCACAACATGCCCTGCAAAAACAAGTTAGACGTCCTCTACTTTGTTGTTGCAAGTTTTACGTGGCTGCTATGGACTTAGCAAGAACTGTTCTTACCTACGCATCAAAACCACGACGATAGTTCGTCAAGCTAATGTTTTTTTAACCTTCTCAAGGACCGGGTGTAGCCACACTTGGTTCAACTAAATTTGGAGAAACTGACACCCGCCAGCCACCTGTGTGCAAAGCACGTCGGTAGAACCAGTCTCGCGTAAGCGTACGCGTAATGTCGGTGCGGGTCGCTTCATCCAACAATACCGCCGAACCAAGTATGACATGCCGGTAAGCAGTATGACTTGTATCGCCCACAACTCACTGGTGTTCTACTCATGCATATAACATCAATGCATAAAACCTGGCTCAGATGCCACTATTGGGGAACGTAGTAATTTCAAAAAAATTCCTAAGCACACGCAAGATCATGGTGATGCATAGCAACGAGAGGGGAGAGTGTGTCCATGTACCCTCGTAGACCGAAAGCGGAAGCATTAGCACAATGCGGTTGATGTAGTCGTACGTCTTCACGATCCGACCGATCAAGTACCAAACGCACGGCACCTCTGAGTTCAGCACACGTTCAGCTTGATGATGTCCCTCAAACTCCGATCCAGCCAAGCATTGAGGGAGAGTTCCGTCAGCACGACGGCGTGGTGACGATGATGATGTTCTACCGACGCAGGGCTTCGCCTAAGCACCGGTACGATATTATCAAGGTGGACAATGGTGGAGGGGGGCACCGCACACGGCTAAGAGATCTCAAGGATCAAATTGTTGTGTCTCTAGGGGGTGCCTCCCTCCCCGTATATAAAGGAGTGGAGGAGGGGGAGGGGGCCGGCCACCCTTGCCGCGCCCCATGAGGATTCCTAGTCCCACCGGGAGTAGGACTCCCCCCTTCCTTGTTGGAGTAGGAGAGGAAAGGGAAGAAGAGAGAGGGGGAAAGGAAAGGGGGGCGCCACCCCCCCTCCTTGTCCAATTCGAACTGGGGGGGCGCGGCTGCCTCTTGGCCGCCTCTCCTCTTCCACCACTTGGGCCCATGAGGCCCATTAACCTCCGGGGGGGTTCCGGTAACCCCCCAGTACTCCGGTATATATCCGATAACCCCCGAAACTATTCTGGTGTCCGAATATAGTCGTCCAATATATCAATATTTATGTCTCGACCATTTCGAGACTCCTCATCATGTCCGTGATCATATTCGGGACTCTGAACTACCTTCGGTACATCAAAACATATAAACTCATAATATAACCGTCATCTAACTTTAAGCATGCGGACCCTACGGGTTCGAGAACTATGTAGACATGACCGAGACATGACTCCGGTCGATAACCAATAGCGGAACCTTCAGAAGGATTTCTGGCGCCATTGCCGGGGAGGTCTTCGCTCAAGTCAAGACATACCAAGTACCCATCACAAACTCATCTCCCTCGCATTTACATTATTTGGCGTTTGCCTCTCGTTTTCCTCTCCCCCACTTCACCCTTGTCGTTTTATTCGCCCTCTCTTTCCCAATCTCCTCTCTCTTTCGCTTGCCTTTTTGTTTGCTTGTGTGTTGGATTACTTGTCGACATGGCGCAAGATAATACCAAATTGTGTGACTTTTCCAATACCAATAATAATGATTTCCTTAGTACTCTGATTGCTCCTCTTAATGATGTTGAGTCTTGTGAAATCAATGCTGCTTTGCTGAATCTTGTTACGAAAGATCAATTCTCCGGCCTTCATAGTGAAGATGTCGCTACCCATCTAAACAAGTTTGTTGATTTGTGTGAGATGCAAAAGAAGAAAGATACGAATAATGATATTGTTAAATTGAAGTTATTTCCGTTTTCACTTAGAGATCGTGCTAAATTTTGGTTTTTGTCTTTGCCTAAGAATAGTATTGATTCATGGAATAAGTGCAAAGATGCTTTTATCTCTAAGTATTTTCCTCCCGCTAAGATCATCTCTCTTAGGAACGATATTATGAATTTTAAACAACTTGATGATGATCATGTTGCCCAATCTTGGGAAAGAATGAAATTGATGATTCAGAATTGCCCTACTCATGGTTTGAACTTATGGATGATCATACAAAAAATTTATGCCGGATTAAATTTTGCTTCTATAAATCTTTTAGATTCGGCCACGGAAGGCACGTTTATCGAAATCACCTTAGGAGAAGCTACAAAACTCCTTGATAATATTATGGCTAATTATTCTCAATGGCACACCGAAAGATCTACTAGTAAGAAAGTGCATGCTATAGAAGAAATTAATGTTTTGAGTGGAAAGATGGATGAACTTATGAAATTGTTTGCTACTAAGAGTGCTTCTTTTGATCCCAATGATATGCCTTTGTCTACTTTGATTGAGAATAATAATGAATCTATGGATGTGAATTTTGTTGGTAGGAATAATTTTGGTAACAATGCTTATAGAGGAAACTTTAATTCTAGACCGTTCCCTAGTAATTCCTCTAATAATTATGGAAATTCCTACAATAATTCTTATGGTAATTTTAATAAGATGCCCTTTGATTTTGAGAATAGTGTGAAAGAATTTATGATCTCTCAAAAGAATTTTAATGCCATGCTTGAAGAAAAATTGCTTAAAGTTGATGATTTGGCTAGGAACGTTGATAGACTTTCGCTTGATGTTGATTCTTTGAAACTTAGATCTAATCGTCCTAAGTGTGATATCAATGAGTCTCTCAAAGCTATGAGAATTTCCATTGATGAGTGCAAAGAAAGAACCGCTAGATTGCGTGCTAAGAAAGATTGCTTTGTAAAGGCGTGTTCTTCTAGTTTCCATGAAAATAATGATGAAGATTTTAAAGTTATTGATGTGTCCCCTATTACATCTTTATTTTGCAATATGAATCTTAATAATGATGGGACTGGAGATGAGTCAACTTTAGTTAAAAGGTGTCCCAGTGATTCGGAGTTTTTAGATCTTGATGCTAAATTTGGTAAAAGTGGGATTGGAGAGGTCAAGACTTTAAATAGCATTGAACCCACTATCTTGGATTTCAAGGAATTTAATTATGATAATTGTTCTTTAGAAGATTGTATTTCCTTGTTGCAATCCGTTGTGAATTCTCCTCATGCTTATAGTCAAAATAAAGCTTTTACCAAACATATTGTTGATGCCTTGATGCAATCTTTTGATGAAAAACTTAATTTGGAAGTTTCTATACCTAGAAAAATTAATGATGAGTGGGAACCTACTATAAAGATTAAAATTAAAGATAATGAGTGTTATGCTTTGTGTGATTTGGGTGCTAGTGCTTCCACGATTCCGAAAACTTTATGTGATATTCTAGGTTTCCATGATCTTGATGATTGCTCTTTAAATTTGCACCTTGCGGATTCCACCATTAAAAAGCCAATGGGAAGGATCAATGATGTTCTCATTGTTGCAAATAGGAATTTGGTGCCCGTAGATTTTATCATTCTTGATATAGATTGCAATCTTTCATGCCCTATTATTCTTGGTAGACCTTTCCTTAGAACGATTGGTTCGATTATTGATAGGAAGGAAGGGAATATTAGATTCCAATTTACATTAAGGAAAGGCATGGAGCACTTTACAAGAAAGAAAGTCAAATTACCTTATGAATCTATCATGCGAGCTACTTATGAATTGAGTGCCAAAGATGGCACTACTTAGATCTATCCTCGCTTTTATGCCTAGCTAGGGGCGTTAAACGATAGCGCTAGTTGGGAGGCAACCTAATTTTATTTTGTGTTTTTTGTTTTTGCTTCTATTTAGTAATAAATTTTTCATCTATCTTCTGTTTAGATGTGTTTTTATGTTTTAATTAGTGTTTGTGCCAAGTAGAACCTATAGGATAACCTATGGTGATAATTAATTTGATTTTGCTGAAAAATAGAAACTTTGCACGCACAGAAATAATTTTAGTAATTCACAGAAATGTTCTTTTGCGTTGATTCTTTTTGTTGTAGATCAATAGACAAATTTCCCAGGACTTCCTATTTTGGTAGGATTTTTAGAGTTCCATAAGTATTAGAGAGTTACAGATTGCTACAGACAGTTCTGTTTTTGACAGATTCTGCTTTTCGTGTGTTGTTCGCTTATTTTGATGCATCTATGGCTAGTATGTAAGGTTATGAACCATATAAAAGTTTAAATACAGTAGGTTTAACACCAATATAAATAAATAATGAGTTAATTACATTACCTTATGTGGTGGTTTTTCTTTCTTGCACTAATGGAGCTTACTTGATTTCCTGTTGAGTTTTGTGTTGTGAAGTTTTCAAGTTTTGGGTAAAGATTTGATGGACTATGGAATAAGGAGTGGCAAGAGCCTAAGCTTGGGGATGCCCATGGAACCCCAAGATATTCAAGAATAGCCAAAAGCCTAAGCCTGGGGATGCCCCGGGAAGGCATACCCTCTTTCGTCTTCGTTCATTGGTAACTTTACTTGGAGATATATTTTAATTCGCCACATGATATGTGTTTTGCTTGGAGCGTCTTGTATGATATTAGTCTTTGATTTTTAGTTTTCCACAATCATACTTGCTGTACACACCTTTTGGGAGAAACCCACTTGATTGGAATTTATTAGAATACTCTATGTGCTTCACTTATATCTTTTGAGCTAGATAGTTTTTGCTCTAGTGCTTCACTTATATCTTTTAGAGCACAACGGTGGCTTAATTTTGAAGAAATTGTTGATCTCTCATGATTCACTTATATCATTTTGAGAGTCTCTTAGAACAGCATGGTATTTGCTATGGTTATAAAATTGGTCCTAAAATGATGGGCATCCAAGTTGGGTATAATAAAAACTATCATAGGAAGTGAATTGGATGCTATGATCAATTTGATACTTGATAATTGTTTTGAGATATGGAGGTAGTGATATTAGAGTCATGCTAGTTGGGTGATTATGAATTTAAAGAATGCTTGTGTTGAAGTTAGCAAGTCCCGTAGCATGCACGTATGGTGAAAGTTGTGTAACAAATTTGAAACATGATGTGTTCTTAGATTGTGCATCCTTATGAGTGGCGGTCAGGGACGAGCGATAGTCTTTTCCTACCAATCTATCCCCCTAGGAGCATGCGTGTAGTGCTTGGGTTTTGATGACTTGTAGATTTTTGCAATAAGTATATGAGTTCTTTATGACTAATGTTGAGTCCATGGATTATACGCACTCTCACCCTTCCATCATTGCTAGCCTCTTCGGTACCGTGCATTGCCCTTTCTCACCTTGAGAGTTGGTGCAAACTTCGCCGGTGCATCCAAACCCCGTGATACGATACGCTCAATCACACATAAACCTCCTTATATCTTCCTCAAAACAGCCACCATACCTACCTATTATGGCATTTCCATAGCCATTCCGAGATATATTGCCATGCAACTTTCCACCGTTCCGTTCATCATCATGACACGCATCATCATTGTCATCTTGCCTTGCATGATCATGTAGTTGACATCGTATTTGTGGCAAAGCCACCATGCATAATTTTTCATACATGTCACTCTTGATTCATCGCCCATCCCAGTACACCGCCGGAGGCATTCATATACAGTCATGCCTTGTTCTAGTTTTGGGTTGTAATTCATGAGTTGTAAATAAATAGAAGTGTGATGATCATCATTATTAGAGCATTGTCCCCAAATAAAAAAAGGAAGGCCAAAAAAAGAAAAGAAAGGCCAAATAAAAAATAAGAGAAAGGCCAAATAAAAAAATAAAGGACCAAAAAAATAAAAAAAGGGGGCAATGTTACTATCTTTTTTCCACACTTGTGCTTCAAAGTAGCACCATGTTCTTCATATATAAAGTCTTTTATGTTGTCACTTTCATATACTAGTGGGAATTTTTCATTATAGAACGTGGCTTGTATATTCCTACGATGGGCTTCCTCAAAATGCCCTAGGTCTTCGTGAGCAAGCAAGTTGGATGCACACCCACTTAGTTTCTTTTGTTGAGCTTTCATACATTTATAGCTCTAGTGCATCCGTTGCATGGCAATCCCTACTCCTTATGTTGACATCAATTGATGGGCTTCTCCATAGCCCGTTGATTATCCTCGTCAATATTAGACTTTCTCCTTTTTTGTCTTCTCCACACAATCCCCATCATCATATTCTATTCCACCCATAGTGCTATATCCATGGCTCACGCTCATGTATTGCGTGAAAGTTGAAAAAGTTTGAGATTATTTAAGTACGAAACAATTGCTTGGCTTGTCATCGGGGGTGTACAAGATGGGAGCATTTTTGTGTGACGAAAATGACGCATAGCCTAACTATATGATTTTGTAGGGATGAACTTTCTTTAGCCATGTTATTTTGAGAAGACATGATTACTTTGATTAGTATGCTTGAAGTATTACTATTTATTATGTCAATATGAACTTTTATTTTGAATCATTTGGGTCTGAACATTCATGCCACAATAAATAAAAGTACATTGAGAATTATGCTAGGTAGCATTCCACATCAAAAATTCTGTTTTTATCATTTACCTACTCGAGGACGAGCAGGAATTAAGCTTGGGGATGCTTGATACGTCTCTAATGTATCTATAATTTTTTATTGTTCCATGCTATTATATTACCCATTTTGGATGTTTATGGGATTTACTTTACAAGTTTATTTCATTTTTGGGACTAACCTACTAACCGGAGGCCCAACCCGTATTGCTGTTTTTTTGCCTATTTCAGTGTTTCGAAGAAAAGGAATATCAAACGGAGTCCAAACGGAATGAAACCTTCGGGAGCGTGATTTTTGGAACGAACGTGATCCAGAGGACTTGGAGTGGAAGTCAAGCAACAACCGAGGCGGCCACGAGGGTGGAGGTCGCCCCCCCCCCCCCTACTGGGCGCGCCCCCTGTCTCGTATGCCCCTCGGACGTCCACCGACCTACTTCTTCCACCTATATATACCCATGTACCCCGAAAACATCAAAAGCGACCACAAAAAACTATTTCCACCACCTTAACCTTCTGTATCCGCGAGATCCCATCTTGGAGCCTTTGCCGGCGCTCCGCCGGAGGGGGAATCGACCACGGAGGGCCTCTACATCATCTCCAAGGCCTCTCCGATGAGTTGTGAGTAGTTTACCACATACCTTTGGGTCCATAGTAATTAGCTAGATGGCTTCTTCTCTCCCTTTGAATCTCAATACCATGTTCTCCTTGATATTCTTGGAGATCTATTCGATGTAACTCTTTTTGCGGTGTGTTTGTCGAGATCCGATGAATTGTGGGTTTATGATCAAGTTTATCTATGAGAACTATTTGAGTCTCCTCTGAATTCTTTTATGTGTGATTATCTTTGCAAGTCTCTTCGAATTACCAGTTTGGTTTGGCCTACTAGATTGATCTTTCTTGCAATGGGAGAAGTGCTTAGCTTTGGGTTCAATCTTGCGGTGTCCTTTCCCAGTGACAGCAGGGGCAGCAAGGCACGTATTGTATTGTTGCCATCGAGGATAAAAAGATGGGGTTTATATCATATTGCATGAGTTTATCCCTCTACATCATGTCATCTTTCTTAATGCGTTACTCTGTTCTTTATGAACTTAATACTCTAGATGCATGTAGGATAGCGGTTGATGTGTGGAGTAATAGTAGTAGATGCGGGCAGGAGTCGGTCTACTTGTCACGGACGTGATGCCTATATACATGATCATGCCTAGATAATCTCATAATTATTTGCTTTTCTATCAATTGCTCGACAGTAATTTGTTCACCCACCGTAATACTTATGCTATCTTGAGAGAAGCCACTAGTGAAACCTATGGCCCCCGGGTCTATCTTTTATCATATAAGCTTTCAATCTACTTTTATTTGCATCTTTACTTTTCCTATCTATATTATAAAATACCAAAAATATATTTATCTTATCATATTATCTCTATCAAATCTCACTTTCAAAAAGTGGCCGTGAAGGGATTGACAACCCCTTTATTGCGTTGGTTGTGAGTTCTTGTTTGTTTGTGTAGGTGCGTGGGAATTTTGAGGAGCCTCCTACTGGATTGATACCTTGGTTCTCAAAAACTTAGGGAAATACTTACACTACTATTGCTGCATCACCCTTTCCTCATCAAGGAAAACCAACGCAAGCTCAAGACGTAGCAATATCTGGAGGCTGCTTTTCAAGGCCCAGAAGCAGAAGTCATGACCGGAGATGACCGATGACATCGGCCTCGACTGTGCTCACTCAACCACTCCGATAAGTTTTTAGCTTCTGAACATAACTTAGTCCGGAAATCGCAGGGGTGTATTGAGACTCTCATGTTTGAAACAGGGCTGGACGAAGAAGGCGGAGTGGATCAAGTGTCCGAATCCGCTGCCCGAGAGCCTTGCTGATCCTCTGCTAACGAGGATACTGGTTCTGGCGCCATACTAGGCGCCGGAAAAGAAGACCAAGAAAAAGGTCAAGGAGGCCAAAGACGCCCCCCACCGAAAAGGTCCCTTGGACACTATGTCCGGGGAGTCTGAAGCCCTCTCCTCCCACGAGGGAGATGAAGACAAAAGGAGGAGGAGAAGGAAGAGAACAACTCTCCCCCTAAGGGGAGGAGGAAGAAAAGGGTGGCTTCCGCAGACCCAGAAGCAGAGGCGTCCAAAAGGGGCAGAGTATCTCTCATGGACGACTCGGATTCGGATGCCGAAGTCATCCTCGAGCACCGCCACAGGTCGAAGCCCCCAGCCGAATCGAGAGTATCTTCAGATGCCCTACATACACCGACGTTTATGGTTTTTAACATATTGCATTGTGTGTTTCAGCCCGGCCCGTGATCTCCCTCAAATGTCGTCTCCGGGAAATTCATTGGAGCCAGGGATGGTGGAGAGCGACACGCCTTCGCGGGCTTCCCTGTCTACTGCTCCGGACGACAAAGAAGTCGTGTCCGAAGATCCTCTCCAGGCCATGAAGAGGTGCAGGAGGTCGTCAGGACGGTGCCAGAGGGTAAAACCTCGGCTGCCAAAGACATGGGGGCCCAATCCCTATGGAGACTGAGGACGGGGGCCATGACCAATCCGGCCCCCAGCCGCACACTATTCTGGAAACCCATACGGTTCCGGAATCCAGCAAGCAACCCCCTTTGAAGGAGGGGGGAGCGTCGACTCCACCTGCGACCTCCATGAATCCGGAAGTGCTGGATAATTTAACGGAAGCGCTTCGTCATGCTTCCGTCGTGAAAGAGCACCACACCCTTATGGGTGTGGTGGCTGAGAAGATTCAGTCTACCATAAGCAGGCTGAATGAAGCCATTACTAGCCTCTTAACAGGCTTTGAGGTATGCGATGTAATTTTCTAACCAATTTCAATAAAGAGATATACCTGTGCATATATAGTAGCCCCTGACACCCTATTCGGTTTTGAAGAAGCCGGACAGAGGATCACATAGTGTTTGGGAGAGGTGACATTCTATTATACAACAGGCTTCCCTGCCGGCGGCAAGCGCCCAGTCCTCAGAAGTTTCCAAACTCACTTGGAAGCTACGGCTGGCCGATGAAGAGGTTGTCCGCATCAATAAGCTGTTTGAGGAGACGCAAGGTATGCGTACATTGAGTATAAGTCCCCAAGTGTACATATTTTGATCGTTTGATGATGGACTAAAAAATGTTTTAACTATGCCCGCAGTTGGCGCCGATGAGGTTGAGTCCCTCAAATGCGCCCTTGCTGAAGCCAAGAAGGAGGCAGAGGCGAGCAAGGCGGCCGCAGACAAGACGGCCGAAAGCTTAGAGGAGGAGAAGACCACCCGCCAACGACATGAGGCGCGGGTGGGTGAGGTTGAAAAAGAGCTCAAGGACGCCATTGCTAGATGCGAGTCCTTGGAGCAGACGATCTCGGAACAGGCCTCCGAGCTCGTCAAAGCCCGTGAGAGCCTGAAGGAAGCCCGGGCTAATGCCCAAGACGCTCGCCGGGAGATCCAGGAGGCGAGGCATATTGCGGCTGGTAAGGCCTTTATTATGCAGAGTAGGTATACCAGTAGAAGATATATTTTACTAACCCAAGTTCGGAGTTCTCTAGGCGCCTTTGCCGACCTGCCAAGAAGCATTGCAGACGCTGCCGCATTCTTCCGAGCCGAAGAGGGTAGCTCCACGGAAAAACTGTTCTGGTCGCAGTACCTGGCGCCAGAGCTTCCAGTGTCCCTGAGCGACCAGATGAAGCAGTTGTCCGAGCTGCATAGGATGGCTGGCCTAACCATGAAGGACGTGATAGTCTGTCTGTGGCCGGCCGAAGCCGTACCAAGCAGCCACTTCAGGTTCATGAAGAAGCTGGTGGAGGCGCTCCCTCGGATTGATGCCCTTAAGAGGTCATCCTGTATTGAGGGTGCTCGGATGGCCTTTGCCCGGGTGAAGGTTCAGTGGGCGAAGATGAAAGCCAGCGAGGTTGCCACCGCAGAGACACCTAAGGGCAAGGAGCACCGTCGGCCAGAGAGGTACTTCAACGAGGTCCTCGAGGGAGCCCGTATTGTAGAGGGCCAGTGCACCAAGGACATAATGTTTGAGTAGTTGTGTCCAGTTTGCAAGAGCGATGTAATGAACTCGTAATGTATGATAAGTATGATTACGCTTTATTATCAGTTTATCCTCCAATTAGCTATTTATATGTCTGAAAGTTTACCAGTCGACGGCTTCAGCCCCCACGTAGATGCTATAGGGGTGTTCGGGACCGCATGACCGCACTTTATCCAACGTCTTGGTCCAATGTAGGAGGCGTTTTGCAAAGTGAACCAGGCAACCAGACTATGTGGTTTTAGCACTTTCATTTTAGCCATAAGAGTCCATTGGTGGCGCTAAGTACTTAGCCCCTCGTTGCATGACCGGCAATCCAGAGTGCGATGCCTTTGCAACATGGTTGTTCAAAAACCCAGCCCCTCGTATAACACGGCATAAATCGCGAACAATTCATAGTATAACATTAAGTCTCTGGATCGCTGATCCGCTCTCGCTTATCATGACAATCAGTTTTTGGCTTTCTCTACTGAGGTACTTGACCGGACGAACCGGAAATACAATCGCAGCAGTTCTCCCTTTACTACCTTGGCCGAACTTGCGGAATGTAAGATGGCAAACATAGGAGCCGAGCAACCCAACTATAGACCAAAGACATGATTCGGAGCAGATGCATATAATGCAATATCCGGGACGCCAAAGAGTTCCCTATGGGAGTTCGGACTTAAGAATTAGGGCCGTAGACAACCCCTTGTATGAAGACCGTGTCAAGCCACGTATGCCCGTCGAGCGTAAGGGGGAGCGCAGATAACAAGGAGAAAATCCAAAGAAACCAACCAAGAAGGTGATAGGCATATGTGCCCTTCGTATCTTTATTGATATGTCGACTACAGGCAATGTCGCTCAATATGAGGGTCATGTTACTTGCCCGGAGAAAAAAAAGGAAATATTTTACATAAGGTAAAGTCTATCACAGGGCCTAAAAAATCACAGTTCGGAAAAGAAACTCCAATGATGCCCTGCCGCATGTCTGCGCCTTTCCTCCTTAGGAGTGGGTCCTTTGAGAGGATTGTTGGATGGTTGGGATATGCTGGCCTTAAAAGGATCTCATGTGACAACCATCTTTTAAGTAGGGCTCTTGATGAACCTGTGTTAAAAGGAAGAAGATATATGCGGTCCAAGTATGGTCGAGCCGTGTAATGGACTTATTCTGCAGTGTGCCTCCAGCGCCGCCCAAGGTATTTTCAGTGCATAATTATGTACGCGTGGTACATAAGCCGCGACCTGATGAGGCAGTCGGCGGAGGACGAACTGCTAATCAAGGTCCGAATCTGTTGACTTATCGCTGCTATGCATGGACTGAACTTGTTTGTGTGTGTCGACGACTTTATTGGCCGGCGAGCTGTTCGGCTTGATGAGGTCATTGTACACTTCGGCTGCAAGGGCAGTAGTGTGCTCTTCAGTATGGAGCGAGCGTTCCATATTACCATTGACTGTAATAACGTCACGAGGTCCAGGCATTTTGAGCTTCAAGTAAGCATAGTGCGGGACTGCGTTAAAGCGCGCAAAGGCACTTCGTCCTACCAGTGCATGGTAGCCACTGCAGAAAGGGACGATGTCGAAGATTAACTCTTCGTTGCGGAAGTTATCTGGGGAGCCGAATACTACCTCCAGTGTGATTGAGCCCGTGCAACGGGCCTCTACTCCTAGTATTACACCTTTAAAGGTAGTGTTACTAGGCTTGATTCATGACGGGTCGATCCCCATCTTACGGACCGTGGCTTGATATATCAGGTTGAGACCGCTTCCTCCATCGATAAGGACTCGAGTAAGTTGATATCCGTCGATAATTGGATCAAGGACCAGGGCGGCCGAACCCCCGTGACGGATACTAGTTGTGTGGTCCCTGCGATCAAAGGTGATCGGACAGGCTAACCATGGGTTGAATTTCGGGACGACCGGCTCTACGGCATAGACATCCTGAAGTGTGCACTTGCGCTCCCTTCTAGGGATGCAAGTGACATATATCATGTTCACTGTCCTTACCTCGGGGGGAAATTGTTTCTAACCCCCGGTGTTTGGCTGACGGGGCTCATCCTCGTCTTTGCTTGGAGGCCCTTTCCCCTTATTTTTGGTATTTAACTTACCGATCTGCTTCAAGACCCAACAGTCCATGTTGGTATGATTTGCAGGTTTATCAAGTGTGCCATGAATCTGACAAGGCCTCTCGAGGATTTTGTCTAAGCTGGATGGCCTATCCTTGCTGCCTTTAAAAGGTTTCTTCCGCTGACCGGACTTAGGGACGCGGAATCCGGCATTGACTGCTGTATCATCTGCATTGTCGGTGCTATTGTTCCGATGTTTGTTTTTATTTCAGCAAGGTTTACCATTGCCGTCTCGTACCTCAGAGGTGCCGGGGTCACCTGAGTTGTTGCTTATACGAGCCAACCAGTTATCTTCGCCCGCATAGAAGCGGGTCATGAGTGTCGTTAATGTTGCCATGGTCTTCGGCTTTTCCTGCCCAAGGTGTCGGGCGAGCCATTCGTCACGGACGCTGTGCTTAAAGGCCGCTAAGGCTTCAGCATCTGGATAGTCTACGATCTGGTTCTTTTTAGTTAATAACCGATTCCAAAGCTTGCAGGCTGATTCACCTGGCTGCTGAATTATGTGACTCAAGTCGTCAGCATCCGGTGGCTGGACATAAGTGCCCTGGAAGTTAGCCCTAAAGGCATCTTCCAAGTCTTCCCAGGTTACAATGGAGTTTTCTGGGAGGCTATTTAGCCAGTGTCGTGTTGGTCCCTTCAGATTTAGGGGGGGTATTTAATAGCATGGAGATCATCTCCTCGAGCCATATGGAAGTGGAGAAGAAAATCTTCAATCCAGACGGCCGGATCTGTCGTTCCATCATATGGTTTGATGTTTGCGGGTTTAAACCCTTCCAGGAACTGACGCTCCATAACTTCATTAGTGAATCATAGGGGGTGTGCGGCTCCTTTGTATCTCGCGATGTCGTGGCGGAGACCGGCTGACATCTGAGTTCGGTATTGATCCCGAACATCGTAATGGTCATCACGCCAGGCTTCATGGCCATTATCTCGGGCCGGGGCATGCCCCCTTGATCTGTAAATTGATCTGGTCTGACCAGCTTTATAGGCTAGGTCACGTTGCAAGTCGTATGTATATCCCGCGGCTGCAGTCTCCCTGCCTCTTTGAAGAGGGGGTGCGGGTTGGTGTTAGGCTTGATATGCTGCTTTGTCCCATCCACGTGGTGGACGGCCTGGTTGATCTGCCTGATTGTATTTCGATGATATTGGTTCAAGGACTTCGTCGTTGAATTGAGGCAGCAGCTCGTGCCTGGGGTAACTTTTGACAAGTAGTTCATGGCCGTATTCCTCAGCGGCCAGGACCTTAGTCCACCTATCATTCAGCGTGTCTTGCTCTTCTTTGAGCTGTTGCTGCTTCCTCTTCAGGCTCCGAGCTGTGGCAATGAGTTGTTGCTTGAAGAGTTCTTGATCGTGGGGTTCTTCTGGGACGATGAAGTCTTTGTCACCAAGGCTAACCTCCTCTTCGGATTCTGGCATGTAGTTACTATCCTCCGCGTCTTGTTGTCAGCATGTCCGAGGCTGTATTCACCCTCTTCCCTTTCGTCCTATTAAGACGTGGGCTCGACGGGGTGTTCGGGATCTTCGGCGTCATCTGGGGTCACATTATCTATGGTGCCAGTATTGCTATCCTTTGCCCGATGCGATCGTGAGCGGCGCCGCTGACGTTAGTGCTTTGGTGGTTTATCGACGGGTCCATCCTCATTTGGTCTTGGGTTTTCCTCGTTGTTCTTTGGAGTGTCCACCATGTATATATCATAGGTTGAGGTGGCCATCCAACGCCCTGTAACGGGTGGGACTTTGCTTTGTTCGGCGTCGGCATCGTCGTCCATGCCGTCGATGTCTTCGGACGCAAAATCCAACATGTTGGTTAAGTCCTCGACAGTGGCTATCAAGTGGGTGGTGGGTGGGGCGTAAAATTCCCCTCTCTCAACCCCCAGTCCAAGGTGGGTGCAGTTCGGAGGTAAAGCCTCTGTGATGGAGAGAGACTGCATCAGACCCAACACTTCATCTAAGAGCGGGCGCGGGAACCGCGGGTCTGCCGCGATGTGTTCGGCTTGGAGCGCCTGATCGGATCCGCTAAGTGCAGACCTCGGAAATTCAGAATGGTTGCCCAGAGCCAGGTTTAAGCCTGCGTCTGGGTCTTCGGCAGGAAGTTCAATAAGGGAAGAAGTCCGGCGGGGCTTACACTCTCGTCTTCGGACGATGAGACATGCCCAGGATCTAAGGCCGAGGTGAGTGCTGGTGTTGACACCTGGACGAGATCCGCAGGGGATCCGAAGAGTCTTCTTGGATGGGACGCAGAGTGGCAGCCGAGGCCGCGAACCCATCGAAGACCAAGTCTCCTCGGATGTCAGCAACATAATTCAGGTTTCCAAACCTGATCTGGTGGTCGGGGGCGTAACTATCGACGTGCTCGAGGCGGCCGATCGAGTTGGCTCTAAGCACAAAGCCGCCGAACACAAAATCTTGTCTAGGAAGAAAGGTCTCCCTGGACACAGCGTCACCATTGATGAAGAGGTGAGCCATTAATCCTTCTGTCGACAACACAGTGGAGCTCTCAATGAAAGCACCAATGTCGGTGTCAAAACCGGCAGATCTCGGGTAGGGGGGCTCAAGTTGTGCATCTGAGGATCAATAGTAACAATGGAGAAGGGACACAGTGTTTACCCAGGTTCGGGCCCTCTTAATGGAGGGAAAACCCTACTCCTACTTGATTATATTCGAGGGTATAGGGGTTACAAGAGTTGATCTACCACGAGATCTATTCGGCTAACCCTAGATAGATAGCCTAGCAATGTTATGATCCTGCCTTCGATCTACCCTCTGGTTTATATAGACACCGGAAGGGCTTAGGGTTGTACAAAGTCGGTTTTACAGAAAGGAATAGATATTCGGACACCTATACTTGCCATCCACGTATACGGGAGTCCCCAGTGGACACAAGAGATAATCTTCTGTCTTGTGTCTTGACGGCCCACAAGTCCGGCCCACATCAATAGACCGAACGCCTAAGGACCACCTAATCCAGGACTCCCACAGCCGTCGTCCATTACAAGAGATCGACCTCTCTCATCCACAGCTTCTGACCATGATCCTTCCATCTCGTCCTCTCGCTTCAATCCCGCCATCGTCCACCTTGTCGGCCGCTCCTACATCTGTCTCGTCCACTGCGCCGGGATATTTCCCCCGCCGCCACCGTCTACCCTCCTAGATCTGCTTCCATGCCGCCGGCAGTCATCGCTACCGCAACACCGTCAAATTCAAAATAGATGCGGTGTCGCACCAGAGGTGGTACTCTTTTGTATTTGCTCAACTTATTTATCACAGCAAGAAAATAGACCGCCACTGCTTTACTGTGATTTCTTGTCCATCACTTAGGATCTTACTTGTTAGTTGAAAGCAAACGTTGGTTGCGAAGTTGCCTTTGTCCGGTTCGCACCTTCAGATCTGCCATGGCATGCTCAACACTATACTGACAATGCTTATGGTTTTCCCCTTTTATATTCCACACTAGTTAAATGACAATAGACTAAATTTCAAAAATTGGGTTAGTCGATTTTTGAGAGCTCGCCAGAGTTCGTCGGAGGGAAGGAAGGGGCTCGGGTGGGGACGGTGGTGGGGCCTCACCGAATGAAGAAAACTCGACGCGGTTGGGGCGGGGGTGGGGGTGGGGGTGGCGGAGGAACAGAACCAGTGGGGGCGTTCAGGGGAGGGCGGGGGGGTCAGGGCCAGTGGTTCGGCCGGCGGCCCATACGGTGTTCTGTAGGGGAAGAATCGGAGATGAGGAAGAAGGGTTAGGAGATGTAGGATCTTCATCCAACCGCCTGAAATGGCCGACTGACCCAAATGACGAAAGTCACGCGACTTGCATGCAGCCATTCCTTTATATTCAGTACCATCATCGTAGCTACTTAGCACTGCTCCTCAATCCATCAAGCTAAACAATGTGCCACTCATAATTCCAAACTTGTTGCTCAAATACGAATCTGATATGATGCTGATATTACTAAAATAGATAACGTTTAATTGGTCAGCTAATGTTCCTACTTTACTTTTGAAAAGCACGTGCACCACATATAAAGAGACAGCAGGGA
Source organism: Triticum timopheevii (assembly GCA_963921465.1). Lineage (NCBI taxonomy): Eukaryota > Viridiplantae > Streptophyta > Magnoliopsida > Poales > Poaceae > Triticum > Triticum timopheevii. Next base: position 363,556,047 of record OY997264.1, read on the forward strand.
GTTAAATTCTTAATGCGCTCTGGTTCATCATGTGTGGGCACTGCACAACGAACATTTTATTATCCAAAATCTGCTTGCTCTTCTTTAGCATGTTCCTCTTCTGTTCTTCTTTAGTAAGTACTCTCTCCGTTCCTAACTACAAGTCTTTGTATAGATTCCATCATGGACTACATATGGAGCAAAATGAGTGAATCTACACTCTAAATGTATCTGTATACATCTGTATGTGATCCATAGTGGAAATCTCTACAAAGACTTATATTTTGGAATGGAGGGAGTATGATAGTAGTATAGTATGTTCCTTGTAGTGAAGTGGAGCAGGGACATTTGCAGTGTAGAGGTCTATTCGGTCGATTGTGATGGACACTTTCAACTCTTCGGGCCTCTTTGATTCGTAGGATTTTGTAAAACATAGGAATAGGAATTGTAGTGGCCTGCCTACTTGAATCCTATAAGATTAGCAAGCAAATGTGGGGAGTTGTGTCGCCTTTGAGAGTTACACTGATATTAACAGTACCACGCCGTCAGTTGAAGAGTGCTGGTATCCTAAGCCTTTCTAGCCGTACCAGCAATTGTAGCCCATATTTTCCAGCAAGCTCCACTTTCCTGATTTTACTTGTGATGCTTGTGTGTTTCCTGTTATATCTACACTATGATCTGTGTAGCTGCTTTGTGTCGCACTAGCAGCAGTCCATTCTTGAAGCTAAACAACACACCAATCATAAGTCCAAAGCTTACTTCTTCAAATACGAATTGTGATATGATGCTGATATTAGTTAAAAGACACACATTTAATTGGTGAGCTAATGCTCCCACTTGATTTTCCAAATGCATGTGGCCACATATAGAGAGACAACATGGAATTGCATTTCTTTGGGCGCTGTGATTCATCATGAGTGGGCAACCAAAATTGTATGCAAAGAAGCGGAACCTAAAGAATATGCTTCCTCTTCTGTTCTTCAACATGTTCCTCTTTTGTTATTTTGTATTTAGTACGTACAGTATGGTCCTTGTTAGGAAGGGGAGCAAGGATATCTGCAGTCCACAGCTGATAGAGCTGGCCTATACGTGATCGATAGGATTTCAATTAGTACCGGCAATACAACACCGTATTTTCCAACTAGTTCCACTATCCCGATTTTTATATGCTGGTTATGGTGTACCACTTTTATGTACACTATGATCTACCTAGTTGTTGTGTGCTCTTGTTATCATGGTTTGGCAATAAACTCTCTATACAGTATAATATGAACCTATCATCTGCCAACTATCCTTACTTATGGAGTCTATTTTTTGTGTACTTGTGCCAGATTATATTAATGCACGCACCATATTACAGCACACATGGGCTCTCTCATCAGAATCCAGTGATAGCACATAAGGGTTTACAGGGATCCCCTATATTAGAATATCCTCTGCATTACAAAGATAATCTCACTACTATTGATGTTTTCATGCTTCTCAGATATTGTACGTAATCACAATGAATAATAGAATGCACGCATCAAAAAAATATTGTGGAACACTGCAATGACTAACAAATTGGCACCAAGGTGTTGAGTTCCATTCTGGATGCAATGAAACTCATATGCTCCCCACCTGCAGATTCTTGTTCAGAATATGATCCTAATGACTATTCTGACCTCGAGGAGTCAAAGGCAGATGGCCTGTCCTGTTCACCCATCAAGGTGCATGTTCTAATTTGGTAAGGTTTTATTGATTGTGCGTATCTTCCATAAGGTGTCTTGCATTTATTCTAGTTTGTTGCACTGCCATCTGCTTAGTTTACTCATCATATATGTCAAGATGCCATGCCCATCCATTATCAATACATATTCCATCTGTCATCATACCATGTTTTTCCACTCAAATGTTGTTCTTGTGCATCAGACATCAAAAAGGAAGAGGTTGATTGCCGAACCTGGAGGAGCACCAGCAAAGTCCTTGAAAAACGTGGTGGTGTCGGAGAAATCAAACAACACCCCACTTATATCGACTCTACAATCAGTGAGACAAAACATAGGACTGACTCCAGCAGACTGTTGTTCGCACACGAACACGTCACCGTGTACCCTCGACGCCAGGGGTGGTGCACTGCAGCTCACGTCGAAGGAGACCCGCCGGAAGCGCGGTACGCAAGACAATCCGGCGGGTGCTTTTGTAGACCCGAAACCGCACACGCCCGGGAGGGACCCCGTCAGGGCGCGCGGAGGCTATGGGTTGCTCTAGGTCGACTTGATCGCCCCTAGGGCCTCGAGGTTCGCCGCCCTGCAATGGAGAAGAACGAACGAAGAACGAGAAGAAGAAGAACTAGGGTTAAGGAGAAAAGATAAAAGATAAAAACTGGTAGATGAATTGATCGATTGTGTGTTGTTCAATCGGCCGTCACCCCTTAGGTATATAAGAGGCGGCTGGACTTCCCGTGCAAGGAAAAGGCTTGGATTCACATCCAAAACCCTAGCCAAATTCGGATTGGTTTTGCCCGAACTTTCCAAAACTGTTCGGTTTAAACTAGATGCACCTTGCGGGTCTTTTTTGTGGTGGTAAACGATCTCGGATGGAAACGAGCCCAAAAGCAATCTTGACCGTTTCGACGAGACGAACAACTTTTATGTTGAACGTTTTTTGATCAAAGGTCATCTTGAGGGTTAAATCAGTCGCGCAAAACAGGCTATCCCTCGCGCTACCCATCAGACAGGGTGTCTGGTGGGGCGCGCCATTTTTTGCCTCCTGACAGGGATGTATTCCGATGGCTCTAACTTTTGCATACGAACTCGGATTGGAACGATTTTTATATCAAAATCGATCGCTTCGACGAGACGAAGACAATACTTGTAGATAAGTTTTCCATTTGAGGTCGTATTGGGGGGCTTAATCAGCCAAACTATACTCTGAATATAAGATCTTAGTACTTTGAGCATAGTTTCGGCCTTCGAGAGGAAATCGGACTGCAATGACCCAAACTTCAAAGATGTTCATATCGACAATACGGAACTCTTTCATGAAGATCACTTCTCCATTTGAGGTCATCTTAAATAAGTTATTGACCGTGCCAAAATCTGGTGTCAATACATGCCCCCCTGTTTTTCGGCAAAGTTTGTGTGCCGAAAAATAACTTCCGCATAGCTTGTTCTAAGGACGATGTCAACACTCCATCGACCATTTTGTATGTTCTTAGGACGACAAGTATATATCGGCCATTGCTTGTTTGAACCTCTTGATGCAAACTTGGGTGAAAACTTCTCAGCTTCTATAACAATCTGGTGATAAGGTTCCATAGATCAAAACCATCCTCCGAACCATATTGTTCACCCTTTCGCTAGGATTTTGCAGATAATCAAGAATGAACTTCCTCCAATCCTTACTTCGCCTGCATAAAAGTTTCATTAGTGGCCGAAGCGGTGGGCTTCGATTCAGCCTTACCTATGTTGACAAGACCTAGCATCGGCTATTGATAGAAATGCAACACACCATGATTAACATAGTAGCCGGATGCTTGCTGTGCCAACTCTTTCAAATTGTCATGTCTAGAAATATGAACAATTTTATAGCAACCCAAGGTAATTTTGCATCTAGACATACCTTAAGATAAACTATAAGTGACTCGTCAAAGCATTGATAACCCTTGGATATTTGTTGTACTACTTATAACGAATCACTGAAAGCCTCAATCTGTATAGCACCTATAGCAACCAAAAGCTCCAAACCGAATAAATTTCATATTCGGCTTTGATTATTGTGTAAAAATATTTTAAGAGGCATGAGGCTTCACATAACAGCACCATATGGAGATATATAAACAACACCAACACCATGGCCATTGTTATGAATTCAACTATCAAAACATAATCTCCATAGTACTTGTCTCGCTCTCCATTCGAACTAAGGACGATGTAAGAATATTACACCGGCCATGATCGGATAGTTTCTTAGGACGATAGTTAATTATCGGCCATTATCATGAGGTCCATGTAGAATTCATCCATTAAAGCATGTATAGCCGAAATAAACAAATAAAATAGCAATAAAATATTTCGGCCCCTTTGTCTTAGCAACAAAAATGTAACTAACCAAATGTATAGTGATTTGGTAATACTCTGTCATGATATGGAAAATTATGTTGCATCCATGGATAAAAATAAGTCCATGGATGGTAACTGATCATACCTGTGGATGAATTCCATGGCAAAGGCATCAATGGCATTGTTGAAGAAAATGGATGATGTGCTAACCGAAGATTTTGATGTTGTGATGCGCACCTTCGGCTTAACTGTTTGTGGCTTTCATTATTTTCCTTCTTCACTTTTATTATACTTGTTGCAACAGAAGCATGCACATCATTTTTGTCTTGATTGATCTTCTTGGGAACCCATGCCTTGTTCCTCTTTCTCAGCTCTTGTGCACTAAGATTTTGTAATTCCTTCTTTTGCCAATACGATAAGCCGAGTGGGCATCTCGGTTGTGATTCTGTTTTGACCAATGGCAATTCTTTCTTGGCCTTGTGCACTCTCAACTTCTTTTCTTCAGATTTGGCATTTTCGCTCTCAATAATTGGTTGCTTCATCTCATTGCCTTTAGTAGCCAATGTCAACACTTTCATTGGCTCTTTTTCATTTGAGATCAAATCTGAAGTAGCACTCTTACGATCATCTCTTTTAACGAGGTAAACTTGTTTGACCACCTCTTTCTTCTTCCTTGAGCTCTGGACCGATTCCTTATGATTGAAACGGTCTTTAACATGTGATTGTTTAGATGTTGATCTTCTTGGAGCTGCATAATATTGGTGAGATGGTCTAAAATAAGGTGGAGAATGTGCCCTTGTATCATACCTGTCCCATGATGAATATGTATCTATATGAGCATAGGGAGGCATCCACGGCATTGGCATTGGCGGCCCAAAATAAGGATATGAATATGTTGCATTAAAATTCGCACTTTGCCAATACCGATCTTCATATTTGCGCCTTGGGGGTGATCTTGGTTTCTTTGCATGATTTGGCTGATAAGCATTCTTCTCTTCACTCTTCTTTTGATATTTATCCAATAGTTCAGCGAAGGTGATTTTTGATCTCTTATACTTGCGCTTATTTCGGCCTTTGTTTTCTTTTGATTTGCTATCATCGATCATTGGATTTGCTTGCTGCCCCCCAGTCCTTGGCGTTTCTATTGTAGCTTCGATGGAATTCTCGCCCTCAAGATTATCTTCGTTATGCTCTTCAACAACTTCTTTACTTGAAAGCTTGATCCCATCACCTGCAACTTTTACATTCTCTTTAAATGGATCGGCTTGAAGCAGCCGATGCAAAAACTTTTTACCGTCGGGACCAATCGGAATAGACTGGTCATCTCTTGGTGTTTCAACAAACTTCAATCGTCCTTTTTCAATGGCCGATTTAATTATTTGACGAAACATGTTGCAATCCTCAAAATTATGCTTGGACGAATCATGCAACTTACAATGCATTCGTCCTTGGATTGATGGCTTAACATGGTGATCAAGAATTGTAATGTAATTATTTTTCAGCAACAAATCAAATATTTGATCACACATGCTTGAATTGAAGGTATACTTCTTGTTTTCTAGCCGATCTTGCTGTTTGAATGGCTTTGGAGATAAGCAAACGAATGGTTCAGATTTGGAATCTCCCCATTCGGCTATGCATTGTGTTTTCCACTCTATCTCCGATGTCTTTGGATAAGATATTATATTAGCATCGGATTTCTCAAAAGAAATTAACCTTGGCTTTAAACTTCTGAAACGAAAATATTTAGAACACACATGTCTCAATTGAGACCAAGTGCAAGCCAAGTAAGAAATAAGCAAAGCTACCCAACTAGATACGAACTTTAGATAAAGCAACGGGGAAAGCTTTGGCTGCAACAGTAAGTAATTATCGGTCTTTATAAATTGTGCAATGGTTTGACCGATATGTTCCATAACAATTTTATTGCTAACAAGTAAATTACCCTTCTTCATTGGTCTTTCAAAATTACTTATGAGGATTTTTCTAATAGATGCATCAACAATAAAGTTCTGACCAAATCTGAAAATAGGTAAATTACTTGCTAAATATACCTCTTCAAATATGTTGGGAGAGCATGATGGTGGTGTGACTTGAACAATATCTTGCTTCGCCTTTGGATGGCTCCCCAACGCCTCTTCATCATCTTTTTCTTGATTCCGTGTATCATTACATTGAAGATTTTTGTCAGCCGAACTTTGTTCGGCTACTTGTTCTTGTCCTTGAAGCTTGTAAATTTCTATGGCACGGAACTCATAGGGCAGGAAGTAGGTTCCATTGACCTCGGAAAAATCAAGTATGGCTGTTTTGCTATGCTTTCCATGCCCTTTCTCAATAATGCTTGCCTCTTTGGATTTGATGGACTCGGAATATATACTACTTGATTCGGCTTTTCTAATAACCGAATTTTCTTTGTTACCTGAATCAATAACTTTATCTTTTTGAATTTGCAAGGCTTCTCGTTCTCGTCTAATTTTAACCCACATCTCAGCTTGGCGAGCTTTAAACTTTTTCATCTCAATTTCCATCCACTCATCATGAGATTGCCCCCCAATACTTTGAGACTCTTTCAGCAATGAGGTGCCGAAACTTTGCGATTGTTTAGGTGGTACACTGAATGGTACAGCACTGGGGGACTGCATCATTTGCACAACTCTAGCTTTTACTGCAGCAAAATCATGAGGCTTCCCGCCTTCTATTAGTTCCTGTCGAATGGAGTTGCACAAATCCCAAGAGAATGTAAGATTGTTCTCAACCACCCAGTCTGGATATGATTGCCCCCCGATGCTTTTAGACTCTTTCGGCAATGAGATGTTGCCGAAATTCGGTAATTGTGTAGAGGGTACATGATATGCCACAGTAGTAGGTGAAGGCATTTGTGCTTCTGCAGAAGTTTCACTTATTCGGCCATGACCATGAAGGTGCGGAGCCGAATTATGGACATCAACAATTGCGTATGGTGCCAAAAAACTAGTAGCATGAGGTGTAGCATATGATGTTTGAGGGTAATTGGCCGAATAACTAGTAGTAGCATGGCCAATTCCCCTATCCACCAGCATGTTTGGATTAACTTGTTGCAAATTAGTTGCCGATGAATAAAAAGATGAAACACTATGTTGCATGCCATTGAAAGATCCTACATGGGGTGTTTCAACTTGATTAACCAAACTCATCATGTTGTTCATCGGCATATAGATTTGTGGGGTTGCCGATGCATGGGAGTTGGGATACATATGTTGCATGTTGCTAAAATTATATGAAGTAGAATCATGGAGATTTTGTTGCATCGGCCCTTGCACATAATTAGATGCATGATTGATAAAGCTGGGGCTAGCCGATACATTATGCTCATTAGATGATCTAGCAACAACATATGCATTATTTGCATCTACATATGTGAATTGGGTATTCATATTACCTTTGTAGATTGCAAACCCTAGATGACGATCTCTTCGTAGCAAGAACGGGCAGGAGACCGTTCAAAGCTTCGTCCCCAACGGAGTCGCCAAAAAGTGTGTTCGCACACGAACACGTCACCGTGTACCCTCGACGCCGGGGGTGGTGCACCGCAGCTCACGTCGAAGGAGACCCGCCGGAAGCGCGGTACGCAAGACAATCTGGCGGGTGCTTTTGTAGACCCGAAACCGCACACGCCCGGGAGGGACCCCGTCAGGGCGCGCGGAGGCTATGGGTTGCTCTAGGTCGACCTGATCGCCCCTAGGGCCCTGAGGTTCGCCGCCCTGCAATGGAGAAGAACGAGCGAAGAACGAGAAGAAGAAGAACTAGGGTTAAGGAGAAAAGATAAAAGATAAAAAGTGGTAGATGAATTGATCGATTGTGTGTTGTTCAATCGGCCGTCACCCCTTAGGTATATAAGAGGCGGCTGGACTTCCCATGCAAGGAAAAGGCTTGGATTCACGTCCAAAACCCTAGCCAAATTCGGATTGGTTTTGCCCGAACTTTCCAAAACTGTTCGGTTTAAACTGGCTGCACCTTGCGGTTCTTTTTTGTGGTGGTAAACAATCTCGGATGGAAACGAGCCCAAAAGCAATCTTGACCGTTTTGACGATACGAACAACTTTTATGTTGAACGTTTTTTGATCAAAGGTCATCTTGAGGGTCAAATCGGTCGCGCAAAACAGGCTATCCCTCGCGCTACCCATCAGACAGGGTGTCTGGTGGGGCACGCCATTTTTTGCCTCCTGACAGGGCTGTATTCCGATGGCTCTAACTTTTGCATACGAACTCGGATTGGAACGATTTTTATATCAAAATCGATCGTTTCGATGAGACGAAGACAATACTTGTAGATAAGTTTTCCATTTGAGGTCGTATTGGGGGCTTAATCAGCCAAACTGTACTCTGAATATAAGATCTTAGTACTTTGAACATAGTTTCGCCTTCAAGATGAAATCGGACTGCGATGACCCAAACTTCAAAGATGTTCATATCAACAATGTGGAACTCTTTCATGAAGATCACTTCTCCATTTGAGGCCATCTTAAATAAGTTATTGACCGTGCCAAAATCTGGTGTCAACAACTATACCCATACTTCACTGGCCACACCACTAGCCCCACCACACAGGACCTGCACTCCAGCAAAAGGTATGCCCATTTTAGTTGCCATAGCACCAGCCGTACCATAGAAAAATCCCACTCTAGCAAAAATTAGAGCAAGTCCACCGGCTGAAGACCTATCCCAACTTCAGAGGCGGCCAATTCCTGCAGATTGGAACCCCATTCCAGTCAGTATAAAAGACAATGCTTTCAATGTTGTTAGGGACTACGTGCATATATTCCCATCATGGGAAGATTATAGTGAAGACAAACACCATTTTCACAACTTCCCGTCCCACTTACGCGTAAGTGCTATTATTCATGGTGATTATTTTCCTGTTTTCTGCTGATTGAACACATCAATGATTTATATTACATTGTTGTAAGTAGGCGAGGGTCAATCTGGATAGTCATGACAAGCAAAGCTTGCTTGCGCTTTTCAAGGAAGCATTGCAACAGTATTGGTGTTACCTGAGGAAATCACAATTTGATGGCAAGTCTATAAACGAATTTCCGGTGAAGTCTCTTGTGCTAAATTTAGAAGACATTGAATGGAAAAACCTTGTTATGCACTGGTCTCGTTCCCAGGGTGAGGTACTGTCTATGATATCACATGAAAATTTGAACTTCTACTATGTGCCTTACGGATCTCTTTTGCAGGAAATCTGCTCGAACAAGAATTCCAGTTTGAAAAGGACGACAGGATATCACAAATATGTTGCCCGCTGCTTTGCTCTTGTTAGTACATGTTGTCCTGTATCACTGTACTTGCATTCATACCTGGTTCATTATGTGACAACATTATGCATGATAACTTGCTTATCAATTATGCCGGGGACACAGATGACACTTATCGGACCTGGCATCTTGAGCACGTTGTAGGCATAATGAGAGGCTGCCATGAATTTGGCGAGCGCTGGACGGCCGAGTATCCCATTGTAGGGCAATGGGAAATCAGCAACGTCAAAAGTGACCTTCTCTGTTCTGAAGTTCAGCTCGCTGCCAAATGTCACTGGCAACGTGATCTTCCCCTTCGTCTTGCTCCTTCCTGGATTGATTCCTTGGAAAGTACCAGTCTCTTCGAGCTCGCTGTCAGGGATCTGCAGTTTCTGGAGTACCGCTGAGGAGATCAGGTTCAAGCCGGCCCCGCCGTCAACTAGCATCTTTGTGACCTTGAGGTTGCGGATAGTTGGTGAAACCAACATCGGCAAGCACCCGACCGCAGTTATGCGATCAGGGTGGTCCTCAATGTCAAAGATGATAGGCGTGCTGGACCACTTCAGAGGCTTGCGTGATTCAACTGGTGGTTCTGCTGCATTAACTTCCCACACCCACTGTTTGAGCTGGCAGTGCGAAGTATGCAGAGAAGCACCACCGTCAACGCACAGAACCTCTATTGCTTTCTGAAACTCCTGCTCGTCGGCCTCGTCATCATCCATGTCCTCGTCTTCATCTTCATCTTCATCCTTGTCGCGGCCGCGGGGAGGCCTGTCTCCTTGCCGCTGCTTGGCCTTGCCGCGGCGTCCTCCCCGGTCGGGACGCTTCTTGCCGGATCCACCAGTACCTTCCTGGGCCTTCTCCTTGTCGCGTCGCTCGTATTCAGCTTTCTGCTGTTCAACAAGTTGTTCAACCATCTTGCAGCTTTGGAGATCATGACCCTTGGTGCGATGGATCTTGCAATATTGCTTGCCGGAGCCGTCCTGCTTGTCGGCGGCCGCCACAGGTTCTGCTTCCTTGGCGCCACCTCCGTTGCCGGACTGCTCAACAGCTACCACATCCTTGCCTTTCCTTCTCCTGTTATTCCGCCGCCGGTTTTTCTTTGTCGGGGCAGCATCCTCACTGTCAGACCCCCCCCCCCCGCTCCTGTGTTCTCTCCGGGGAGCTTCCTCCCTTCCTCAGCACGTGCACACTTGTCGGCCAGGGCGTAGAGCTCACTGGCGTCTCTTATCTTGCACATCGCCATCTCCTCCCGCATCCCGCGGTTACGCACGTTCTGATGGAACGCGCTAATGACCGCGGCAGGGTGGACATCTGGGATGTTGCGCTGCACTTGGCTGAATCTCTGAATGTACTTGTGCAGGGGCTCTCCCTCCTTCTGGGCGAGCAGATGAAGATCGCTCTCCTGGCCATGGGGCTTGTGGCCGCCTGTGAAGGCGCCGACAAACTGATGGCACAGATCCGCCCATGAAGAAATGGAGTTGTCCGGCAAGTGCATGAGCCAGGATCTGACATTGGGCTTGAGCACCAGTGGGAAGTAGTTGGCAAGGATCTTGTCGTCGCGTCCCCCGACAGCCTGCACCGCAATGGTGTAGATGCTGGGGAACTCCGACGGATGCAACCTGCCATCATACTTCTCTGGTACATCTGGCTTGAAGTTCTTGGTACTGGGCCACTGGACTTGCCGCAGCTCACGAGTGAACGCAGGGCAACCTACCGCGTATGGCAAGTCGCTTGGTTCCCCTGGCGCATGCATGTCGACAGCAGGCCCAGCGTGCTGGTCTGACTGACGCCGCGCTTCTCTTCGACGCTCGATGCGAGTACGAGCGTCTTCTTGTTGTCGTTCTTGAAGAACTTGGCGTTGATCGCGACGAGCTCGTGGATCTGACGACGCCGTGGAGTCGGTGTCGAGGTTGACCCGGCGAGTCGGTGATCTTGGCCTTCGGGGCGGGGAGTGCATGGTGGTTGCATCTCCACCGGTCTTGTCGCCATCGGCTTGCGTCCGGCAATCTTGCCGCGGCTGCAATGTAGCTGGTGCCGTGGAGTGTCGCCGTTGGCGAAGCCGATGAGGCTCGGTATGGTGGCCCTCCAATCGTCGATCTTGTCCGCCGTTGGAGGGTAATCCAGGAGCAGTTGAGCTCGGGCCAACGCTTCTTCTGGAGTCTTCAGTGGCGGCGGTGAACGGTGCGAGGAGCGGAATATGCTCGGACTTCCAACTGGGTTGGAAGGAGCAGTACCCCGTCCAGGCGACCGTACCTCACTCGTGCCGGCATGCTGGCGTGCATGCTGGTCTTGAACGCCCCGAGATCCACCAGCTTGGCCTTGTTCTAACGCGAGTATGGTGCTGCGAGCGCCATGACGCTGTCGATCCCGCGCCTCTTGAGATGGGCGCGGTGCGTGTACGGACGCCGAAGTTTGCGGGGCCTTGTCCTTGGATCTGGTAACAACGTGATCTCCCTCGTCGGCGCCCGTTCCTCCGCCGGCGTCTACCCCACCGCCCGTTTACTCCGGTGGCGGTGGGATCGACGCGGACGGAGCAGCCACCTCTGAAGCTTTCTTCTTCGGTGGCATGTCGATGAAGATGATGATGAACTGGCTCGCGTGAACGCCGGATCGGGTTCACACAACCTCGACGCCCCCTACCTGGCGCGCCAAAGATGTCGTGGGAAACGAACACCTATGGGGCAGGGCCCCTTTTCGGTCCGGCAGGGAGCGGAGGGCGCACGAAGAGCGGATTGAGGCGGAGCACGTGAGCGATTTTACCCAGCTTCGGAGCTCTCCGGAGAGATAATACTCCTACTGCTGCTTTGTGGTTGTATTATGTTCTTGCTCCAGAGCGTGGGAGTGTTCTGGTTTCGAATGAGTTGAACCCCTTCTACGTTGCGCATGGGCCTCCTTTTATAGGCTCAAGGGGTCACCGATAGGTGGCAACACATGCAGGGGTAAAAGTGTAAAAAAGGTGTGGTTGGTACAACTGCTTCTACAGTGGATCCTACCTAACTCTGACGGCAGGGGACAAAGGCATTAAATGCCCGTCTGCGTCGCCCAAACAGTGCAGAAAAGCAACCGTTAGGGGCGCCACCGTTCGCCACGATGGCCATCTCGTCATCTCCACTTGCCACCTCGCACCGCTTGGCTGCACAGCTTCCCGCCACGTGCGCCTGGAATGGTCCTGTGGCGACACGTCGACGGATGCGCTGGAGCGTAGGCACAGTGTGGTGGCATCGCCACGGCAAGCTCCTTGCCGCGGTCGTTGTCTTGTCGCGCCCGGAAGCTTGTCGCTTGCCGGGTCTTGCCGGGACGCGCGGCGCGTCGCGGCAAGTTCCTTAAAATGCCTTGGTTGGCCTTCCCGGCAAGCTCCTCTTGTCGGGGCCTTGTCCTTCCCAGCAAGCTCCTCTTGCCGGGGCCTTGTCTTCTCAGTTAAAACACTTTGTTCTTGAATGGCTTTAATAGGAACTACGGAGGATCTTGGCGGGCACCCGGCAAGCCTTGCCGCGGGACGCTGCGACTGCCCGTGCACAAGTTAGGGATACTAAGGTACCCCTACTTTAGTACACCGACACTCGTGCCTTGGAGGATGCGCATTTGGCCAACTTGGCTGAGCGCACTCGACTGGAGAATCTCCAGCGAGCACTCGACGAACGCGCGCGGCAATGAGTACCCGACTCCAGTCGACGTCAACTCTTTCCGCAACCAACTCAGGTATATCGAACCCCAATTCAGAATCTAGCAGCTGCAGCCCGTATAGCCGAGTCAGTTCAGCCCTCTCAGTCGGAGGCTGGCAGAGGCTTGATGCAGATCCGGGATTTGCTCTGGGCAGCAGGAGATCAGAATTCAGCTGTGTTACAGTCATGCAATAGGATTCACAGTCGATCCGTCGCTGCGAATACAGTCCAGTCGGCTCATAGCCCAAGATCGCCTCCGCAGCGTGAGGGACGTGGGGGTCGACGTGATCAGTATGATGACCGATTCGATCATGATGATCGGCGTCGAGTGCCCACTCCTCCCCCAAGAGGTGGGTCTTACGCCCCTCGGCAGCAAGATGATAGGCGTCGGCACAGTGTTGGGCGGAGAGCCCCGGTCGACCCCAGGGAACCAGGCTTTGACGTGAGATCCATCATCGTGCAAGGTTTGGTCGACCAGAACAGAGCTCATCGAGAAGGCCACAACAGAGATGCGCCCACCAGCAGCCGAGTCCATGTTTCAGGACCAGAATGTTTTAGCGGAGCCATCAGGGCCGCAGTGATCCCTCCCAACTTCAGGTTGGCGACTGGGGTGAGTAAGTTCACTGGTGAGTCCAAGCCCGAAACTTGGCTCGAGGACTACCGAGTGGCTGTGCAGATTGGCGGTGGTAATGATGAGGTGGCTATGAAACACCTACCACTCATGTTGGAGGGTTTGGCCAGGGCCTGGTTGAATCAGTTGGCTCCTAGCAGCATTTACACTTGGGAAGATCTTACTCAAGTGTTCGTCAAGACATTTGAGGAAACTTGCAAGCAACCAGCAGGACTGACAGAGCTGCGGGTCTGCGTGCAAAAGTCGAATGAGATCCTGAGAGATTACATCCAGAGATGGATCACATTGCATCATACGGTGGAGAACGTGTCTGATCATCAAGCGGTCTGTGCCTTCAAGGATGGCGTTAAGAACAGAGAGTTGAGTTTGAAGTTTGGTCGGACCGGAGATATGACCCTGAGTCGAATGATGGAGATTGCCACCAAATACGCCAATGGTGAAGAAGAGGATCGACTCCGAGGTGGCAAGTACAAGCCGAGTCAGTTGGAAAAAGGAAACTCCAGTCGGAAGTAGAAGCGGAAGGCTGAGCCAGCTGCTCCTGGAGAGGCCCTAGCCGTGACTCAGGGCAAATTCAAAGGGAAGCCCAAAGGATCCTGGAACCCCAAGAAGGTAAAGGATAAGGAAGGAAACGACGTGATGGATCTGCCATGTCACATCCACACGAAGAAAGACAAAGCGGGTAACTTCATCTACCCAAAACATACCACTCGCTAGTGCCAGCTCTTAATCCAGCAGTTTCAAGGGAAACAACCCAAGGATATGGAAAAGGAGTCAGACAAGGCCGAGGACAAAGAGGACAGTGATGAAGGATACCCCCATGTCAATTCCACCCTGATGATTTTTGCTGATGTGGAGAGCAAAAGTCGATTGAAAGTTATCAACCGTGAGGTAAATATGGTCGCTTCGGCGACACCAAGCTATCTGAAATGGTCTCAGACTGCCATTACATTCGACCAGTCTGATCATCCGACACACATAGCCACCCCTGGGAGGCAAGCTTTGGTGGTCGACCCAGTCGTCGAAGGCACTCGACTGACTAAGGTGCTGATGGATGGTGGTAGTGGACTGAATATATTGTATGCGGAGACGCTAAAGGGAATGGGCATTCTAATGTCCAGACTCAGTTCCAACAACATGAGTTTTCATGGAGTCATTCCTGGAAAGAAGGCTAAGTCACTTGGCCAAATAGCTCTAGATGTGGTTTTTGGCGACTCGAAGCATTTCCGCAAAGAGAAGCTGACATTGAAGTTGTGGATTTCCAGAGCGCTTATCATGCTATTTTGGGCAGGCCAGCTTATGCACGGTTCATGGCTCGACCATGTTACGTATACCTCAAACTGAAGATGCCTGGCCCCAAGGGTGTGATCACCATCACTGGCAATCGGAAAAAGGCAGAAGAGTGTTTTCAGAAGGGCTCAAAGATTGTCGATTCCCAGATAACAGTGGTGGAGCTGGAAGAATATAAGAAAAACGCAGATCCGAGCAATTTATTGCGAGCCAAGAAGCCCGCCACAGAGTCAGCATTCCAGTCGTCTGGTGAGACGAAACCTGTTCACATTCACCCGACCGACCCTAGTGCTGCTCCGACTCATATCTCCACAACACTCAACTCTAAATAGGAAGAAGCGCTCATCCAGTTCCTCTGTGAGAACTGGGACATCTTTGCATGGAAGCCTGCTGACATGCCGCGTGTTCCCAGGGGGCTGGCTGAGCATCGTTTACGAGTCAACCCAAAGCAAAACCTGTCAAAGAACATCTTCGACGGTCCGCCGTCCAGAAGAGAAAGGCCATTGGTGAGGAGGTGGCTCGGCTCCTGGCAGCAGAGTTTATCCGAGAGATATACCACTCCGAGTGGCTCGCCAATGTTGTCATGGTCCCCAAGAAGGACAAGTTACTTCGCATGTGCATTGATTTCAAACATATCAATCGAGCCTGCCCGAAAGATCATTTTCTTCTCCCTCGCATCGACCAAATTGTTGACTCGACTGCGGGATGTGAGAGATTGTCTTTTCTAGACGCCTATTCCGGGTACCATCAGATCCGTCTGTATGGACCCGACGAGATCAAAACAGCTTTCATCACTTCATTCGGGTGCTTCTACTATGTCACCGTGCCATTCGGTCTCAAGAATGCCGGAGCCACATTCATGATAATGATTCAGAAGTATTTACTCACTCAAATTAGTCGGAACGTGGAAGCGTACATGGATGATATTGTGGTCAAGTCACGAAAGGGTTCCGACCTGTTGACTGACCTCGCTGAAACATTTGCCAATCTCAGGAGGTATGATATCAAGCTTAATCCATCAAAGTGCACATTCGGAGTTCCTGGTGGAAAGTTACTCGGTTTTCTCGTTTCAGAACGAGGAATCGACGCTAACCCAGAAAAAGTTGGCACTATACTCCGAATGAAACGCCCTGTGTGTGTGCACGATGTCCAGAAACTTACTGGATGCTTGGCCGCATTAAGTTGATTCATCTCTCACCTCGGTGAAAAGGCATTTCCTCTTTACTGACTGATGAAGAAGTCAGACAAGTTCGAGTGGACTCCAGAAGCTGATGTAGCGTTTGCTGAGCTAAAAGCTCTGCTCTCCACCCAGTCGGTGCTTGCTGCTCCAATCAGTAAAGAGCCTCTGTTGCTTTACATTGCAGCCACAAGACAAGTCGTCAGTAAAGTACTTACGGTCGAGCGGGAAGAAGAAGGGAAAGCCTTCAAAGTTCAGCACCCAGTGTATTATCTTTCCGAAGTTTTGACCCCATCGAAGCAAAGATACCCTCATTATCAGAAGCTCGTGTATGGGATCTCCATGACCATGAAGAAGGTTGCTCATTATTTCTCTGATCATTACATTACAGTCGTCAGCGACGCCCCACTGTCAGAGATTCTGCACAATAGAGATGCAACTTGTCGAGTGGCGAAATGGGCGATTGAACTCCTTCCCCTTGATATCAAGTTTGAGGCAAAGAAAGCCATTAAGTCCCAAGCAATAGCAGATTTCCTTGCCGAGTGGATTGAACAACAGCAGCCGACTCAAGTTCACTCGGAGCATTGGACCATGTTCTTTGATGGCTCTAAGATGTTAAATGGTTCCGGTGCTGGGGTAGTTTTGGTTTCCCCCCGAGGAGATAAGCTCAGATATGTGCTCTAGATCCACTTTGATTCCTCCAATAATGAAGCAGAATACGAGGCACTTTTATATGGGTTGCGCATGGCCATTTCACTCGGCGTCCGTCGCCTTATGGTTTATGGCGACTCAGATTTGGTGGTCAATCAGGTGATGAAGGAGTGGGACGTTAGAAGCCCAGCCATGACTGGATGCTGCAATGTAGTGAGAAAGCTTGAAAATAAATTTGAAGGGTTAGAGCTCCATCATATACCCCGACTGAAGAATCAAGCGGCTGATGATTTGGCGAAGATAGGTTCCAAGAGAGAAGCCATTCCCAGTGACGTGTTCTTGGAACATATCCATACTCCATCAGTTAAAGAAGATCCTTTTACCGAAGAAGCTCTGCAGCCTAAAAGTGTCACAGATCCGACTGAAGTTGAAGTTCCAGCAGTGGTCGACCTGATCATGGAAGTGTTGGTGATCACTCCCGATTGGACAGTGCCGTATATCGCGTATATCTTAAGGAAAGAGCTCCCAGAGGATGAAGAAGAGGCTCGACAGATCGTCCGCCGATCTAAGGCCTTTACCGTGATAAGGGGACAGTTGTACAGAGAAAGCGCGACTGGAGTTGGTCAGAAATGTATAACGCTAGAAGAAGGTCGGATAATCCTTGACGATATCCACTCGGGGACCTATGGCCATCATGCGTCCTCTCGGACCATTGTGGCCAAAGCATACCGAGCAGGATTTTATTGGCCAAGAGCGAATGAAATGGCAAAGGAGATAGTCGACAAGTGTGAAGGATGTCAATTTTACTCCAATATGTCACACAAGCCCGCCTCAGCTTTGAAGACCATTCCACTCGTCTGGCCTTTCGCTATATGGGGATTGGATATGGTTGGACCTTTGAGAACAGGCAGAAGCGGCTTCACCCATGTGCTGGTAGCAGTCGACAAGTTCACCAAGTGGATTGAGGCTAAACCCATCAAGAATCTTGATGCCGGCACTACTGTCAGCTTTATCAGGGAATTGATATTCAGATATGGAGTTCCACACAGCATCATCACTGACAATGGGTCAAACTTCGATTCTGAGGAATTCAGAGCCTTCTGCACATCTCAGGGCACACGAGTCGACTATGCTTCAGTTGCTCACCCCCAGTCGAATGGACAGGCAGAACGAGCAAATGGCTTGATTCTCAAAGGATTGAAACCCCGATTGATGCGTGACCTCAAGCACGCTGCTGGTGCATGGGTCGACGAGCTTCCGTCAGTACTTTGGGGATTAAGGACCACACCTAATCGGTCGACTGGAAGAACTCCGTTCTTCTTGGTCTACGGAGCTGAAGCGATCATGCCGAGTGACCTGCTTCACAACGCACCCCGAGTCGAACTCTACACTGAAGCTGAAGCAGAACAAGCCCAACAGGATGCAGTCGACCTTCTGGAAGAAGAAAGAGAGATGGCCTTGATCCGATCGACCATCTATCAGCAGGACTTGCGTCGCTTCCACGCCAAGAATGTGAAGAGTCGAGCCTTCCAAGAAGGAGATTTGGTTCTCCGAGTGGATCAGCAGAAACCACACAAGCTTGCTCCTACTTGGGAAGGTTCCTTCATCGTCACCAAGGTTCTCCACAATGGAGCATACCGCCTTTATAATGTCGAGCACTAGATTGATGAGCCCCGAGCTTGGAACGCGGAGCTGCTCCGCCCCTTTTATACTTAAGTATGCATTCGGATGAGATGTAATAAAAAGTACTTCTGTAGTTCACCTTTCAAAGACAATAGTGTTATAATTTTCCCAGTGATTGTTATTACTTTTGTTCACATAAAGGTTCCCCAGTGGGTAGCTTAGCTGCGAATCCGTTTCACCTAAGTTTGTAAAAATCCTACCGAGTGATGAGCCAGTCTCCCACTCGGAGGCTTAGCTGCGAATCCGTTTCGCCTAAGTTCAACAAAATCCTACCGAGTGGTGAGCCAGCCTCCCACTCGGAGGCTTAGCTGCAGTCCAAGTACTCGCCTAAGTTCAACAAAATCCTACCGAGTGGTGAGCCAGCCTCCCACTCGGAGGCTTAGCTGCAGTCCAAGTACTCGCCTAAGTTCAACAAAATCCTACCGAGTGGTGAGCCAGCCTCCCACTCGGAGGCTTAGCTGCAGTCCAAGTACTCGCCTAAGTTTAAATAAAATCCTACCGAGTGGTGAGTCAGCCTCCCACTCGGGGGCTTAGCTGCAGCATAGCGCTCGCCTAAGTACAAGTATAACGTGCACTCCGCAAGGAAGACGAGGTGCAGGTCGACTGCTACCTTCCCCTTTCGAGCTACGCCACAAGTATAATGTGTACTCTGCAAGGAAGACGAGGTGCAGGTCGACTGCTACCCTCTCCTTCCGAGCTACGTCATAAGTATAACGTGCCCTCTGCAAGGAAGACGAGGTACAGGTCGACTGCTACTCTCTCCTTCTGAGCTACGCCACAAGTATAATGTGCGCTCTGCAAGGAAGACAAGGTGCAGGTCGATTGATGCCTTCTTCTTCAGAGGTACGCCACAGAAATCCTACCGAGTGGAGAGCAGACCTCCCACTCGGGGGCTTAGCTGCAGCCCAATGCTCGCCTAAGTTTTTGAAAATCCTACCGAGTGGAGAGCAGACCTCCCACTCGGGGGCTTAGCTGCAGCCCAGTGCTCGCCTAAGTTTTTGAAAATCCTACCGAGTGGAGAGCAGACCTCCCACTCGGGGGCTTAGCTGCAGCCCAGTGCTCACCTAAGTTTTTGAAAATCCTACCGAGTGAAGAGCAAACCTCCCACTCAGGGGCTTAGCTGCAGCCCAGTGCTCGCCTAAGTTTTTGAAAATCCTACCGAGTGGAGAGCAGACCTCCCACTCGGGGGCTTAGCTGCAGCCCAGTGCTCGCCTAAGTTTTTGAAAATCCTACCGAGTGGAGAGCAGACCTCCCACTCGGGAGCTTAGCTGCAGCCCAGAGCTCGCCTAAGTTTTTGAAAATCCTACCGAGTGGAGAGCAAACCTCCCACTCGGGGGCTTAGCTGCAGCCCAGTGATCGCCTAAGAGTGATGAGGTACAAGTCAATTGCAATATGTGCTTCATCCTAGCCTGCAAAAGGACACTTCAAACCAGATGCAAACATATTCAACGTCGAATCTAAGATCAGATAACGTCTTACGGAACCAGAAGTGCTCAGGCGTTAAGCCCGTTAAAGTTTATCGGTTACAAAAACCACTCGGCATACTGAGGCAAATTTAAAGCATCAAGCATAGAAGTTTTTTACCCCTCCTGTGGAGGGCTGGAAGGCGCAACGAATTCGTCCAGGTCGATTCCATCTGCGATCCGAGTGGCAGCGGCGATGAAGGTCTCCATGAAGGATCAGAAATCATGCTTCTTGGTATTGGCCACCTTGAGATCTGCCAGCTTGTCCTCTCGCGCTTCCTTGCAGTGAACACGGGCCAGAGATAGAGCAACGTCCGCACCGCACCTGGCAGCAGACTTCTTCCATTCTTGCACTCGACTTGGAACATCGTTCAGTCGAGTCATCAAAGACTCAAGGTCATTCTGAAGTGTTTCTCCTGGCCAGAGTGTTGTGTCGATGCGAGAAGTTGCAACCTTCAGCCTTGCAAGATAGTCGACAACAGCAGCAACGCGAGACTCAAGTCGGAGCACATTCATGGTGGCTTCGTCCTTCACAGGAGAGTTGATGGGATCTAGGCTCGTCTCGAGTCGACCAGTCTCCTCCTCAAAATTCTGGCAGAACTCTGCAGACACAACCCCAAAGTTAAGACAGCAGTTTGATGGCAAGATCATAGTAAAAAGGCATGTCTGATACAAAGGATTACCTTCGAGCATGAGGAATAGCTTCTTGGCGATTCCTCCCAGATAAGCCTCCAGATCATTCTTCTTTCCCGCCAACTCACTGGCCTTGTCACTCAAAGCAATCTTGTCATTCTTCAGTCGACTGACCTCCTTGTTGGCTGCATCAAGAGCAGCTTTCAGATTGGTATTTTCCTATTCAAGCTTGGTGATTGAGGCCAGCTTTTCTTCTGCGAGCTTGGTTTTCTCTGAAGTTGCTTTCTGGGCTTCAGCGAGGTCAAGATCCTTCTTCTTTAGAGAATCCCTCAGTTTATCTGCAAAATCACAATGAGATCAGACTCAGGAATGAACAAGAAACAAAGGCAGTCGTCAAGGTTCTCACCAAACATACCTTTTGCCTCCTCCTTTGCCTTCGTGAAGTTCTCCTGGAAGAGCTTCAGATCAAGTTCGAGCTGGAGATGCTTGTTCTCCAACTCAGTATAACGAGCTGCAAGCTCGCAAGATTTCTGCGAAGAACCAATCGACAGACGTCAAAGATAGGTCGCTTCCGAGTGACTAAGTAAAAATCGTAGCATTTCTAAGACTACAGCCGAATATAAACATTCGACTGTAGTCTCGGGGACTACACCCAGTGGGTGCACTCAGCGTGCCCCCACTAGTTCTATCAGCTAGAGTCGATCAGTCGACGAAAAAAGACAGAAAGGCTAACCACCAGCAGATAGCCACAAAAAAAGAGAGAGGTGTTCTTCAGACTGTAGTCGACTGCCAGCAGTCGACCACAGTCTCGGGGACTACACCCAGTGGGTGCACTCAGCGTGCCCCCACCGGTCTATGATTCCATTCGACCTGATCGAGTAAAGAAAAAGATTAAGACATAAAGATTATGGTTGACTGCCAGCAGTCCACCATAGCCTTGGGGACTACACCCAGTGGGTGCACTCAGCGTGCCCCCACCAATCTAGAATTTCAATTGACGCACCCAGTGGGTGTACGACAGATACTAAGATTTTCAGAAAGAAAAGTGTTCAGGTATCATATCCTAACAGAACAGGCGGTGATCGACTAACCTGAACATTGCTCTGAAGAGCTGAACTGGCGTCATAAGCCGCTTGAATGGCGTCTCGGATTGCCTTCACTTGCTCCATCATGACCCCCGCCTGGCGTATGGCTTCTTTAGCAGCGCTTGCTTGGTCTTCTGGGACGTGGTGGGTCGAGAAAAGTGAAGGCTGATCAACACTCGACGACGAAGGGCGTGCACTCGTCAGCGGCACCGCAAAGGATACGGTAGGCCGAGTGACGTTGTCCCCCTCCATAACCAACGTCTCGGGTGCCGACACGACCTGAGTTGCCTTGCCAGCAGACGCTTTCCTATTCCTCCTCTGCCTCAGTGGTTCCTCGTCATCGTCATCGGGAAGGTCAATGACGATGTTAGTTGGAGCTGCAGAATAGAGTCAAAGTTAAGGACAAATATCCTACCGACTGAAGACGAAACCACAAAGGTCATACCAGGTTTGGAAGTGACAGCATCCTCCATTTCGTGATCTTCAGGTTTGGTCGAGGTATCAGAAGTAGCAGCACTGCAGTTTCAGAAGTCAGTCGGTCAACTCATGAATCGACCAAGAATAAATCCATGTGAAACAAGAAAAACTCAAGTTACGCCATTACCCAAAGATAGTGGGGATCACCATCTTCATCTTCGGCAAGGTCTTCGTCGGCTTCAACGACGCCACTCGAGATTGCTTTGGCGCTTTCTCAGTCGGCACCGGAGAAGTCGTCCGAGGACGCTTGGTCAACTGCATGACAGGCGCGACCCCCTTTTCGCGCTCAGCTGCAGGGTCATGGACAAGCTTCGATCGTCTTTCAGAGCGGGGAGGTGCGACTTCCTCCTCCTCCTCCTCTTCTTCTTCCTCATCAGAGCCATCATCTTCATCGTCATCATCATCATCCGAGTCCCACTCCTCTTGACTTTCACCTCCACTTCCTTCCTCCTCTTCAGTCGGTGCTTTCGCCCCGTTGGGCATCGAATACAACTCAGTGGTAGCCTGAAAGACAACGAACAAGACAAAAGTCAATCGATTGATCTGCAGCAAAACAGAATGAATGAAACATGATTACAGTCAGAGATGAGTGGTCATACCTTGTCTGGTTCATAAGACTAGTCGAGTGGCGGGATCCTCCTGGCCCCATGAGGGTTATCTTTGTTCCCCGTGATGGCAGTCATCCACCTCTCCAGTGTGGCGTCATCGACCTCCTCTGGGTGGACCCGAGTGGTGTCTTCGGTACCAAAGTACAACCACATTGGGTGGCCTCGGTATTGGAGTGGCTGAATGCGCCGTCGAAGGAAAACCTCCAAAAGATCCATGCCAGTGACCCCGTCGTGAATGAGTTGGACTACGCGCTCCATCAACATTTTAACCTGAGCCTTCTCCTCCGGAAGCACCTTCATGGAAGATGGCTTGTTCACTCGGTCCATGGAGAACGGAGGGAGACCAGTCGACTGCCCCGGCGTCGACTCGTCTTGGCAGTAGAACCAGGTCGACTACCACCCTCTAACCGACTCGGGAAGGGTCATGGCTGGAAAAGCACTCTTACTCCTCATTTGGACCCCAAGACCCCCACACATCTGGATTACTTTGGTCCTCTCGTCATTCGGACTCGCCTTTTTCACCGTCTGAGAACGACAAGTGAATATGTGCTTGAAGAGACCCCAGTGCGGCCGACAACCCAGGAAGTTTTCGCACAGAGACACGAAAGCGGCGAGATAGGCAATGGAGTTGGGAGTGAAATGATGGAGTTGTGCCCCAAAGAAGTTCAGAAACCCTCGAAAGAAAAGATTCGGCGGCAGAGAGAACCCGCGATCTACATGGGTGGCCAAGAGGACGCACTCACCCTCCTGTGGCTGCGGTTGCCACTCCGTCCCCGGAAGCCTTGCTGACCCATGGGAGATCAGTCCCTCATTGGCTAGATCGTCAAGGTCCTTCTGGGTGATGGTTAAGCGGATCCAGTCTCCTTGGACCCAGCCTTGAGGCAGGCGGGACCGCGACGAAGATCCGCCCCGACTGGTCGCTCTCCCCTTCGCTTTCGCCGTCGCTGTCGCCTTCTTCGCTCGCTCCAAGGTCGCCGTCTTCTCCTTCACCATCGTCGCCGGCGAGGTGCGCGAGGAGCAGATGAGTGGAGGTAAAAGCGGGCGCAGCGGGCGAGGTTGAGGAAGGGGGAGAGGGGAATGAAGATGCACTGTACAAAAAACCCCCGTCCGACGCCTTATGTAAGGTCACTTCCGAGTGGCTGACCGGTAGGCCCAGGCAATCCTGTCAAATCCCGCAACGGTCGCGCGAGCAATACGTGGCGAAAAAAGCGGCACGGAAATCGAGGCGTCTCTGCCTTATCCCATCCGAGTACTGCGATCTTCTCCGCTTCACGCGCTTCCCAAAATTCGGATCCCGCTAAATCCGCTAACAACAGAGCAACTTGTCAGACGGGAGATCTCCTACGATCCGTCGCTCGGAAATCTTCAAGTTCATAAAGTTCACTCGACAATTATAAAGAATGGATCAAGGCGACTGAAAGAGAAGTTGACGCCATCACTAAGAAGTCATTGATCCATAGTGAGACACACTTGCAGCACAAAAATCAGGTCAGAAATACTATCAACTCCTTCCTCACTCAAACCTCGATCTATTCGGGGGCTAATGATGAAGTCATGTACCTAGGATAGGGTCATGGACCTGTCCAAGGTACCCTTTCCAAGGACATCTATAGAAGAAACTCCCTTCCAGTCGACCTGGAAGGATTCCACTCGACGGACTCGAAGACACTCGACTATGAAGACTCACTCGACCACCAGGAATCCAAGAGCCACTCTGTATCCAAACGGTCTGTAATTAAGTAGTCTTTATGGCCATGATGACACTTTATGTAAGGCGTTACCTGTAACGCTAGGCCTTAATGTACTTTAAACCCTCCGCTACATGGGCTGGCTGGGTCCTGGCAGACACTATATAAGCCACCCACCTCCACTGGCAGAGGGGTTCGACCCCTGTAACTCATACACTTATAATCCAGTCGACCGCCTCCGGGCTCCGAGACGTAGGGCTATTACTTCCTCCGAGAGGGCCTGAACTCGTAAATCCCTTGCGTATACAACTACTCCATAGCTAGGATCTTGCCTCTCCATACCTACCCCCATTCTACTGTCAGTCTTAGTACCACGACAGACCCCGCAAAGAAACTTGTTTAATAGGAGTTGAATTACGGATGAGAGTCTGTGCTGACAGTTATTATGTTAAGATAAGATGACAAGATTCAGTAGACAAAGCATTTGCAGCAATATTAACATGACGAGGGCGAGCACTTTTCCTTTTAAAAGGAGAGCCGTTTCTTGCTTTTCAAAGGCACCACAAAAAATTAAGAATGTTTGAAACATAAGCACGTGATTGGTTCATGTTAAGCAAAGCAAGAACAATGCTATGCATATTGCCAAGGATGAGCGAACCATGCCTCTCTAGCAAAACCACAAAGAAAATAAAATTGTGAATTTCATTCTTTCGTTGGTCACATCTACATCAAAGTTCATAAATTGTTGACGTATATGTGTTGTCTAGTCTTTTCTATCAGATCGGTTTTTTGGTTGCATTGGCTAGAGCATGTATTTTTACATGGTATCGGAGCCAAGAGGTGCAACTAAATTGCAGCCCACTTTTGGTCCATGTTTAGGCCTGATGGAGCCACCCGTGAGGGGGAGTGTTGACGTATAATGCTGCCTAGTCTCTTCCATCAGATCGGTTTTTTGGTTGTATTGGCTAGAGCATGCACTTCTATAAAATTATATCTATATCTATATCTATATCTATACCAATAGAAAAAGACTCAAAAAGGCAGATCCAAATCATCTCAGCCATTAAATCATGTTATCTAGCGGTTCAAATCACTCTAATATTAAGCATCAAACACGTTTAACGCTCTAATTACCCACCATCTCGTTACACTGTAAATTTCCAAGCCACCACGCAGGTCGAACGGCCCTTGTGTTGGCGTGGCTGGTGCTGGAGGAAGAAGCGAGTACCGAGTGCGCCGCCCCCTGACTTGAGGTACCCGGCGAACGCCGCTCCACCATGCACCCTCGGCGTCATCAGGGGGACGTCTATCATCTCCACAGCCACGGCCCCTCTACAAAAACGCCGTCGCCGAGCTGATGCAACCTTGGTCGGCTGCAGGTGCATCACAGTCTCCGTCGTCCATCGCGGCGTCGACTTGCGCGCTGTTCCGGCAGAAGAGAAGATCTCCACCGCCGCCCTCGCCATGTCGTGCTGTGCCGGCTGTTAAAAGAAACAGCACAATAGCAGAGACGGCAACGTGTCCGACGTAGAGTACGTGGAGTCACAGGGTTGGCCGGCTTTTGACTTTTTGACAGAACGTCCGCCCGAGCCGAGCAGCGGATGGTTGACCAATTCCGACGCGGTCGTCGCGCCGACCTGACTAGCTTGCCTAAACCCCAACCAATCCGCCGGAATTCCTCAGTCGGCAAAAAAAAGACCCAGCACCATCGGCGCAGGCGGCCGGGCGATTTAGATTTGCTTTCCCTCCTTCGCCTCCTGCGACAGATCGGGGATGGCCGCGCGGTCGCGGGCGCGCCGCCTCCTGCCGCTGCTCACCTTCGTCGCCCTCGGCATGGTCCTAGGTGCGCGCCCTCCCCTCCCCGCTTGCCCCCTTGCTCAGCTTTCCCTCTCGCCTCGCCGTGCCTTGATCTGGGTCGGGCCATATGCTACTGCCGTGTTTCTTTTCTCGTGCCGACCTGGAATCTCGACGGTTGGAGATTTCGCGCTGATGGTTTGGCTGATGACGTGAAATGTCCAGATGAGGCGTTTCGGTTGTTGAATGGGGCATGCTGCTAGGCTGCTGGCCGACGCTAAAGTTTACGCCTTGTGGCTCTAATGGTGATAACCGTCGGGAGATTGCCAGAAAATGGATAGCGTCGGTGGCTGCATTGGGGCCGCACCTTCCGGATCGAAGTCGATTTCACTGCTCCAAGATCACTTGGAGGGAACTGAACTTGCTGCGGAAGCATGGAGCATCCTGGCATCTGTGAGGCCGGAGTTACATTCGTGCCTGTTGCTTCCACGTACATGCCCATCACTCTGATGTCAGATATTGCTACCGACGAGTTTGGTTGGTTTTGGCATTAGTAATATTAGCTGAAAACCAGCAAAGTTACATCCTCTCTTTCTTCAGAGATATTGTTAAGAAGACAATAACCACGTGGTATGATGTCCAAATCTTCGGGGTGTCCAATTTGGCTCAGTGTGACCCAGCCACTTTTCTGATAGTATCTCAGATTGTTCTCCAGATCCGGGTCTGGAACTACATGTATATAGTCTGATAATGTAATGATTGAATATGCCCTTTGGTTTTCTCAGATTAAATAAAGATTGCACTTGTTGCTTCAGTGGTCATATCTTAGTTTCATTTTGTTCTTTTCTCCACAAATGCTGGCTCTTTGATTTCACACTTTTATTTATTACTCCCTCCGTCCCATAATATAAGAACGTTTTTGCCACTAGTGTAGTGGCAAAAACGTTCTTATATTATGGGACGGAGGGAGTAGATGTATTGCTTCAAAAACTGTATATTGGTTTCATCTTTGATTTTTTTTTCCGCAAATGCAGGTTCCCTACTTCAGCTAGCATTTTTCCGCCGGCTTGATGATCACTCCCGTATGTCTATCCTCTTAGAAGTTGCATTTAACAGTATAAATGTGTTTTTTTTCCTTTTACCTGGTTCCTTTATAAGAACAGCCTGCCATTCTTGTCCATCTTATGTACTCTGCTGTTGATGACTTTGGCCACGTTGCCTTGCATCAACTTAAATATGTTATTGCTGTGTGCATCGGTGGATACAGAGGCTGCAAGGTTTAACCTTCCTTTCCGGAAAAAAATTTATATTTTCTGTAGCATTCTATTTTGTCTTGATCAGTCATTTTTGCATTCTTAAATACCTTTTCCTTAAAAATTTAAATGTGGAACCAGAACCTGTTAAACACTGGTATTCATTAGTTTTGGCATAATGTTGTTTCTGAGTAAATCTCGTTTCATATAGCCCTCGAGTAAAGGCATAGGCTTTACTTCTTGGTGAGTATTTGTGTGTCTAACCAAACATTAGGTGCTGTGCATGGCAGATACGGGGCATTTTGATAATGATCAAGAGGCAGCAGATCTTCGACTTGGATACGTAAGTTCTGCCATTGTTTATGGCTTTGGCTGTATGCCTTCTCTGTAATTTTGTACGTAGACTTCTATTTTGGCTTTTATTCTTGCAAACTACCATAGCTGAGCGCCATTCGTCTATTATTATATTCAATGACATCATCAGTGAACTATCACGTCGCCCCAGAAATATCAAATAAATTTGCGAACTCCACATTGTCAATATGAATATGTTTCTTTTTCTATTTTATCTAAGTGACTAGATTTGATTTTTTTTCTAATAAGTTTTCTGCATCGGGATTTATTGAGAAGTTGCAGTGATGTTTGATTCATCATTTGGGTCTTGAAGCATGAGTCACATTCTTTCTTCTGGTTATTGCACCATGATTTGCTTTGCTTGAAGTGTTTTTCCGTCGCACAAAAATGCCTTAGTATAAAGTTCTAATTTCTCAATACCGTTCATGAATCTTTTTGGGATTTATCTAGATTTTGATCAGGTGCAAATGATTGGATAACACAGCTAAGTTGTGAAATCGGATATGCACTTGTTTTACTATAAACTGAACTCTCTTGGGTATTAATTTTGGAAGAACTTTCTTGTATGGACACTCTTGGTGTGTGGTAATTTTATATTTGGATAAATAGCATATAGCTTGGGGTGTAGGGATTGAGACCCTGTAACACCTGGCTCTCGACTAGGGTTAGAATCTTCTGAAATATTGATGTTGTGCTTCCTTGTAAGGTTGTAAACTTCTATCTCCACTTGATATGGTCAATGATGTGTGATGGGTTTTACGTTGTGCTGTCCTCTTTGGCAATCATTCAATTCATACTCAAAATGTGAAGTCCAGAGCACATCTTCTCTGTCTCTTGCTAAGCAAATATTTCTGTTTATAATATGTAGGTGAAGCCTGAAGTTATCAGCTGGAAACCTCGAATAATTGTTTTCCACAACTTTCTTAGTTCAGAGGTTTGTTCCTTTCTCTGGTTGTCATGTTAGGTTTAAGCTAAATCGGTCTTCTCCACAATATTTCATTTCAAGATTTTTATTTATTGTGGTGGTAGTTTGTTTAAACCCCAAGGCATTATGTGACATTCTTCCAGACCAAGACAATGGAAAATGCACAAAATATTGCTTGACCTTTTTTACTAATCTCTGCAGGAGTGTGATTATCTAAGAGAAATTGCTAGACCAAGGCTCGAGATTTCTACTGTAGTTGATGTCGCAACTGGAAAAGTATGTGGTTTGGCTTTGAAGTTATAATATATTATCAGTCTTCCCATAACGAGTACTTTTTTCCATTTGATCAGCAGATCAGCAAGGTTTCTGTTTTCTTAATCCGTGTCCAGTTTATACACTTCACCACTCAGACTGAGAGGACAAATAGGAATTAGGGGGAGCATAATAACACCAAGTTCAGACTGTAAAGCTTGTCTTCTCTAGATTTATAATGCTGCAGTTGTTATGTGCCACAGGGTGTAAAGAGTGATGTTCGCACAAGTTCTGGTATGTTTGTGAACTCTGAAGAACGAAAATTTCCAGTCATTAAGGTTCGTTCACACTACTTGACTTCGACCCTAAGTTACTTACCATACTTTTTGGCCCCTTCAATACATTCACTAATGCCTTCAGCTATGTTATTTCTGCAAGAAATAACTTTGTAAGAACGTCTGTTTGTGTGTCATAATATGAGTTCACTTTTTGTCTGTGTTGTATTATCTTGGTTGTCATTTTGTGACGCGCTGAGACAAAAGGGTCCTTAATGGAACCTTATAGACTACTAGACATATGTTTGCTGCATGACTAATAGGAGACTTGTTCTCTTCATAAGTTACATGACATAAGATTTCTACCCTAAGTTTGTTCATCTTTGTAAACGATATTATCTAGAATGGCCCACCTCCAGATTATCATCTAACTGCATTTAACTATGTATCCTGCTCTTTTATCTCTTAGGCCATAAGAAGATGATGCGTTATTGAGATTATATCCTCGGTCCTAGCTTTAAGTTGAAACTAAGGTATTGCATCCTTAGTAAAAATGGGACCAAGATTTGATGTAGGCGGAAATTTGAGAACTTTTGTCTGGATTGAAATAGAGTATCATGTTACCATGGGTGACATTATGTCAAGCTGACATGTTTATATGAATGCAAAAACCAAAACCAGGCTTTATAATATGTCAGGATGCGAAAAATGTGATCAGTGGCACATGGAACAAATATAATACCATCGTTCATGACAGATATTGCAGATTATGTAGTGTTTATCTAGGTATGCCTGGATCTGAAATGTGGTTTTTGTGGAACTATTACTTTATGTATTGGATCTGAATGTTGATTTACACTGTCTAGTATATAAGGTTCCATGAACTTATCAAACACATCAGTTAAATATTACTTACTAAATTCATGTTTATATGGTCATGATGGCACTATACTAGGTGCAGTATATTAGTGCACTGCTTAGTGATGATACATTCAGCTTTTGACTATCACTGGCAGTGTCACGGTGACCTCCTTTTACTTTGTCAAGTATTCCTAATATTGATGCCACATTGCATCCCTTTATCAGAAGTTAAAATTGGAATCTGAGGCAGAGTCATTGAATACTACATTCTTCTAATACTGACATTTGTTTTGTTCTCCCCAGGCAATAGAGAAGCGGATTTCTGTATTCTCACAGATACCTGTAGAAAATGGGGAACTCATCCAAGTATTGCGGTACTAGATTGAATTCTGACTGTAATTTTCTGAAGTTCTTTTCACTTGACTACTGTTGTAATTTCTTGTGGGAAACTACTGTTGTGAAGTTAACTTTAAAGTTTAAACTACAGGTATGAACCAAGCCAATATTACAGGCCGCATCATGATTACTTCTCTGATACTGTAAGTCGAACTTCTTGTATTGATATATGTTATTATGACATCACCAGACTAGTCATTACATATTACTAGTATTATTGTTAGTCATTTCGTACTTCAAACTAATTATTTCAACATGATGTAAACTGTGGATGGTCAATCTACAGTTCAACCTCAAACGTGGGGGGCAGCGTGTTGCTACAATGTTGATGTATTTGACCGATGGAGTTGAAGGTGGCGAAACCCATTTTCCTCAGGTCAGCTGAATTTATACCAACTTAACTTGTTATGTCATATGCTTTTTGACTGATATAGACCGATATGTTGATAGCACTTTTTTTTCCTTGAAAATGCTGAAAATGAAAGAGTGTTGCAAGGTAGTAGACATTTGAGCTACAACAAAGAACTGTGGCGAAGTGCAAAAGCCTACTCTCCTTGCATGAATGACTCCAAGTGTTCCGCACCGCTTTCACCCAAAGCCCCGCCTTGGTCTTAATCGTTTTAGTAGCAAATATCGGTATAGACGAAGTGTTGGTGGACACCTTGACATTACGTTCATTCCAGATATTCCATGAAACTACTAAGTTTCATACACTGACCAGTAGAACCAAAAGTCCTAACTGATGGAGAAGGTTGGGCGATCCTAAACGTGTACAGAAAAGGGACAAGCAATTTATTTATTTAAACTACGAAAGCCAAGAGTTGAACCCAAAACCTCTTGGCTCTGATACCATATTAAGTTTTATGCACCAACTAGTAGAACTGAAAGTCTGAGCTTATGGAGAAGGTTGGGCAATCCGCATATACTTGAACCTGGCGGCCAAAAGAATTGCTTTTCTTTGTGGCCCTCTCTCTGAGGAGATAGCCAACCACCAATCTTTGACCGTCGTGACGTTACTCCAAGTGTTGGTGCAAAAGTCAACCAAGCCAAGCCAGCTTTCCATAGTATATCGTGTCACTCAAGCCGGTCCACCATCCACACCCTTTTTTGGAATGTGAAGCAAACGAAGATTTTTGATATTTCGGAGGAGCCCAGGTATTCCAAATAATAGTGTGCATGGGAGATGTCATAACTCCTTAAAGTTGAATCGCTGTACACATGTCTTTTATTATGGTTACCATTGCGCGCCTTATTTATTTTCCAGGTATGTGCAGGAAATACGGGTGGCAATGGTAGTCGTCCTTTCATAGCATGTCCATGCATTTTTTGTTTACATAATTCACATGATATAGTATGGCGTGTGTTTCTCCAATAAATGATTGTATTAGAGCATCTCTAGCAGATCCCATAAAATCTCATACTGCAAAATTATTTTAGGGTATCCTGTAAAACGCTTTTACAGTATGGCGTGTGTTCTGGCAGAACATATCCCATAAAACTCGTTTTGGACCAGATGTGGAGCCCACTTGTCAGCAGTTAATTTTACAACATAGTCCCTGAAATATCATAAGGCACCCTGAAAACAAAACGTAGATTGCAATTGGGTCCTAGCCGCGGCCATGGCAATGGCGCCGAGCGGCTCCTAGCCAGCCTTGTGCCGTGGCTCTCCACGGCTCATGACCAGCCTCGTGGCTATCTAGCACGCACGACCAGCAACGGCTAGCTAGCACGCACGAGCACACGACAACGTGGCGGCTAGCTACCACGCACACGTGGCAACGGCGGCTAGCCAGCACACACGCGACGGCGCGTGGCAACACCATCAATAGCGGCTCCTTCGGGCGCGCTCTGTCGTGTTCGCCGGCCACGGCGAGGCGCCGCATCTCGGTGGCTCCGTTCGGGCAGCGCGACCTCCTGTCGCTGCGGGGGCCACGTGCGGATTGTGGCCAGCGGGGGTTCGTCGGGAATGAGACGAGGAAGGGCGGGGGCAGCAGCGCACCGGTTGGCGGCGGCGGGGATGGAAGGCGGGCGGTGTCGGCGGTGGCGAGGATGGAAGGCGCGGGAGCTGAAAGTTCCCTTCCGCCAACTGTTTCTCGTTTTCAGTTCCCTGTAAACATTGCCTCCAAACCTGGGTATCTAGGGTACGAGAGCTTTTTTCTAGGGGGAGCTGTATAATTTTTACGGGACGAGGCCATTTTGCGGGATCTAGATTGGACGTTTTTTTCCGCTCAAAACTGTGAAACGACGGTTATTTTACAGTTCCAGGTCTTTTACGGGATCTACTAAAGATGATCTTATGTGGCTTCTTTAGAGTATTTTGCAGCTCATTTCCCTTTGTGGTAATCTGTCAGGCTGTCTTTTGGTTTATGCAATCTGTGGTGTGGGAGGTGTGCCCTCATGCTGTGTGCTCTCTTCTGTTCCAGGGAGGAGATGGTGGTGAATGCAGTTGTGGAGGAAGGATGGTCAGAGGACTATGTGTGAAGCCAAACAAAGGAGATGCTGTGCTCTTTTGGAGCATGGTGAGTTATTCTCTCTATTTTTAGACATGTACCAGCAAAGCATACATCAAAGGGTGAATCGAAGATAAAAATAATAATATCCTTTGATAAATACAGAGTATTTGTTTGTTATCTTGCGATCTACTCCCTCCGTCCCATAATGTAAGACACTTTTTAACACTACACTAGTGTTAAAAAACATCTTACATTATAGGACGGAGGGAGTATTTCTTAAATAATCAGTTAATTAATTGATCGGATGGTCTGCCCCTACCACCTGTCTAATTTACTGGTATGTTTCAGGGATTCGACGGTAACACAGACTCGAACAGCCTTCACAGCGGATGCGCTGTTGTAAAAGGAGAAAAGTGGTCAGCCACGAAATGGATGAGGCAAAAGATGACTTTCTGATTGCGGATAGGCATTCTGGCATATAGGCAGAATAGAGAGGGAATTCTTTTCCTTGTAATCTGTAGTACAGATATACAACATTAAAGGAATAAATAAAAAGTGGAATGATATCTTTACTAGCAGCAGGAGGCACTAATCTTCCCAAGAGGAAAAAAAATTCGTGTCCCAACAGAATCTCTTTACCTTCAAATTGCATCGTTTTGCATAAACATCTCGGAGGTAGGGCTTCGCCGCATGGAACCAAACATGAGATGGGTGATAAAACTGGGTTATATGCGGAGTTCCAGTAAAAATGTGGGGTAAATATGGAGCAATAAGGTTTGCTAACTGGTGGTTATGAATAGAATATACTCTATAAGTCATGGATATTTAAAAATTGGTGGAATCAAGGGGAATACGAAAATGGAGTGCTCGCACAGTATTTCATAGCATTCTTTTTGTTTTTGTGAGATGCGAAGAAGGATGGGAGGCCAGGTGTTTGGGTGAAGATACAGACAGAGTTATGTTAGAACAGGCCACACGCACAGACAAAAGTAGATGGACAGTAAAGCACATGTATAGGAAAAAATCATTTTGAAGAAAATCAAATGAGTGAAGTGCTAACATTATACTGTCCATTTACTGCAGAATGCAGACACATGTGTATAAATGCATATTGGAAATCTTACTAGAAAAATCAGATAATCACATTTGGAAGTACAAGTGAACAAGAGATAGACAAATCCTTAAACATTCTGGGCAAGCATTCTGCATTTCTGCTGCTGATGCTACAACTGCTGCTACTATATATGTAGAGACCGAAACTGATACTCCCTCCATTCCAAAATATAGTGCGCCCGCGCTTTTCGAGGTTCAACTTTGACCATAAATTTAACCAACGAGACCAACTGCGGCAGGAGAAAAAATTATATAATTGAAAACTTCTTTCGAATACGAATTCACTGATATAATTTTTGCTCCTGCCGCAATCGGTCTTGGTAGTTAAATTTACGGTCAAAGTTGAAACACGTGGATAGAGGAAGCACTACATTGTGGAATGGAGGGAGTATATACCGAACCTCGTGGTGAGATCCGATCTGTTGTGGGAAACATTTGCTACTGGCGCACCGGCCGAGCGTTTGGGCCGGACGCGCGCGTGCCGCTCGATCCAGTTGGATCCAGCGCCCCTGGTTTTGCGCCACGTCCCCTCACCCACTGCTTCATCCCATCCTTATCTCTTCACCACGCGCCCCCTTTCACTCGTTCCTCCCCCTGTTTTCTCTTCTTTTTTAGCCTTGACCGCCATGAGAGATCTCGTCCGAGCTCGCGCCCCTTCCCCTCCTCTATGGATCTCTCTTCAGACCTCTCCTGGTTGCCATGGGTTGCCACAAAGCCGGCACAAACCGTCGTTGGGGCGTCAGCTGCAACTACCTCGCCGGAGTTGCTACCAGCGGTGGTGGTGGGTGCTACAACCACCTGTCGGTGCAGTTGCAACCACCGGCGTCTGACGACGTAGAGCAGCAACCGTGCACTCGGCGCGGCGCGGCAGCAGCCGCCGCAGGTCTCTGGCCATGGGAGCACGGCAGGTCTCCGGCCATGGCGCGACTCGAGTTTTTTCTGTGTGTTGGAACCATGTTTTTTTTGCAGGAAACATTACTACATTTTGCTACTAGTGTCTTCGAATTTTGTTGGAACCAACCCAGATTTTTGCTCCCTGTTTGTTTTTGCTGGATAATTTGTTACCTCCGTCTTTGTTTTTGCTGGAACCAATCAAATTTTGCTGCCATGATTTTCTGCTGGAATCATTTATAGTACCACTTTTTGCTACAACTGTTTTGATTTTTGCTACTACCAGCGCTTTGGTTTGTTACATCCTTTCTCATGAGGGTGTCGAGACCCGCGACAATGTGTTTTCCTGCAACCCTTGTGAACTTTTTGCTACTACCGGTGAAGCCTCGAGCTGCAACCAGAAGCTGTTTTTGCTGCATCGACTGGAGCGTTTCTGTGATGGCGACGGCGTTCCGTGATTTTTGTTGCCACCGACAACGGCAAAAGTTTCTATCGACACGTTTTTTGGTACAATGGAAGCTGCATCCGAACGGACGACTTTTTTGCTTACCGGCAAGGTGCGCAGGCATGCGGCCATGGCAAGCGGACAAGTGTGCTGCAATGACAGAGGCATCCGACGTGCTACGAGACGGCCCTGGTTTCTATGTGGCGGCGGCTGGGTGCAGCGAGGACGGCGAGCCGGCGGGGCTTCGGAGTCCGCGGCAGGGGTCGGCCATGGCAGGCTGCGTGTGGGAGGCGGGATGTGCTGGAAATCATTTTTTTGTTTCTGCATGATGTACCAGAGGAGGAGGAAGAAAAAGGATCAGATCTGACGGCCTAGGGGTCTGCAATCGAACGGGTGCCTGCTGACCGGCCCAATTTTGGGCCGGTGCGCCGGCGCCTATCACTCCTCATCTGTTGTTGCGGCCCGACCTTTCACGACACTCCACCTTCAGTAGTAGTAGCCTCTCGCCCGCGCACGCGATGTAGAGGGATTGAACCATACGGTCCAGCACGAGAAAACCAATCTCGACGACGGTACTCACGCACAAAACAATTTCCATGAAGAGAAATCGCAACACAGAGGTTTTCTAAAGCTTCCTCCAAAACTTAGGGATTTTTAGACAGCTTCCCCCAAAACTCGATACGGGTATTTACCCTAAAAACACACCGTGTCTATTCGTAAAAATATAACCTGTCTTTACATTGACCCTACTATGGCTATTTATACTAGTATAGCCGACCCTTTTAACTTGACCGAGAAACCATAAAAATAGCGTACGTAAATAAGTCAAACTCTTATCTTTAATTAAACTGCCTTTTACATCTCGTCAGATATGATAGTCTAACAACCAGATTAATGTTGAAGGTGGACCCCATCCCGTATCCTTCAAGTAAAACAATTTCCACCATTAAAACCTGTTGATCGTACGGTCGCTCCGGCGGTCTTGGCCGTGAGATGTAGTACTGTATTAGAATTCTTCGATTAGTCTGAATAAAGCATATATCACGTACATGTACAACTAGGTCTTGTCCTGCACGTGACAACAAAAAGAAATTATCAAGCCGCTGCACACCTTCAAACGTAGATATGTTGGAGTTCTCCTCTTCCAACGTAGCATGCATCTCATAATTTGGTGCAAAAGCAACTAGCGACTCTGCTTCAACCTTAATCATCTCCTGATTAGGCTGCATGGTGTTATATCACTGATGGTAGCGAGCGGAGCTGCCATAACATGACCCGGGCTAGTGTCTTGTACATCACGGTGGTCTTTGGTGTCGGTCATATCATCCTCTCTCTCTTGAAACAAAACCGTCCTCGGTTTTGGGTCATCTTTTTCAGCACTATTTTCATCTACAGACTAATGGTGATCGCAGAAATTTCAGTAGCTTCGACCATGTTCTTTTTTGCATCTTCTTGTTCTTCTATCTTTTTCTGATGGTCTTTCCTCCAAGTAATAAAACGCTCCACACCCATGGGCAGGAGGTCACACTTCTTACCCTTCTTGACAATATATTTGTGTGTTTGGCAATCATAGGCAACATCATGCTCTTTGTACCATGGCTCGCTCAATAACAAGTGACACGAAATCATCGATACCGAAATCACGTCGCACAAAACCTCACAAAAATATTTTCCCAACAGAAACGGTACCTTGGTCTGGTGCGCGACAGTGAGCTCTTCATGACCCCAACGGAACGAGTATGGTTGTGGACGAAGTGTCATCGGTAGTTCCAACTTCTCCACCATCTCGATGCTTGCGGCGTTAATCAAACTCATGTGGTCGATTGTCATAGCACATGATCTCTCTTGCACCACAACACGAGTATGAAAAAGTCCATCCCATCGGCCTTCCTCCTCCAACTGAAATCCATAGCTTAGCTTCCATGATAATTGCTACGTCTTGAGCTTGCGTTGGTTTTCCTTGAAGAGGAAAGGGTGATGCAGCAATAGTAGCGTAAGTATTTCCCTCAGTTTTTGAGGACCAAGGTATCAATCCAGTATGAGGCCTCCTTAAAAGTCCCACGCACCTACAAAAACAAACAAAGAACTCACAACCAACACAATAAAGGGGTTGTCGATCCCTTCACGGTCACTTGCGGAAGTGAGATCTGATAGAGATAGTATGATAAGATAAATATATTTTTGGTATTTTATAATATAGATGCAAAAAGTAAAGATGCAAATAAAAGTAGATTGGAAGCAAATATGATAAGAGATAGACCCGGGGGCCATAGGTTTCACTAGAGGCTTCTCTCAAGATAGCATAAGTATTACGGTGGGTGAACAAATTACTGTCGAGCAATTAATAGAAAAACGAATAATTATGAGATTATCTAGGCATGATCATGTATATAGGCATCACGTCCGCAACAAGTAGACCGACTCCTGCCTGCATCTACTACTATTACTCCACACATCGACCGACTCCTGCCTGCATCTAGAGTATTAAGTTCATAAGAACAGAGTAACGCATTAAGCAAGATGACATGATGTAGAGGAATAAACTCATGCAATATGATATAAACCCCATCTTTTTATCCTCGATGGCAACAATACAATACGTGACTTGCAACCCCTGCTGTCACTGGGTAAGGACACCGCAAGATTGAACCCAAAGCTAAGCACTTCTCTCATGTCAAGAAAGATCAATCTAGTAGGCCAAACCAAACTGATAATTTGAAGAGACTTGCAAAGATAACTCAATCATACATAAAAGAATTCAGAGGAGATTCAAATATTTCTCATAGATAAACTTGATCATAAACCCACAATTCATCGGATCTCGACACATCGCAAAAAGAGTTTACATCGAATAGATCTCCACAAGAGAGAGGAAGAACATTGTACTGAGATCCAAAAAGAGAGAATAAGCCATCTAGCTAATAACTATGGACCCAAAGGTCTGTGGTAAACTACTCACGACTCATCGGAGGGGCTATGGTGTTGATGTAGAAGCCCTCCATGGTCGATTCCCCCTCCGGCAGAGCGCCGGCGAAGGCTCCAAGATGGGATCTCGCGGATACAGAAGGTTACGGTGGTGGAAATTGTGTTTCATTGGCTCCCTGGATGTTTTCGGGGTACGTAGGCTTATATAGGAGGAAGAAGTACGTCGGTGGCCGTCCGAGGGGCCCACGAAACAGGGGGGCGCGCCCTATAGGGGGGGGGCCTACCCTCTCGTGGCCGCCTCAGCTGCTTCTTGACTTGCACTCCAAGTCATCTGGATCACATTCGTTCCAAAAATCATGCTCCCGAAGGTTTCATTCCGTTTAGACTCCGTTTGATATTCCTTTTCTTTGAAATACTGAAATAGGCAAAAAAACAGCAATACGGACTGGGCCTCCGGTTAGTAGGTTAGTCCCAAAAATGATATAAATGTGTAAAATAAAGCCCATAAACATCCAAAAGGGCTAATATAATAGCATGGAACAATAAAAAATTATAGATACGTTGGAGACGTATCAAGCATCCCGAAGCTTAATTCATGCTCGTCCTCGAGTAGGTAAATGATAAAAAAGAAATTTTTTATGTGGAATGCTACCTAGCACAATTCTCAATGTAATTTTCTTTATTGTGGCATGAATGTTCAGATCCAAATGATTCAAAATAAAAGTTCATATTGATAAAAGAAATAGTAACACTTCAAGCATACTAATCAAAGTAATCATGTCTTCTCAAAATAACATGGCAAAAGAAAGTTCATCCCTACAAAATCATATAGTTAGGCTATGCTTCATTTTCGTCACACAAAGATGTTCCCAACTTCTATACCCACGATGATAAGGCAAGCAATTGTTTCGTACTTAAATAATCTCAAACTTTTTCAACCTTCACGCAATAAATGAGCGTGAGCCATGGATGTAACACTATGGGTGGAATAGAATATGATGATTGGGATTGTGTGGAGAAGACAAAAAAGGAGAAAGTCTCACATTGACGAGGATAATCAATGGGCTATGGAGATGCCCATCAATTGATGTCAACATGAGGAGTAGGGATTGCCATGCAACGGATGCACTAGAGCTATAAATGAATGCTCAACAAAAGAAAACTAGTGGGTGTGGATCCAACTTGCTTGCTCACGAAGACCTAGGGCATTTGAGGAAGCCCATCATAGGAATATACAAGCCAAGTTCTATAATGAAAAATTCCCACTAGTATGAAAAAGACAACTTATGAGACTCACTATATGAAAAACATGGTGCTACTTTGAAGCACAATATATGAGACTCACCACATGAAGAACAAGGTGCTATTTTGAAGCACAAGTGTGGAAAAAGAGATAGTACATTGCCCTTTTTATTTATTTTCTTTCTTTTCTTTTTTTCTTTTTTTTCTTTTGTCCTTTTTTTTTCTTTTTGGGCAATGCTCTAATAATGATTATCATCACACTTCTATTGATTACAACATATGAATTACAACTCGAAACTAGAACAAGATATGACTCTATATGAATGCCTCCGGCGGTGTACCGGGATGGTGCAATGAATCAAGAGTGACATGTATGAAAAATTATGCATGGTGGCTTTGCCACAAATACGATGTCAACTACATGATCATGCAATGGCAATATGACAAAAGTAAAGTATGTCATGATGATGAACAGAATGGTGGAAAGTTGCATGGCAATATATCTCGGAATGGCTATGAAAATGCCATAATAGGTAGGTATGGTGGCTGTTTTGAGGAAGATATAAGGAGGTATCGTATCACGGGGTTTGGATGCACCGGCAAAGTTTGCACCAACTCTCAAGGTGAGAAAGGGCAATGCACGGTACCAAAGAGGCTAGCAATGGCGGAAAGGTAAAAGTGCGTATAATCCATGGACTCAACATTAGTCAAAAGAACTCATATACTTATTGCAAAAATTTAGAAGTCATCAAAAATCAAGCACTACGCGCATGCTCCTAGGGGGATAGATTGGTAGGAAAAGACCATCGCTCGTCCCCGACCGCCACTCATAAGGATGCACAAGCCAGGTACACTTCATGTTTCAAATTTGTTACATAACTTTAACCATACGTGCATGCTACGAGACTTGCTAACTTCAACACAAGCATTCTTTAAATTCATAATCACCCAACTAGCATGACTTTAATATCACTACCACCATATCTCAAAACAATTATCAAGTATAAAATTGATCATAGCATCCAATTCACTTCCTATGATAGTTTTTATTATACCCAACTTGGATGCCTACCATTCTAGGACCAATTTTATAACCAAAGCAAATACCGTGCTGTTCTAAAAGACTCTCAAAAAGATATAAGTGAAGCATGAGAGGCTAGCAATTTCTACAAAAATAAGTCACCACCATGCTCTAAAAGATATAAGTGAAGCACTAGAGCAAAAACTATCAAGCTCAAAAGATATAAGTGAAGCACATAGAGTATTCTAGCAAATTCAATCAAGTAGGCTTCTCCAAAAACGTGTGTACAGCAAGGATGACTGTGGTAAACTAAAAAGCAAAGACTAATATAATACACGACGCTCCAAGCAAAACACATATCATGTGGCGAATAAAAATATAGCTCCAAGTAAAGTTACCAATGAACGAAGATGAAAGAGGGGATGCCTTCCCGGGGCATCCGCAAGCTTAGGCTTTTGGCTATCCTTGAATATCTTGGGGTGCCATGGGCATCCCCAAGATTAGGCTCTTGCCACTCCTTTTTCCATAATCCATAAAAGCTTTACCCAAAACTTGAAAACTTCACAACACAAAACTCAACAGGAAATCTTATAAGCTCCGTTACTGAAAGAAAACAAAACCACCACATAAGGTACAGTAATGAACTCATTATTTATTTATTTTGGTGTTAAACCTATCGTATTCCAACTTCCCTATGATTTATAAACTATTTTACTAGCCATAGATGCATCAAAATAAGCAAACAACACACGGAAAACAGAATCTATCAAAAACAGAACAGTCTGTAGCAATATGTAACTAACGCAAACTTCTGGAACTCTAAAAAGCCTAAAAAAATAGGAAGTCCTGGTCAATTTGTCTACTGATCAGAAGCAAAAAGAGTCAACGCAAAATCAAGTTTCTGTGATTTAACAAAACTAAATTCGTGCGCGAAAAGTTTCTGTTTTTCAGCAGAATCAAATCAACTATCATCATAGGTTATCCTATAGGTTCTACTTTGCACAAACACTAATTAAAAGATAAAAACACATCTAAACAGAACGTAGATGCAAGATTTATTACTAAAAAGGAACAAAAACAAAAAACACAAAGAAAATTGGGTTGCCTCCCAACTAGCGCTATCGTTTAACGCCCCTAGCTAAGGTAATTTGACTTTATTTCTTGGAAAGTGCTCCATGCCTTTTTTTAATGGAAATTGGAATCTAATATTCCCTTCCTTCATATCAATAATCGCGCCAATCGTTCTAAGGAAAGGTCTACCAAGAATAATAGGGCAAGAAAGATTGCAATCTATATCAAGAACGATAAAATCTACGGGCACCAAATTTCTATTTGCAACAATGAGAATATCATTGATCCTTCCCATTGGATTTTTAATGGTGGAATCCGCAAGGTGCAAATTTAAAGAGAAATCATCAAGATCATGGAAACCTAGAATACCACATAAAGTTTTCGGAATCGTGGAAACAGTAGCACCCAAATCACACAAAGCAAAACACTCATGATCTTTAATTCTAATTTTTATAGTAGGTTCCCACTCATCATTAAGTTTTCTAGGTATAGAAACTTCCAAATTAAGTTTTTCATCATAAGATTGCATTAACGCATCAACGATATGTTTAGTAAAAGCTTTATTTTGACTATAAGCATGAGGAGAATTAACAACGGATTGCAACAAGGAAATACAACCTTCTAAAGAACAATTATCATAATCAAATTCCTTGAAATCTGAGATAGTGGGTTCAATACTATTTAAAGTCGTGACCTCTCCAATCCCACCTTTACCAAATTTAGTATCAAGATCTAAAAACTCCGAATTCTTGGGACGCCTTCTAGGTAAAGTTGACTCATCATCAGTCCCATAATTATCAAGATTCATATTGCAAAACAAAGATCTAATAGGAGACGCATCAATAACTTTAAGATCTTCATCATTATTTTCATGGAAACTAGAAGAACACGCTTTTATAAAGCAATCTTTCTTAGCATGCAATCTAGCGGTTCTTTCCTTGCACTCATCAATGGAAATTCTCATTGCTTCGAGAGACTCATTGATATCATGCTTAGGGGGAGAAGATCTAAGTTTAAGAGAATCAACATCAAGCGAAAGTCTAGCCAAATCATCAACTTTGAGTAATTTTTCTTCAAGCAAAGCATTAAAATTCTTTTGAGAGATCATAAATTCTTTCACACTATTCTCGAAATCAGAGGGCATCTTCTTAAAATTACCATAAGAATTTATTGTAGGAATTTCCATAATTATTAGAGGGATTACTAGGGAACGGTCTAGCACTAAAGTTTCCTCTATAAGCATTATTTCCAAAACTATTCCTACCAACAAAATTCACATCCATAGATTCATTATTATTCTCAATCAAAGTAGACAAAGGCATATCATTGGGATCAAGAGGAGTATTCTTAGTAGCAAACAACTTCATAAGTTCATCCATCTTTCCACTCAAAACATTGATTTCTTCTATAGCATGCACTTTTTTACTAGAAGATCTTTCGGTGTGCCATTGAGAATAGTTAGCCATAATATTATCAAGAAGTTTTGTAGCATCTCCTAA
The DNA here is from genome assembly GCA_963921465.1 of Triticum timopheevii. Taxonomy (NCBI): domain Eukaryota; kingdom Viridiplantae; phylum Streptophyta; class Magnoliopsida; order Poales; family Poaceae; genus Triticum; species Triticum timopheevii. The sequence continues at coordinate 363,599,163 of OY997264.1, forward strand.
CGTGATTTCCACAAACGTGCCTCCCGCGGCCGAATCTATGAGATTTCTAGAAGCAAAGTTCAAACCGGCATAAAATTTTTGTATGATCATCCATAAATTCAAACCATGAGTAGGGCAATTGCGAAGCATCAATTTCATTCTTTCCCAAGATTGGGCAACACGCTCATGATCAAGTTGTTTAAAATTCATAATATCGTTCCTAAGAATGATAATCTTAGCGGGAGGAAAATACTTAGAGATAGAAGCATCTTTGCACTTGTTCCAAGAATCAATACTATTTTTAGGCAAAGATGAAAACCAAACTTTAGCACGATCTCTAAGTGAAAACGGAAATAACTTCAATTTAACAATATTGTAATCCGTATCTTTCTTCTTTTGCACATCACACAATTCAACAACGTTGTTTAGATGAGTAGCGGCATCTTCAGTATGAAGGCCGGCGAATTGATCTTTCATAACAAGATTCAGCAAAGCAGTATTGATTTCACAAGACTCAACATCATTAAGAGGAGAAGTCGGAGTACTAAGGAAATCATTATTATTGGTATTCGAGAAATCACACAATTTGGTATTATCTTGTGCCATGGCAACATGTAATCCAACACACAAGCAAACAGAAAAAGGCAAGCGAAAAAGAGGAGGGGATTGGGAAAGAGAGGGCGAATAAAACGGCAAGGGTGAAGTGGGGGAGAGGAAAACGAGAGGCAAATGGTAAATAATGTAAATGCAAGGGAGATGAGTTTGTGATGGGTACTTGGTATGTCTTGACTTGAGCGAAAACCTCCCTGGCAACGGCGCCAGAAATACTTCTTGCTACGTCTTGAGCTTGCGTTGGTTTTCCTTGAAGAGGAAAGGGTGATGCAACAATAGTAGCGTAAGTATTTCCCTCAGTTTTTGAGACCCAAGGTATCAATCCAATAGGAGGCTCCTCAAAAGTCCCACGCACCTACACAAACAAACAAAGAACTCGCAACCAACGCAATAAAGGGGTTGTCAATCCCTTCATGGCCACTTGCGGAAGTGAGATCTGATAGAGATAGTATGATAAGATAAATATATTTTTGGTATTTTATAATATAGATGCAAAAAGTAAAGATGCAAATAAAAGTAGATTGGAAGCAAATATGATAAGAGATAGACCCCGGGGCCATAGGTTTCACTAGAGGCTTCTTTCAAGATAGCATAAGTATTATGGTGGGTGAACAAATTACTGTCGAGCAATTGATAGAAAAGCGAATAATTATGAGATTATCTAGGCATGGTCATGTATATAGGCATCACGTCCGCAACAAGTAGACCAACTCCTGCCTGCATCTACTACTATTACTCCTTACATCGACCGACTCATGCCTGCATCTAGAGTATTAAGTTCATAAGAACAGAGTAACGCATTAAGCAAGATGACATGATGTAGAGGGATAAACTCATGCAATATGATATAAACCCCATCTTTTTATCCTTGATGGCAACAATACAATACGTGCCTTGCAACCCCTGCTGTCACTGGGTAAGGACACTGCAAGATTGAACCCAAAGCTAAGCACTTCTCCCATGGCAAGAAAGATTAATCTAGTAGGCCAAACCAAACTGATAATTCGAAGAGACTTGCAAAGATAACTCAATTATACATAAAAGAATTCAGAGGAGATTCAAATATTTCTCATAGATAAACTTGATCATAAACCCACAATTCATCGGATCTAGACAGACACACCGCAAAAAGAGTTTCCATCGAATAGATCTCCACAAGAGAGGTGGAGAACATTGTATTAAGATCCAAAAAGAGAGAAGAAGCCATCTAGCTAATAACTATGGACCCGAAGGTCTGTGGTAAACTACTCACAACTCATCGGAGGGGCTATGGTGTTGATGTAGAAGCCCTCCATGGTCGATTCCCCCTTCGGCAGAGCACCGACGAAGGCTCCAAGATGGGATCTCGCAGATACAGAAGGTTACGATGGTGGAAATTGTGTTTCTATGGCTCCCTGGATGTTTTCGGGGTACGCAGGCTTATATACGAGGAAGAAGTACGTCGGTGGCCGCCCGAGGGGCCCATGAGACAGGGGGGCGCGCCCTATAGGGGGGCGCCCTACCCGCTCGTGGCCGTCTCGACTGCTTCTTGACTTGCACTCCAAGTCCTCTGGATCACGTTCGTTCCAGAAATCATGCTCCCGAAGGTTTCATTCTGTTTGGACTCCGTTTGATATTCCTTTTCTTCGAAATACTGAAATAGGCACAAAAAACAGCAATACGGGCTGGGCCTCCGGTTAGGAGGTTAGTTCCAAAAATGATATAAATGTGTAAAATAAAGCCCATAAACATCCAACAGGGGAATAGCATGGAACAATAAAAAATTATAGATACGTTGAAGATGTATCAATAATCCAGTCATCTTCCGCACAGTGTCGTGAACAACCTTGCTCTGATACCACCCGATATATACCGAACCTCGTGGTGAGATCCGATCTGTTGTTGCGGCCTTTCATGACACTCCACCTTCAGTAGTAGTAGCCTCTCGCCCGCGCACGCGATGTACGCGAAGTAGAGGGATTGAACCTTACGGTCCAGCACGAGAAAACCAATCTCGACGACGGTACTCACGCACAAAACAATTTCCACGAAGAGAAATCGCAACACAGAGGTTTTCTAAAGCTTCCTCCAAAACTTAGGGATTTTTAGACAGCTTCCCCCAAAACTCGATACGGGTATTTACCCTAAAAACACATCGTGTCTATTCGTAAAAATTTAACTTGTCTTTACATTGACCCTACTATGGCTATTTATACTAGTATAGCTGACCCTTTTAACTTGACCGAGAAACCATAAAACTAGCGTACGTAATAAGTCAGACTCTTATCTTTAATTAAACTGCCTTTTACATCTCGGCAAATATGATAGTCTAACAACCAGATTAATGTTGGAGGTGGACCCCAGCCCATATCCTTCAAGTAAAACAATTTCCACCATTGAAACCTGTTGACGTACGGTCGCTCCGGCGGTCTTGGCCGTGAGAAGTAGTACTGTATTAGGATTCTTCGATTAGTCTGAATAAAGCATATATCACGTACATGTACAACTAGGTCTTGTCCTGCACGTGACAACAAAAAGAAATTATCAAGCCGCTGCACACCTTCAAACGTAGATATGTTGGAGTTCTCCTCTTCCAATGTAGCATGCATCTCATAATTTGTGCAAAAGCAACTAGCGACTCTGCTTCAACCTTAATCATCTCCTGATTAGGCTGCATGGTGTTATCACTGATGGTAACGAGCGGAGCTGCCATAACATGACCCGGGCTAGTGTCTTGTACATCACGGTGGTCGTTGATACAAATAAATTTGGTGTTGGTCATATCATCCTCTCTCCCTTGAAACAAACCGTCCTCGGTTTTGGGTCATCTTTTTCAGCACTATTTCCATCTACAGACTGAACGGTGGCCGCAGAAATTTTAGTAGCTTCGACCATGTTCTTTTTTACATCTTCCTGTTCTTCTATATTTTTCTGATGGTCTTTCCTCCAAGCAATAAAACGCTCCACACCCATGGGCAGGAGGTCACACTTCTTACCCTTCTTGACAATATATTTGTGTGTTTGGCAATCATAGGCAACATCATGCTCTTTGTACCATGGCTCTCCCAACAAGAAGTGACACGAAATCATCAATATTGGAATCACGTCGCACAAAACCTCACAAAAATATTTTCCCAACAGAAACGGTGCCTTGGTCTAGTGCATGACAGTGAGCTCTTCATGACCCCAACGGAACGAGTATGGTTGTGGGCGAAGTGTCATCGGTAGTTCCAACTTCTTCACCATCTCGATGCTTGCGGCGTTAATCAAACTCATGTGGTCGATTGTCATAGCACATGATCTCTCTTGCACCACAACACGAGTATGAAAAAGTCCAAACCATCGGCCTTCCTCCTCCAACTGAAATCCATAGCTTAGCTTCCATGATAATCCAATCATCTTCCGCACAATGTCGTGAACAACTTTGCTCCGATACCACCTGATATATACCGAACCTCGTGGTGAGATCCGATCTGTTGTTGCGGCCCGACCTTTCACGACACTCCACCTTCAGTAGTAGTAGCCTCTCACCCGCGCACGCAATGTATGCGAAGTAGAGGGATTGAACCTTACGGTCCAGCACGAGAAAACCAATCTCGACGACGGTACTCACGCACAAAACAATTTCCACGAAGAGAAATCACAACACAGAGGTTTTCTAAAGCTTGCTCCAAAACTTAGGGATTTTTAGACATCTTCCCCCAAAACTCGATACGGGTATTTACCCTAAAAACACATCGTGTCTATTCGTAAAAATATAACCTGTCTTTACATTGACCCTACTATGGCTATTTATACTAGTATAGCCAACCCTTTTAACTTGACCGACAAACAATAAAACTAGCGTACATAAATAAGTCAAACTCTTATCTCTAATTAAACTGCCTTTTACATCTTGGCAGATATGATTGTCTAACAACCAGATTAATGTTGGAGGTGGACCCCAACCCTCATCCTTCAAGCAAAACAATTTCCACCATTGAAACCTGTTGATGTACGGTCGCTCCGGCGGTCTTGGTCGTGAGAAGTAGTACTGTATTAGGATTCTTCGATTAGTCTCAATAAAACATATATCACGTACATGTACAACTAGGTCTTGTCCTGCACGTGAAAACAAAAAGAAATTATCAAGCTGCTGCACACCTTCAAACGTAGATATGTTGGAGTTCTCCTCTTCCAACGTAGCATGCATCTCATAATTTGGTGCAAAAGCAACTAGCGACTCTGCTTCAACCTTAATCATCTCCTGATTAGGCTGCATGGTGTTGTAACTGATCGTAACGAGCGGAGCTGCCATAACATGACCCGGGCTAGTGTCTTGTACATCACGATGGTCGTCGATACAAATAAATTTGGTGTTGGTCATATCAGAAAGAGAGAGTAATGAATAGTCTGGAGCTATTGTGCCCGTGGGAACGATTGTGGAGAAGTTTAATTGTGAGGATCTACCAACAAGCTCAGCACACCTGACAATAATGCAAATAACAAGAAGCTTAAAGGAAGTGATGGAGTGGCAGTTGCGAAAACATGCATTAAGAGATCGGCCGCCTCCCAAGCGGAGGACCGCTGGGAGCAATGAAACTCCTATCACGGAACTGCCGTGGAATGCTTTGGACCATGGCAGTTGGAGAGCACTTGGACATGCAAGGGCGTGTGAAAGCAGATGTGTGTTTTTTTGTTGAATCCCATCTGAATGAAGCTAAGGCAATTGATCTAAGAGTAAAACTAGGATTTGATTTTTTTTCATATAGTTGAGAGTGATGGTCGGTCAGGAGGGCTTGTTTTGTTTTACAATTCCCCTAATGGAGTGGTTTTAAATTACTGATCGCGTTATTTTATTGATGGTTTTGTCATGAAGGGCAATTCTGTGGCATGGAAGTTGACATGTTTTTACGGAGAACCAAATTGGGACCAGAAGCACTTGTCTTGGACGTACTTGGGAGATCTCCATAGTAACTTAACAGGGCCATGGATGATAATGGGGGATTTTAACAAAATCCTAGTGGCGAGTGAAAAGGAAGGAGGCAATGTGTTGTGGACTATGAATTATAAGAGCTCATGACAATAGGAGATCCATTTACTTGGAGTCATGGAATAATCAGAGAATGCCTAGACAGAGGCTTATGCAATGATCGATGGGCCAATATGTTTCCTTATGTTGTAGTAGTTCATGAGCACCATGTCCACTCAGATCATAGACCAATTCTTTTGGATACAGACTACTATGCTGCAGCTATGGGACATGATAAGGTAACAGCAACTCGATCTACACTGCTCTCTGAAGTAGTAGCAAGATTACAGATCGATATAAGAATGGGGAATTTCTCTCTGGCTAGCCCTAGGAAGAAGAACATATGCCGCCGCCGCTGTGATCCACTGGATGAGTGCTGGGGTTGGTGAGTTGCGCTTAAGTAGTGGTAGGCTGGGCCGTCACCCACTCCGGCCCACAGTAGCGTTGGTTAGGCCTGCGGGCTCTGTTGGGTCATGGCTCGTTGGGCTTGGTTCCTCCTGCCAGTGGGGTCGTAGCCGGGGCACTCACATCCTCCCTCCTTGAGTGGCGGCTTGACCCCAAGCCGGAGCTTGAGGGCAGCGATTGAAGAGAGCAGCACGGTCTTCCCAGGTGTCTTCCATGGCAGTCTTTGGTGACCAGCGCACCTTGACTTGCTCCACCATAGCGCCATTCTTCTGGCGCCAGTGAGTCTGAAGTATCTCCATAGGAATGGCAAGCATGTCAGTACAGATGGGAAGATCAGTGGTTACGGCCGTACTAGGGAGAAGTGCTTGGTGTAGCTGTGACACATGAAAAATGGGGTGGACGGGCGCATGTGCCGGGAGTTGCAACTTGTAGGCGACAACGTTGATCTTCTCGATGATTGGGTAGGGGCCATAGAACTTGAATGACAGTTTGTGGTTTGCCCACGGGGCCATTGAAGATTGCACGTAGGGCTGAAGCTTCAGATAAACACTGTCCCCCACTGCAAATTCCCGGAAAGAGCGGTGCTTATCCGCATTACTCTTCGTGCACTGCCGAGCACGGTGCAGATGCTGTTGAATCAGGTTTTGCATCACTGCACGCTCCTCCAGCCATGCTTCCAAAGACGTCACTGATCAGGAACTTGTTGATGTGATTCCCCATTGTTGCAGCTTGTAACCAAATAGAGCTTTGAAAGGTTACATTCCTATAGCTGAGTGATGTGAGGAATTGTACCAAAATTGTGCCAGGGGAATCCAGAAACTCCAACGACGTGGACACGCGTGTGTCAAATAACGCAGAAAAGTCTCCACGCACTGGTTCATGCGCTCTGTTTGACCATCCGTCTCCGGGTGGTTGGCAGTGCTCAGGCGTAGCTCAGTGCCTGCATACCGAAACAGTTCCTGCCAGAAGTGGCTTGTAAACACTGGATCTCTGTCAGATATGATGGCCCGAGGGAAACCATGAAGCTTATAGATGTGCTGCATGTACAACTTGGCCACTTTAGCTGCCGTGTAGGGGTGGGCAATGGGTAAAAAGTGAGCTGATACGTCTCCAACATATCTATAATTTTTGATTGCTCCATGCTACTTTATCTACTGTTTTAGGCAATATTGGGCTTTATTATCCACTTTTATATTATTTTTGGGACTAACCTATTAACCGGAGGCCCAGCCCAGATTTGCTGTTTTATGCCTATTTCAGTGTTTCGAGGAAAAGGAATATCAGACGAAGTCAAAATGGAAAGAAATCAATTGGAGAAGTTATTTTTGGAAGGAAAGCAACCCAGGGAACTTGGAGTGCACGTCAGGGGAGATACGGGCTGCCCACGAGGGTGGGGGCGCGCCCACCCCCCTGGGCGCGCCCCCTACCTCGTGGGGCCCTCGTAGCTCCACCGACGTACCCCCTGCACCCATATATACCTACGTATCGTAAAACTTCCAGAACAGAAGATAGATCGGGAGTTCCGCCGCCGCAAGCCTTTGTAGCCACCAAAAACCAATCGGGACCCTGTTCCGGCACCCTGGCAGAGGGGGATCCCATCACCGGTGGCCATCTTCATCATCCCGGCGCTATCCATGATGAGGAGGGAGTAGTTCACCCTCGAGGCTGAGGGTATGTACCAGTAGCTATGTGTTTGATCTCGATCTCTCGTGTTCTCTCTCGTGTTCCATCTATGGCACGATCTTGATGTATCCCGAGCTTTACATACATCAAGTGGCACATGATATCCCATTGTAGTTGGATCTTATGATGTTTCTCCCCCTCTACTCTCTTGTGATGAATTGAGTTTCCCCTTTGAAGTTATCTTATCGGATTGAGTCTTTTATGAGAAGACTTGATGTATGTCTTGCCGTGATTATCTTTGGTGACAATGGGATATCATGTGCCACTTGATGTATGTTTTGGTCATCAACTTGAGGGTTTCGTGACATTGGGAACCTATGCATAGGGGTTGGCACACGTTCTTGAATCTCCGGTAGAAACTTTGGGGCACTCTTTGAAGTACTTTTATGATTGGTTGGATGAATCTGAGATTGTGTGATGCATATCGTATAATCATGCCCACGGATACTTGAGGTGACAATCGAGTATCTAGGTGACATTAGGGTTTTGGTTGATTTGTATCTTAAGGTGTTATTCTAGTATGAACTCTATGATGGATCGAGCAGAAAGAATAGCTTTATGTTATTTTACTACGAACTCTTGAATAGATAGAACAGAAAGGATAACTTTGAGGTGGTTTCGTACCCTACCATAATCTCTATGTTTGTTCTCCGCTGTTAGTGGCTTCGGAGTGACTCTTTGTTGCATGTTGAGGGCTTGTTATATGATCTATCTATGTTATTATTGTTGAGAGAACTTGCACTAGTGAAAGTATGAACCCTAGGCCTTGTTTCCTATCATTGCAATACCGTTTACGCTCACTTTTATCATTAGTTACCTTGCTGTTTTTATTATTTCAGATTACAAAAACCTATATCTACTATCTATTTTGCACTTGTATCACCATCTCTTCGCCGAACTAGTGCATCTATACAATTTACCACTGTATTGGGTGTGTTGGGGACACAAGAGACTTTTTGTTATTTGGTTGCAGGGTTGCTTGAGAGAGACCATCTTCATCCTACGCCTCCTATGGATTGATAAACCTTAGGTCATCCACTTGAGGGAAATTTGCTACTGTCCTACAAACCTATGCACTTGCAGGCCCAACAACGTCTACAAGAAGAAGGTTGTGTAGTAGACATCAAGCTCTTTTCTGGCGCCGTTGCCGGGGAGGCTAGGTAAAGGGCACTCACTCACACCCCATCAACTAAGCTCTTTTCTGGCGTCGTTGCCGTGGAGGTGAGTGCTTGAAGGTATATCTTTAGATCTTGCAATCGAATATTTTTGTTTCTTGTTTTAGCACTAGTTTAGTTTATAAAAGAAAACTAAAAAAATGGAATTAAGGGTGCCTCATATGCTTCATTTTTTAATGTCTTTCGTGAAAATGATGGGAAGGAAAATTGTGCTCAAGTACTAGAAGAAGAATTACATAGAATGCTTGGCATAAAATATGTGAATAATGAGCATGATTGCAATGTTGTTAGTATGAATTCCTTGAATATCCATGATGCTAATGATATGCAAAGCCACAAGCTTGGGGAAGCTATGTTTGATGAAAATGATATTTTTTGTGCCCCAAGCTTTGATGAGCAAATTTACTATGATGAAAGCATGCCTCCTACCTATGATGATTATTGTGATGACACGTATGCTCTAAAGAATAATGATAACCATGAAACTTGTCATCTTGATCTTAATTTTCAATCACATGATAGTTATTTTGTTGAGTTTGCTCCCACTACTATTCATGAGAAGAATTTTGCTTATGTGGAGAGTAGTAAATTTTCTATGCTTGTAGATCATGAAAAGAGTGCTTTAGGTGCTGGTTATATTTTTGAATCCATTCATGATGCTACTGAACATTATTATGAGGGAGGAATATATGCTTGTAGGAATTGCAATAATATCAAGTTTCCTCTCTATGTGCTTAAAATCTTGAAGCTATGCTTGTTTTACCTTCCTATGCTTGTTGATTATTGTTCCCATAAGTTGTTTGTTCACAAAATCCCTATGCATAGGAAGAGGGTTAGACTTAAATGTGCTAGTCATGTGCTTCATGATGCTCCCGTTACGTTTCAATTCTTATCTTTTATGTGAGCATCATTGCCATCATCATGCCTAGCTAAAAGGCATTAAAGAAAAGCGCTTGTTGGGAGACAACCCAATATTTATCCTTACTGTTTTTGTGTGTCCACGTGATTATGCTACTGTAGTAATCATGTTTTATAGCTTTTGTTTCAATAAAGTGCCAAGTAAGACCTTTAGGATAGCTTACGATGATAGTTGTGTTGATCCTGCTGAAAATCAGAAACTTTTGCACCAAGTAAATTAGTTTTTTTAATTCACAGAAACGTGCTTCTGATCTGATTCTTTTTGCTCTGGATTGGTACACAAATTGCTTAGGACTTCCTAATTTGGTAGGAGTTTTGGAGTTCCATAATTATTCGTTTGATACAGATTACTACAGACTGTTCTGTTTTTGACAGATTCTGTTTTCTATGTGATGTTTGCTTATTTTGATGAATCTATGAGTAGTATCGAAGGGTATGAACCATAGATAAGTTTAAGTACAGTAGATATTATACCAATATGAATTTAGAATGAGTTCATTACAGTACCTATGTGGTGGTTTTATTTTCTTATACTAACGGAGCTTACGAGTTTTCTGTTGAGTTTTGTGTTGTGGAGTTTTCAAGTTCTGAGTAAGGATTCGATGGACTATGGAATAAGGAGTGGCAAGAGCCTAAGCTTGGGGATGCCCAAGGCACCCCAAGATAATATTCAAGAATAGCCAAAAGCCTAAGCTTGGGGATGCCCCGGAAGGCATCCCCTCTTTCGTCTTCGTCTATCAGTAATTTTACTTGGAGCTATATTTTTATTCACCACATGATATGTGTTTTGCTTGGAGCGTCATTTCCTTTTGTTAGTTTTTGCTTTCTGTCATTTAGAATAATGTTTTGCATCTTTAGTTCCAATAAGAAGGTCAAGGATAGCCTTTGCCATGCTTATTTTGCTAGTATGCATGTTGCTGTTTGAAAACAGAAAGTTTACCGTTGTTGCAAAAATTCCCAAGAAAAATCAGAGAGTGGTATAATGTTGAATATTTTTGCATATTGAGCTCTGATAAATTTACTACAGTGGTAATTTTAGTTCATAATTTTTGGAGTTAGGGAAGTATTGATACTCTTGCATTCTTTACAGACTGTACTGTTCTGGCAGATTGCTGTTATGTTTGCATTGTTTGCATATGTTTGTTTGTTTAATGATTCTATTTGAGGATAGGAGTATTAAATATGCAGAGGCATTTAGTATGCAATGTTGAATAATAATTTTAGTGATTTATTACAGTAGAAAATGATAAGGTTTTTGCATTGGTTTATACTAACCTATCTCACGAGTTCTTGTTGAGTTTGTTGTGGATGAAGCTTTTGATAAAAAGAGAAACCATGATATGAGAGGAATTAAGGAGACACAAAAGTTCAAGCTTGGGGATGCCCAAGGCATCCCAAGATAATATTTCAAGAAGTCTCAAGCATCTAAGCTTGGGGGGCATCCCACCTTTCTTCTTCAACAACTATCGGTTAGTATCGGTTGAGCCTAAGTTTTTGCTTCTTCACATGAGTTTTGCTATCCTTGCAATGTAGTTTTTTTAGCTTTGCTTGCTGTTTGAATAAAGTATCAAGATCTGAAATTATTAAATGATAGAGTCTTCGCATAGTTGCATAATTATTTAGCTACTCATTGATCTTCACTTATATCTTTCGGAGTAGTTTGTTGTTGCTCTAGTGCTTCACTTAGATTATTTTGAGAGTCTTAAATAGCATGGTAATTTGCTTAATGTTTATATACTTAGTGTTCAAGATATGTGAAACTTTCTTTTGAGTGAATTGAATACTAAGATAAGTTTGATGCTTGATAATTGTTTTGAAATATGGAGGTGATAATATCAAAGTCGTGCTAGTTGATAATTGTGAATTTGAGAAATACTTGTGTTGAAGTTTGCAAGTCCCGTAGCATGCACGTATGGTTAAAGTTGTGTAACAAATTTGAAACATGAAGTGTACCTGGCTTGTGCATCCTTATGAGTGGCGGTCGGGGACGAGCGATGGTCTTTTCCTACCAATCTATCCCCCTAGGAGCATGCGCGTAGTACTTGATTTTTGATGGCTTCTAAATTTTTGCAATAAGTATATGAGTTATTTTGACTAATGTTGAGTCCATGGATTATATGCACTCTCACCTTTCCACCTTTGCTAGCCTCTTCGGTACCGTGCATTGCCCTTTCTCACCTTGAGAGTTGGTGCAAACTTCGCCGGTGCATCCAAACCCCGTGATACGATACGCTCTATCACACATAAACCTCCTTATATCTTCCTCAAAACAGCCACCATACCTACCCATCATGGCATTTCCATAGCCATTCCGGGATATATTGCCATGCAACTTCCATCATCATTATTATGACATACATTACTTTTGTCATATTGCCATTGCATGATCATGTAGTTGACATCGTATTTGTGGCAAAGCCACCATGCATTATTTTCCATACATGTCACTCTTGATTCATTGCACCATCCCGGCACACCGCTGGAGGCATTCATATAGAGTCATAATTTGTACTAAGTTTCGAGTTGTAAGAAAAATAAAAGTGTGATGATCATCATTATTAGAGCATTGTCCCAAGTGAGGAAAGGATGATGGAGACTATGATTCCCCCATAAGTCGGGATGAGACTCCAGACGAAAAAAAAAGAGAAAGAAAAAAGAGAAAGAAAAAAAAAGAAAAAAAGCAAGGCCATAAAAAAGGCCCAAAAAAAGAGAAAAAATGAGAGAAAAAGAGAGAAGGGACAATGCTACTATCCTTTTACCACACTTGTGCTTCAAAGTAGCACCAAGATCTTCATGTAGTGAGTCTCATAAGTTGTCTTTTTATACTAGTGGGAATCTTTCATTATAGAACTTGGCTTGTATATTCCTACGATGGGCTTCCTCAAATGCCCTAGGTCTTCATGAGCAAGCAAGTTAGATGCACACCCACTAGTTTTCTTTTGTTGAGCATTCATAGCTCTAGTGCATCCGTTGCATGGCAATCCCTACTCCTTATGTTGACATCAATTGATGGGCATCTCCATAGCCCGTTGATTAGCCTCGTCAATGTGAGACTTTCTCCTTTTTGTCTTCTCCACACAATCCCCACCATCATATTCTATTCCACCCATAGTGCTATATCCATGGCTCGCGCTCATGTATTGCGTGAAGGTTGAAAAAGTTTGAGATTATTTGAGTATGAAACAATTGCTTGGCTTGTCATCGGGGGTATAGAAGTTGGGAACATCTTTGTGTGACGAAAATGAAGCATAGCCTAACTATATGATTTTGTAGGGATGAACTTTCTTTTGCCATGTTATTTTGAGAAGACATGATTGCTTTGATTAGTATGCTTGAAGTATTATCATTTTTGTGTCAATATGAAATTTTGTCTTAAATCTTTTGGATCTGAATATTCATATCACAAGGAAGAAGATTTATATTGAAATTATACCAAAGTATCACTCCGCATCAAAAATTCTTTTTATCATTTACCTACTCGAGGACGAGCAGGAATTAAGCTTGGGGATGCTTGATACGTCTCCAACGTATCTATAATTTTTGATTGCTCCATGCTACTTTATCTACTGTTTTAGGCAATATTGGGCTTTATTATCCACTTTTATATTATTTTTGGGACTAACCTATTAACCGGAGGCCCAGCCCAGATTTGCTGTTTTATGCCTATTTCAGTGTTTCGAGGAAAAGGAGTATCAGACGAAGTCAAAATGGAACGAAATCAACTGGAGAAGTTATTTTTGGAAGGAAAGCAACTCAGGGAACTTGGAGTGCACGTCAGGGGAGATACGGGCTGCCCACGAGGGTGGGGGCGCGCCCACCCCCTTGGGCGCGCCCCCCTACCTCGTGGGGCCCCTGTAGCTCCACCGATGTACCCCCTGCACCCATATATATGTACGTATCGTAAAACTTCCAGAACAGAAGATAGATCGGGAGTTCCGCCGCCGCAAGCCTCTGTAGCCACCAAAAACCAATCGGGACCCTGTTCCGGCACCCTGCCGGAGGGGGATCCCATCACCGGTGGCCATCTTCATCATCTCGACGCTATCCATGATGAGGAGGGAGTAGTTCACCCTCGGGGCTGAGGGTATGTACCAGTAGCTATGTGTTTGATCTCTCTCTCTCTCTCGTGTTCCATCTATGGCACGATCTTGATGTATCCCGAGCTTTGCTATTGTAGTTGGATCTTATGATGTTTCTCCCCCTCTACTCTCTTGTGATGAATTGAGTTTCCCCTTTGAAGTTATCTTATCGGATTGAGTCTTTTATGAGAAGACTTGATGTATGTCTTACCGTGATTATTGTGGTGACAATGGGATATCATGTGCCACTTGATGTATGTTTTGGTGATCAACTTGCGGGTTCGTGACATTGGGAACCTATGCATAGGGGTTGGCACACGTTCTTGACTCTCCGGTAGAAACTTTGGGGCACTCTTTGAAGTACTTTTATGATTGGTTGGATGAATATGAGATTGTGTGATGCATATCGTATAATCATGCCCACGGATACTTGAGTTGACAATGGAGTATCTAGGTGACATTAGGGTTTTGGTTGATTTGTATCTTAAGGTGTTATTCTAGTATGAACTCTATGATGGATCAAGCAGAAAGAATAGCTTTATGTTATTTTACTACGAACTCTTGAATAGATAGAACAGGAAGGATAACTTTGAGGTGGTTTCGTACCCTACCATAATCTCTACATTTGTTCTCCGCTATTAGTGGCTTCGGAGTGACTCTTTGTTGCATGTTGAGGGCTTGTTATATGATCTATCTATGTTATTATTGAGAGAACTTGCACTAGTGAAAGTATGAACCCTAGGCCTTGTTTCCTATCATTGCAATACCGTTTACGCTCACTTTTATCATTAGTTACCTTGCTTTTTTTATTATTTCAGATTACAAAAACCTATATCTACTATCTATTTTGCACTTGTATCACCATCTCTTCGCCGAACTAGTGCACCTATACAATTTACCACTGTATTGGGTGTGTTGCGGACACAAGAGACTTTTTGTTATTTGGTTGCAGGGTTGCTTGAGAGAGACCATCTTCATCCTACGCCTCCTACGGATTGATAAACCTTAGGTCATCCACTTGAGGGAAAATTGCTACTGTCCTATAAACCTGTGCACTTGCAGGCCCAACAACATCTACAAGAAGAAGGTTGTGTAGTAGACATCATGAGCATATTGAGTCCTTTTATCCACCAGTACCCAAAGACAGTTGGCCTTGCCGGATTGAGGTAAGCCATCGACGAAATCCATAGTAATCAAGTCCCATGGTGCTTCTGGAATTGGCAGTGGCAGCAATAGTCCTGGTTGTGTAGCCCTGTCTGGTTTCACCTACTGACAAACTGTGCAACATTTCACATAGTGTTCGATATGCAGTTTCATCTTAGGCCAAGCAAATAGGCGGCGAATGCGACGATACGTCACAGGAAATCAGGAATGTCCCCCTACCCGGCTGTCATGCAAGGCCTTCATAATCTGCTGTTGTAAGGCTGTAGAACCACCGAG
Organism: Triticum timopheevii; assembly: GCA_963921465.1. Taxonomy (NCBI): domain Eukaryota; kingdom Viridiplantae; phylum Streptophyta; class Magnoliopsida; order Poales; family Poaceae; genus Triticum; species Triticum timopheevii. The sequence goes on from OY997264.1 coordinate 363,614,444, forward strand.
CCAGATACGTCCCCGGAACCGCAGAATGCCTTGCTATAAGGAAAAACGACCTTTTGGATCTTCACGTATGGCCAGCTGTTCCAAGAGGCGCAGAGCTTGAGGATTGATTTGATAGCTATTCACCACATCCTGGAGCCACACTGGTTGACATTCTGACAATGCAAAGAGTGTTGGGGAACGTAGTAATTTCAAAAAATTTCCTACGCACACGCAAGATCATGGTGATGGCATAGCAACGAGAGGGGAGAGTATTGTCCATGTACCCTCGTAGACCGTAAGCGGAAGCGTTAGCACAACGCGGTTGATGTAGTCGTACGTCTTCACGATCTGGCCGATCCAAGCACCGAACGTATGGCACCTCCGAGTTCAGCACACGTTCAGCTCGATGACGATCCCTTGGCTCCGATCCAGCAAAGCTTCGGGGATGAGTTCCATCAGCACGACGGCATGGTGACGATGATGATGTTCTACCGGCGCAGGGCTTCGCCTAAACTCCGCGACGATATGACCGAGGTGGAATATGGTGGAGGGGGGCACCGCACACGGCTAAGGAACGATCCGTAGATCAACTTGTGTGTCTATGGGGTGTCCCCCTGCCCCCGTATATAAAGGAGCAAGGGGGGGAGGCCGGCCAGCCCAAGGGGGGCGCGCCAGGAGGAGGAGTCCTACTCCTAGTAGGAGTAGGACTCCCCCTTTCCGACTCCTACTAGGAGGGGGAAGGAAAGGGGAGAGGGGGAAGGAAAGAGGGGGGCGCTGCCCCCCCTCCTAGTCCAATTTGGACCAGAGGGAGAAGGGGCACGCGGCCTACCCTGGCCGCCCCTCTCTCTTCCCCACTAAGGCCCATAAGGCCCATTACTCTGCCGGGGGGGGGGGAGGGGGGTTCCGGTAACCCTCTGGCACTCCAGTTTTCTCCGAAATCGCCCGGAACACTTCCAGTGTCCGAATATAGTCGTCCAATATATCAATCTTTATGTCTCGACCATTTCGAGACTCCTCATCATGTCCGTGATCACATCCGGGACTCCGAACAAACTTCGGTACATCAAAACTTATAAACTCATAATAAAACTGTCATCGTAACGTTAAGCGTGCGGACCCTACGGGTTCGAGAACTATGTAGACATGACCTAGAACTATTCTCGGTCAATAACCAATAGCGGAACCTGGATGCCCATATTGGTTCCTACATATTCTACGAAGATCTTTATCGGTCAAACCGCATAACAACATACGTTGTTCCCTTTGTCATCGGTATGTTACTTGCCCGAGATTCGATCGTCGGTATCCAATACCTAGTTCAATCTCGTTACCGGCAAGTCTCTTTACTCATTATGTAATGCATCATCCCGTAACCAACTCATTGGTCACATTTCTTGCAAGGCTTATAGTGATGTGCATTACCGAGAGGGCCCATAGATACCTCTCCGACAATCGGAGTGACAAAACCTAATCTCGAAATATGCCAACTCAACATGTACCTTCGGAGACACCTGTAGTACTCCTTTATAATCACCCAGTTACGTTGTGATGTTTGGTAGCACCCAAAGTGTTCCTCCGGTAAACGGGAGTTGCATAATCTCATAGTTTCAGGAACATGTATAAGTCATGAAAAAAGCAATAGCAATATACTAAACGATCAAGTGCTAGGCTAACGGAATGGGTCATGTCAATCACATCATTCTCCTAATGATGTGATCCCATTAATCAAATGACAACTCTTTTGTCCATGGCTAGGAAACATAACCATCTTTGATAAATGAGCTAGTCAAGTAGAGGCATACTAGTGACACTATGTTTGTCTATGTATTCACACATGTATTATGTTTCCAGTTAATACAATTCTAGCATGAATAATAAACATTTATCATGATATAAGGAAATAAATAATAACTTTATTATTGCCTCTAGGGCATATTTCCTTCAAAGAGGACATCAGTGGGTCGAGCATGAGACAATGCATCTGCAACTAAGTTGCCTGTCCCTTTCTTGTACTTAATGCAGTACTGGAGTCCTAGGAGCTTGGTGAATGCTTTTTGTTGCCATGGGATGGTGAGACGCTGCTCTTCCAGGTGCACCAAACTTCTCTGGTCTGTGTGAATCACGAACTCAGCATGCTGAAGATATGGCCTCCATTGATCCACTACCACTATGATCGCCAAATATTCCTTCTCGTATGTTGAGAGACCTTGATAGTGAGGGCTTAAAGCTTTACTCATGAAGGCCAAGGGATGCCCATTCTATTGTAGCACTGCACCGATGCCCTTGTCGCTAGCGTCAGTTTCCACCACGAAGGGTTGAGAGAAATTGGGCAAGGCCAAGACTGGAGCAGAAACCAATTGATCTTTGAGCGCTTGAAATGCAGTTTGAGTAGTGCTGGTCCAAACGAACGGACACCTTTCTTGAGTAAGTTGAATAGTGGCCGCGCAATCACTCCAAAGTTCCTGACAAACATGTGGTAATAGCCGGCTAAGCCCAAGAAACGGCACACTTCTTTGGTGTCATTTGGTGTTTCCCACTCCACCACTGCCTGTATCTTGCTCGGGTCTGTTGACATCCCTGCTGCGCTGATGACATGCCCTAAGTAAGAAAGTTGTTGCTGCCCAAAAGCACACTTGCTCTCCTTAACTTTCCATTGATCCTTCTGGAGCAGTCCCAGGACTTGTCTGAGTTTCAGGTTGTGTTGTTCCAGGGTTTCAGTGTGCACTAAGATATCATCGAAGAAAACCAGGACTCCGTCACATAGGGAAGGTCGCAGCATGCCATGCATTGCTCCATTAAAATGTGCCAGGGCCTCCAGCCAATCCAAATGAATCCACTAAGAACTCATAATGGCTTGCGTGTGTTTGAAAGGATGTCTTGTATTCTTCTCCTTCAGCCAGCCGAATTTGGTGGTACCCTGCTCGGAGATCTAGCTTGGAAAACCAGCGGGAGCCGTGTAATTCATCTAGCAACTCTTCCATGACTGGCACTGGGTACTTGCCCACGACTGTCAGCGCATTAAGGTGGCGATAATCCACGCATAAACGCCACTTCCCATCCTTATTCTTAACTAAGATCACCGGGGATGAAAACAGACTGGAGCTCTTCTGAGTAACGCCTGCCTTCAATAGTTCTTCCACTTGCCGATCGATCTCGTCCTTATGATCAGGTTTATGGCGACAAGGACGAATGTTGATAGGTTGCGCACCAGGAATCAGAGGAATGCGGTGATCGCACTCACGCCTTGGTGGCAGTCCTTCTGGTTCGCCAAACATGGTTGGAAACTCTGCTAATACTTCTTGGAGACAGGCTAGAACAGCTTCTTCCTTGTCCAATGACGGATCCTCAGAGCACAGGTACACAATATGCGACACAACTCCTGCTTTGTGCATGCTCTGAAGCTGCATGAAATTGATTGAGTGGCAAGTGGTGGAATCAGAATCGTGGCCGCGTAGAAAGGCCACTCCCTCCGCAGTCACGAATTGAATGCATTTGGCGCGCCAATCGACTGTCATGGGGCTATGAGCTTCCAGCCAATCCGTACCAATAATTGCATCATATGTGCCAAGAGCTAAAATCTTCATATCGGTGCGAAATTCACTCCCAAGTGTTCCATGCACATTGCGGCACTTGAGTGGTGCAGATCAATTCACCTCCATCTGTGACACGCACCCTGCAGGGATGGGGTAGCTGCTGTGTGCCCGCGATCGACTTGGCGAACTCCTGGTTGATGAAGGAAGTGGAGTTGCCCGAGTCCACGAGCATCAGGACCTCGCGACCTTGTATCCACGCACGCAGCTGAAAGGCTTTTGGGCCACTCCACGTGACAATGCTGGTCGAGAAATGGCCATAACTGTCTCTGACGCTGCATCAGCTCGTGACGAGGCGTCGCCGTCGAGCACAGAATTGATGTCGAACAAGTCGAGAAGTTCTTCGACGACGTGCAGTTGAACGGATGTGGGGCAGACATGTTCCTGGCCCCAGCGCTCGCCGCACTTGAAGCAAATCCCCCCCCCCCCCCCGCGCGCCGGTAATCACGAAGCGCTTTGAGTTTCGCAGGCTCGGGGGGGGGGGCACCGTCTGGGCGCGCCGCGTCTGCCCGTGCTCCTTCCAGACCACGTCGGTCCGTGGGCGACGGATGTACTTGGAGGCGCGCCGGTGGAGACGGCAGTGGCAGAGGCACGCCACCGCGAGGAAGCGCTTCTGAAGGCCTGGACGTCGACGGTTGATGAATGTCGCCCAGCGCCCCCTGGATCACCTCCTCTTGCAAGAGTGCAAGAGAGCAGGCGGTGTCCAAGTCCGGTGGTCGCTGAACCAGAACCACAGCTCGAATATCCACCCGTAAAACTTCCACAAAAAGAGTAAGGAAATTGAATGGGTGAATCGAGTCTGAGTAGGAGCTCAAGTGATTGATAAGTAATTCAAATTGCTCTATGTGATTGGTGACTGTGGATGTTTGCTTGACAGAATAAAACTAGAGAATCAGTAACTGATGACGATCTCTACCAAAACAAGTACATAACAGAGAAGAAAAGGACTCCTAGTCAAATTCAAATAATTTCTTTTGAATTGAATGCAGCCAAACAACGTCTGGGCCTGAGAAATTAAGAGAAGCCATAGGCACCCAGAATGACTGATGAATCCCGAATATGTTGAAGTACTGTTCGCAGAGCGTCTTCCAGAGACGAGGATTGTCGCCCGCAAACACAGGAAACACGACAGCGGGATGTGCCTGTCCTAATCCCGCGAGGAGTTGGCTGGCGTGGGGGAATGGGGATGCAAGAGTAAGTGCGGAGGAATTGATCTGACCGTTTGCCGGGAGCGGCGGCGGCGTCAGGAAGGACGCCTCCGGTGACCCCCGAGAGAAGTTGAAGACGCCATGGCTTGGTTGCCCGATGGGAGCGTAAACTGCGCCAGACGCGGTGTCGGCCTGGACACTGGCCGTCGCTGGTGGTGGATCACTCGATGCAGGTGCCTGAGGCGCCGCGCCCTCCTTGGTGGTGGCCGAGCGCGAGAGTTGCAGGGCGGCAACAGAGTCACCCAGATCGGCGACGCGTCGCTCGAGATCGGGGCGCCACGCCACCAGGTCATCCACCTTGCTGTTGGAGGCGTGGATCGCCGCGGTGTTCTCCTTTAGGGCGGTCTCTAGTCGCTCGAGGAAGGCTTGGACCGCCGGATCCATGGCGACGAGTCGGGCACGAGCTTGTCGTAAAGATCTGGTTCCATGAACTGTGCCAGCACGCTGCAGCGGCGGGTGGGATTGGTCTCTGATACCAGATGATAAGGTAACAACAACTCGATCTACACTGCTCTCTGAAGTAGTAGCAAGATTACAAATCGATACAAGAATGTGGAATTTCTCTCTGGCTAGCCCTAGGAAGAAGAACAGATGCCGCCGCCGCCGTAATCCACTGGATGAGTGCTGGGGTTGGTGACTTGCGCTTAAGTAGTGGTAGGCTAGGCCGTCACCCACTTCGGCCCACAGTAGCGTTGGTTAGGCCCGCGGGCTCTGTTGGGTCGTGGCTCGTTGGGCTTGGTTCCTCTTGCTAGTGGGTTCGTAGCCGGGGCGCTCACAGGACATAAGCCTAGCGAGGAAAGGAAATTTGAAGCAAGGTTGCTGAGCGAGCCACTATTAATGAGATTGTTCAGTCTGTGTACGAGAGAGCTAAACTGGCAGGAATTGGGCCATCACTTGCGGACAGAACTAAAGCGGTTAAAGATGATTTACACCGGTGGGACAGAGATACTTTGCAAGGTCCAAAAAAAGAATAAATAAACTGAAAAAGGAACTTGAGAAGTTGCGGAGAGGTCCTTTGACCGGTGAAGTTCCGCGAAAGCTTAAGGAGACACAAGTTCTCACTGAAAATTTGTTAGACCAGAAGGAAATAACTTGGTTACATCATCGACAGGCCAACTGGCTCCTCCATGAGGACAGAAATACCTCTTTCTTCCACAAGGTCGCAAGTGCTCGGAGGAAAAGAAACTGTATTAACCGACTCCTTGATGATTCTGGAGTCTGGAAGGAGAGTATAAATGATCTGAATGATATTATAGCTGGTTATTTTCAGAATTTGTTCACTTCGCAGGTGCTTTTGCCAGATGATAATGTGTTAAACAAAGTGTAGGTTCGTGTCACAGGGGCGATGAATGATGCACTCTTGGCGCCCTATACTGCAGAAGAAGCGAGGAAGGCCCTCTTATCTATAGGTGATCTCAATGTGTTAAACAAAGTGCAGGTTCGTGTCACAGGACCGGATGGCCTGCATGAAGTGTTCTACAAAAGGTTTTGGAATATGCTTGGCGGGGATCTAGTTGGTGAAGTTCTTAATGCAGTAAACACCCAGGAAATGCCGCCGGGCTGGAAACCACGATTGTTATGATTCCAAAGGTAAATAATCCTAAAAGAGTTACTCAGTTTCGGCCCATAAGTTTGTGTAATGTGGTGTACAAAGTAATTTCAAAGATGATTACTGCAAGATTGAATGGGTTGCTTCCATAGATTATCAGTCCAACGCAAAGTGCTTTTGTCCCAGGAAGGCTCATAAACAATGTGCTTATAGCAAGCCATCATACAATTAAGAAAAAAATGGTTGGCAAAGAGGATTGGTGTGTGGTAAAGCTTTAAATGCATAAAGCCTACGACAGAGTCGAGTGGGTATTTTTGGAGGCTATGTTGTTAAAACTTGGCTTTCATATGGATTGGGTCAAGATGATTATGCTATGTGTTTCTTCGGTGGAGTATAGAGTGAGATACAGCTTGCTACTTCTTGAGCTTGCGTTGATTTTTCTCTTGAAGAGAAAAGGGTGATGCAGCAAAGTAGAGATAAGTATTTTCCTCAGTTAAGAACCAAGGAATCAATCCAGTAGGAGGCACAAGCAAGTCCTCAATAGATGCACTGGCACAAACTAACAAACACTTGCACACAACGCAAAAAAGGGGTTGTCAATTCCTTCACGGTCACTAGCAAGAGCGAGATCTGATAGAGATAGGTATAAAAGATAAGTAAAAGTGTAAAATAAAGTAAATATAAATAAATTGCAGCAAGGTATTATTGGTTTTTTGGTTTTATAGATCTGAAAATAATATGATAGAAAATAGATCCACGGGCCATAGGTTTCACTAGAGGCTTCTCTCTTGAAGAAAACATATGGGGGGTAAACGAATTACTGTTGAACAATTGATAAAAAACGCATAATTATGACAATATCTAAGGCAATGATCATGAATATAGACATCACGTCCGTGACTAGTAGACCGACTCCTACCTGCATCTACTACTATTACTCCACACATCGACTGATGTCCAGCATGCATCTAGTGTATTGAGTTAACAAGAATGGAGTAACACCTTAAGCAAGATAACATGATGTAGAGGGATAGATCCAAAAAATATGGTAAAACCCTCATCTTTTTATCCGTAATGGCAACAATACAAATACATGCATCGCTACCCCAACTGTCACTGGGTGAGGACACTGCAAGATTGAACCCATCACAAAGCACCTCTCCCATTGCAAGAAAGATCAATCTAGTAGGCCAAACCAAATCAATAGATCGGAGAGAAATACAAATCTATTTTAATCATGCACAAAAGAGTTCAGAGAAGACTCAAATAATATTCATAGATAATTTGATCATAAACACACAATTCATCGGATCTCAACAAACACACCACAAAAGAAGATTAAAACGAATAGATCTCCAAGAACATTGATACGTCTCCAACGTATCTATAATTTATGAAACATTCATGCTATATTACTATGTGTTTTGAGTGATTATGGGCTTTATTATACACTTTTATATTACTTTTGGGACTAACCTATTAACCGGAGGCCCAGCCCATATTGCTATTTTATTGCCTGTATCAGTATTTTGAAGAAAAAGGAATATCAAACTGAGTCCAAACGGAATGAAACCTTCAGCAATGTGTTTTTTTGGAAGATTATCATGCAGGTGTTGGGGAACGTAGTAATTTCAAAAAAATTCCTACGCACACGCAAGATCATGGTGATGCATAGCAACGAAAGGGGAGAGTATTGTCCATGTACCCTCGTAGACCGTAAGCGGAAGCGTTATGACAACGCGGTTGATGTAGTCGTACGTCTTCACGATCCGACCGATCCAAGTACCGAACGTACGGCACCTCCGAGTTCAGCACACGTTCAGCTCGATGACGATCCCCGGACTCCGATCCAGCAAAGTGTCGGGGATGAGTTCCGTCAGCACGACGGCGTGGTGACGATGATGATGTTCTACCGGCGTAGGGCTTCGCCTAAACTCCACGACGATATGACCGAGGTGGAATATGGTGGAGGGGGCACCGCACACGGCTTAGGAACGATAACGTAGATCAACTTGTGTGTTCTAGGGTGCCCCCTGCCCTCGTATATAAAGGAGCAAGGGGGGTGCGGCCGGCCCTAGGAGGAGGCGCGCCGGAGGAGTCCTACTCCCACTGGGAGTAGGACTCCCCCCTTTCCCTAGTTGGACTACGACTTGGGGGGAAGGAGGAGAGGGGGGAAAGGAAAGGGGGGTGCCGCCCCCCCTCCTTGTCCTATTCGGACTTGGGGGGGGGGGGGGGGAGGGGCGCGCGACTGCCCCTTGGCCTCCTCTCCTCTTCCTCCACTAGGCCCACTAAGGCCCATTAGGTCACCGAGGGGTTCCGGTAACCTCCCGGTACTCCGGTAAAACGCCGATTTCACCCGGAACACTTCCGATGTCCAAACATAGGCTTCCAATAGATCAATCTTTATGTATCGACCATTTCGAGACTCCTCGTCATGTCCGTGATCACATCCGGGACTCCGAACAAACTTCGGTACATCAAAACTTATAAACTCATAATAAAACTGTCATCGTAACGTTAAGCGTGCGGACCCTACGGGTTCGAGAACTATGTTGACATGACCTAGAACTATTCTTGGTCAATAACCAATAGCGGAACCTGGATGCCCATATTGGCTCCTACATATTCTACAAAGATCTTTATCGGTCAAACCGCATAACAACATACGTTGTTCCCTTTGTCATCGGTATGTTACTTGCCCGAGATTCGATCGTCGGTATCCAATACCTAGTTCAATCTCGTTACCGGCAAGTCTCTTTACTCGTTGCGTAATGCATCATTCCATAACTAACTCATTAGCTACATTGCTTGCAAGGCTTATAGTGATGCGCATTACCGAGAGGGCCCAGAGATACCTCTCCGACAATCGGAGTGACAAAACCTAATCTCGAAATACGCCAACCCAACATGTACCTTCGGAGACACCTGTAGTACTTCTTTATAATCACCCAGTTATGTTGTGACGTTTGGTAGCACCCAAAGTGTTCCTCCGGTAAACGGGAGTTGCATAATCTCATAGTTACAGGAACATGTATAAGTCATGAAGAAAGCAATAGCAATATACTAAACGATCAAGTGCTAGGCTAACGGAATGGGTCATGTCAATCACATCATTCTCCTAATGATGTGATCCCGTTAATCAAATGACAACACATGCCTATGGTTAGGAAACATAACAATCTTTGATTAATGAGCTAGTCAAGTAGAGGCATACTAGTGACGTTATGTTGGTCTATGTATTCACACATGTATCATGTTTCCGGTTAATACAATTCTAGCATGAATAATAAACATTTATCATGATTTGAGTAAATAAATAATAACTTTATTATTGCCTCCAGGGCATATTTCCTTCACCAGGAGGCTTGGAGATCAAGTCAGAAGATCCTCGAGGTGCCCAGGAGATAGCCCCCCCCCTACAGGGTGCGGCCCCTGTCTCGTGGGCCCCTCGAGCACCCCCCGACCGACTTCTTTCGCCTATATATACCTACGTACCCTAAAACCATCAAAAATCAAGATAGATCGGGAGTTCTGCCGCCGCAAGCCTCTGTAGCCACCAAAAACCTCTCGGGAGCCCGTTCCGGCACCCTGCCGGAGGGGGAATCCATCACCGGTGTCCATCTTCATCATCCCGGCGCTATCCATGACGAGGAGGGAGTAGTTCACCCTCGGGGCTGAGGGTATGTACCAGTAGCTATGTGTTTGATCTCTCTCTCTCGTGTTCTCTCTATGGCACGATCTTGATGTATCGCGAGCTTTGCTATTATAGTTGGATCTTATGATGTTTCTCCCCCTCTACTCTCTTGTGATGAATTGAGTTTCCCTCTTGAAGTTATGTTTTCGGATTGAGTCTTTATTTGAGAACACTTGATGTATGTCTTGCCGTGTTTATCTGTGGTGAGAATGGGATATCACGTGCCACTTGATGTATGTTTTGGTGACCAACTTGCGGGTTCCGCCCATGAACCTATGCATAGGGGTTGGCACACATTTTCTTGACTCTTCGGTAGAAACTTTGGGGCACTCTTTGAAGTACTTTGTGTTGGTTGTGTGAATCTGAGATTGTGTGATGCATATCGTATAATCATGCCCACGGATACTCAAGGTGACAATGGAGTATCTAGGTGACATTAGGGTTTTGGTTGATTTGTGTCTTAAGGTGTTATTCTAGTACGAACTCTTAAATAGATCGATCCGAAAGAATAACTTTGAGGTGGTTTCGTACCCTACCATAATCTCTTTGTTTGTTCTCCGCTATTAGTGGCTTTGGAGTGACTCTTTGTTGCATGGTGAGGGCTTGTTATATGATCTATCTATGTTATTATTGTTGAGAGAACTTGCACTAGTGAAAGTATGAACCCTATGCCTTGTTTTCTATCATTGCAATACCATTTACGCTCACTTTTATCATTAGTTACCTTGTTGTTTTTATTATTTCAGATTACAAAAACCTATATCTACTATCCATATTGCACTTGTATCGCCATCTCTTCACCGAACTAGTGCACCTATACAATTTACCATTGTATTGGGTGTGTTTTGGACACAAGAGACTCTTTGTTATTTGGTTGCAGGGTTGTTTGAGAGAGACCATCTTCATCCTACGCCTCCCACGGATTGATAAACCTTAGGTCATCCACTTGAGGGAAATTTGCTACTGTCCTACAAACTTGTGCACTTGCAGGCCCAACAATGTCTATAAGAAGAAGGTTGTGTAGTAGACATCAAGCTCTTTTTTGGCGCCGTTGTCGGGGAGGTGAGTGCTTGGAGGTATATCTTTAGATCTTGCAATCGAATCTTTTTGTTTCTTGTTTTATCACTAGTTTAGTTTATAAAAAGAAAACTACCAAAAAAATGGAGTTAACTTTGTCTCATACGCTTCGTCTTTTTAATATCTGTCGTGAGAATGATGGAAAGGAAAATTGTGCTCAAGTGCTAGAAGAAGAGTGCATTAAAATGCTTGGTACTAAATCTTTGAATGATGAGCATGATTGCAATGTTATTAGTATGAATTCCTTGAATACCCATGATGCTAATGATATGCAAAGCCACAAGCTTGGAGACGCTATGTTTGATGAATATGATATTTTTTGTCCTCCAAGTTTTGATGATAATATTTATTATGATGAAAGCATGCCTCCTATTTATGATGATTATATTGATGAAAGTGGGTTTGGAAGAGTGTCAACTTTAGGAAGTAGTGATCCCACTATTTTGGAGGATGTTGAATCTTATTGTGATGAACATGAAAGTGGATTTGGAAGAGTGTCAACTTTATTTAGCGATGATTCCACTATTTCGGAAGAGGTTCCAATAGATTATGAGAACAAAGTTGCTATCTATGATGATTATTGTGATGACTTGCATGCTATTAAGAATAATGATAACCATGAAACTTGTCATCATGATTTTAGTTTTCAATTGGATTATGCCTCACATGATAAGTATTTTGTTGAGTTTGCTCCCACTACTATTGATGAGAAGAATTTTGCTTATATGGAGAGTAGTAAAAATTCTATGCTTGTAGGTCATGAAAAGAATGCTTTAGGTGCTGGTTATATTGTTGAATTTATTCATGATGCTACTGAAAATTATTATGAGGGAGGAACTTATGCTTGTAGGAAGTGCAATAATGTCAAGATTCCTCTCTATGTGCTTCAAGTTTTGAAGTTATGCTTGTTTTGCCTTCCTATGCTAGTTGATTATTGTTCCAATAAGTTTTTTGCTCACAGAATCCCTATGCATAGGAAGCGGGTCAGGCTTAAATGTGCTAGTCATATGCTTCATGATGCTCCCGTTATGTTTCAATTCTTATCTCTTATGTGAGCATCATTGCCATCTTCATGCCTAGCTAGGAAGGCATTAAAGAAAAGAGCTTGTTGGGAGACAACCCAATATTTATCCTTACTGTTTTTGTGTGTTCACATGATTATGCTACTGTAGTAATCATGTCTTATAGCTTTTGTTTCAATAAAGTACCAAGTAAGACCTTTAGGATAGCTTACGGTGATAGTTGTGTTGATCCTGCTAAAAATCAGAAACTTTTGCACCCAGTAAATTAGTTTTGTTAATTCTTTTTGCTCTAGATTGGTACACAAATTTCTTAGGACTTCCTCATTTGGTAGGATTTTTGGAGTTCCAGAAGTATACGTTTGATACAGACTACTACAGACTGTTCTGTTTTTGACAGATTCTGTGTTCTATGTGTTGTTTGCTTATTTTGATGAATCTATGGCTAGTATTAAGTGGTATGAACCATAGATGAGTTGGAGTACAATAGATATTACACCAATATGAATTAAGAATGAGTTCATTACAGTACCTAAGTGGTGGTTTTATTTTCTTATACTAGCGGAGCTTACGAGTTTTCTGTTGAGTTTTGTGTTGTGGAGTTTTCAAGTTTTGGGCAAGGATTCGATGGACTATGGAATAAGGAGTGACAAGAGCCTAAGCTTGGGGATGCCCAAGGCACCCCAATATAATATTCAAGAATGGCCAAAAGCCTAAGCTTTGGGATGCCCCGGAAGGCATCCCCTCTTTCGTCTTCGTTCATCGGTAACTTTACTTACAGCTATATTTTTATTCACCACGTGATATGTGTTTTGCTTGAAGCGTCATTTCCTTTTGTTAGTTTTTGCTTGTTGTTAGTTAGAGTAATGTTTTTCATCTTTATTTTCAATAAAAAGTCAAGGATAGCCTTTGCCATGCTTATTTTGCTAATATACATGTTGCTGTTTGAAAACAGAAAGTTTACCGCTGTTGCAAAAAATCCCTAGAAAAGTCAGAGCATGATATAAGGTTGAAACTTTGTGGATAACGAGCTCTGATAAATTTACTGCAGTGGGAATTTTAGTTCACAATTTTTGGAGTTAGGGAAGTATGATGAATCCTGCATTATTTACAGACTGTACTGTTTTGACAGATTGCTGTTATGTTTGCATTGTTTGCATGTGTTTGCTTGTTTAATGATTCTATTTGAGGATAGAAGTATTAAATATGCAGAGGCATTTAGTATGCAATGTTGAATAATAATTTTAGTGATTTATTACAGTAGAAGATAATAAGGTTTTGCATTGGTTTATACTAACCTATCTCACAAGTTCTTGTTGAGTTTGTTGTGAATGAAGCTTTTTGAGAAATAGAGAAGCCATGATATGAGAGGAATTAAGGAGACACAAAAGTTCAAGCTTGGGGATGCCCAAGGCACCCCAAGATAATATTTCAAGAAGTCTCAAGCATCTAAGCTTGGGGATGCCCCGGCAGGCATCCCACCTTTCTTCTTCAACAACTATCGGTTGAGCCTAAGTTTTTGCTTCTTCACATGAGTTGTGATATCCTTGCATTGTCATTTTATTTTGTTTTGTTTTCTGTTCGAATAAGATACCAAGATCTGAAATTCTTAAATAGGAGAGAGTCTTCATATAGCTACATAATTATTTAGCTACTCATTGATCTTCACTTATATCTTTTTGGAGTAGTTTGTTATTTACTCGTGTGCTTCACTTATATCCTATGAGTAAATTGTTGAATGAGTTGATTGTCATGAATCTGAAATTATATATGCCTCATTTGCTTATTCCATGGGGAGTAATGACTTCACGTCTAAGAAGTAGAGGTTGTAAATTTATTGGAGGTTAGCAAGCATTGTGTTGGTCATTTGAACAATTTCATGAAAGAATATTGAAGGAGGAGAGATTTCATATATAAATATACTATTATAGACATCTTTTATAGTTGGGAGCACTCATTAAGTATGACATGCTAAAGAGTTGATGTTGGACAAGGAAGATAACGTAATGGTTTATGTTTTCCGACATCTCAGTTAAAGTATATTGTCATGGATCATTCAAACATGTTGAGCTTGCCTTTCCCCCTCATGCTAGCCAAAATTCCTTGCACCAAGTAGAGATACTACTTGTGCTTCCAAATATCCTTAAACCCAGTTTTGCCATCAGAGTCCACCATACCTACCTATGGATTGAGTAAGATCCTTCAACTAAGTTGTCATCGGTGCAAGCAATAAAAATTGCTCTCTAAATATGCATGACTTATTAGTGCGGAGAAAATAAGCTTTGTACGAACTTGTTATGGAAGCAATAAAAGCGACGGACTGCATAATAAAGGCCCATATACAAGGGGCAATATAAAGTGACGTTCTTTCGCATTAAGATTTTGTGTATCCAACCCTAAAAGCGCATGACAACCTCTGCTTCCCTCTGCGAAGGGCCTATATTTTACTTTATGTCTTTTACTTTATGCAAAAGTCAAGGTGATCTTCACCTTTCCCTTTTTCATTTTATCCTTTGGCAAGCACTTTGTGTTGGGGTGATCCTGATATATATCCAATTGGATGTAAGTTAGCATGAACTATTATTGTTGACATCACCCAAAGGTGAATACGTTTGGAGGCAACATTATAAGCCCCAATCTTTCTCCGTGTCTGATTAAAACTTCATAACCATTAGTATTGCGTGAGTGTTAGCAATTGTAGAAGACTATATGATAGTTGAGTATTTGGAGTTTGTTATTCCTGAAAATAAGATGAATTGCAATTGTTTGAATGATTGAGAATGAAGTTTGCTAGTTTTCAAGAAAGTTTATGGTCTATGCTTTGACATGTGAATTGCTTGTTACTTTATCGTGAGAAGTTTTATGAGATGAACTACTGTTATGACATATTATCATGCTAGAAAAGGTGATTGAAATTATCATTGATCAAACTTGTGCACCTTCTAGCATTCACACTTCATAAATTCTTTCTTTTATCATTTACCTACTCGAGGACGAGTAGGAATTAAGCTTGGGGATGTTGATACGTCTCCAACGTATCTACAATTTATGAAGCATTCATGCTATATTACTATGTGTTTTGAGTGATTATGGGCTTTATTATACACTTTTATATTACTTTTGGGACTAACCTATTAACCAGAGGCCCAGCCCATACTGGTGTTTTATTGCCTGTTTCAGTATTTCGAAGAAAAGGAATATCAAAGGAGTCCACACGGAATGAAACCTTCAGCAACGTGTTTTTTGGAAGATTATCATCCAGGAGGTTTGGAGATCAAGTTAGAAGATCCTCGAGGTGCCCAGGAGATAGGCCCCCCCCCCTACAGGGCGCGGCCCCCTGTCTCGTGGGCCCCTCGAGCACCCCCCGACCGACTTCTTTCGCCTATATATACCTACGTACCCTAAAATCATCAAAAATCAAGATAGATCGAGAGTTCCGCCGCCGCAAGCCTCTGTAGCCACCAAAAACCTCCCGGGAGCCCATTTCGGCACCCTGCCGGAGGGGGAATCCATCACCGGTGGCCATCTTCATCATCCCGGCGCTATCCATGACGAGGAGGGAGTAGTTCACCCTCGGGGCTGAGGGTATGTACCAGTAGCTATGTATTTGATCTCTCTCTCTCTCTCGTGTTTTCTCTATGGCACGATCTTGATGTATCGCGAGCTTTGCTATTATAGTTGGATCTTATGATGTTTCTTCCCCTCTACTCTCTTGTGATGAATTGAGTTTTCCTCTTGAAGTTACCTTTTTAGAGTGAGTCTTTATTTGAGAACACTTGATGTATGTCTTGCCGTGTTTATCTGTGGTGACAATGGGATATCACGTGCCACTTGATGTATGACCAACTTGCGGGTTCCGTCCATGAACCTATGCATAGGGGTTGACACACGTTTTCTTGACTCTCCGGTAGAAACTTTGGGTCACTCTTTGAAGTACTTTGTGTTGGTTGGATGAATCTGAGATTGTGTGATGCATATCGTATAATCATGCCCACGGATACTCGAGGTGACAATGGAGTATCTATGTGACATTAGGGTTTTGGTTGATTTGTGTCTTAAGGTGTTATTTTAGTACGAACTCTTGAATAGATCGATCCGAAAGAATAACTTTGAGGTGGTTTCGTACCCTATCATAATCTCTTTGTTTGTTCTCCGCTATTAGTGGCTTTGGAGTGACTCTTTGTTGCATGTTGAGGGCTTGTTATATGATCTATCTATGTTATTATTGTTGAGAGAACTTGCACTAGTGAAAGTATGAACCCTATGCCTTGGTTCCTATCATTGCAATACCGTTTACGCTCACTTTTATCATTAGTTACCTTGCTGTTTTTATTATTTCAAATTACAAAAACCTATATCTACTATCCATATTGCACTTGTATCACCATCTCTTCGCCGAACTAGTGCACCTATACAATTTACCATTGTATTGGATGCGTTGGGGACACAAGAGACTCTTTGTTATTTGGTTGTAGGGTTGTTTGAGAGAGACCATCTTCATCCTACGCCTCCCACGGATTGATAAACCTTAGGTCATCCACTTGAGGAAAATTTGCTACTGTCCTACAAACTTGTGCACTTGCAGGCCAACAACGTCTACAAAAAAAAGGTCGTGTAGTAGACATCAAGCTCTTTTTTAACGCCGTTGCCGAGGAGGTGAGTGCTTGAAGGTATATCTTTGTTAAGGCCATGCAACAACTTGGTCCTCGCCATACCATCACGTCAAAGAGCCGTCGTCCCCCACTGCGGCGCCATGTAAGACATAGTCAGAGCACCGCTGTACAACTACTATGGACGCTTCGTCCAGCTGGTTGGCTGCGCCGTTTGGGGCGCGGCAAGGAGTTGCGCCGCCATCACCGTCTCGATGGCACGCGTCCTCCATGAAGGAGGAGGAGACACCTCCTCGATGGTTGCCAACGCGCACGGCCGCCTCCTTCACTACCTCAGTAGGCGGCGACACGTCCTCGTGCAACAAGACAACATCCAACAAGGCGACAGACAAGGAGGAGCGACATAACGTCGTGCTTCATTCAGCCTTCGCAACGTCGAACGTGACGCCGGTTTGGATGCGTGCCGACCCGGAACTCGTGTTGGTCTGGGCCGAGGATCGGCCGAGGATAACCACGCTGACGTCGTTGCCGACGTCAGATCAGGCACCAACTCTACAAAATTGGGCTTGCCGAGTCCATGTCCAAACGCCCCGCCTGTGCCAGGGGCAAGGCGGGCGGCCTGGGCCGGAATCCGCCCCCGACCGTCTCTGCAAGCCGGACGACAATGACATTGGCACCGGGTTGGATAAGACGAATGTTTGGTGCACCGGGTTGATGTGTTTGATTTGATGCACCTGTTGTCAATTCGTCGGAAGCGTGCTTTTCACTCGAGCGGAACCCGGACCGGGCGGAACTAAATTCGCGCACCATTCAGCTTCCCACCCCCAAATAAAAACATATCTAGGGTTGCTCCTCCGGCTTGTCGTCCTCTCTCCTCCGGTACCCCATATAAAGCCGCCTCGTCTTCTCCCTATTCTACTGTCACAGCCTCTGCAAGTTTTTACCGTGTGCGCGAGTGTGTGTTACAGAGAAGATGAATGCTGTTGCGTCGGAGGAGGCGGGCGCGGCGGCGGCGGCGGCGGTGACCCTGGAGGAGCTGAGGAAGAAGATGGCCGACTTCGCCAGGGAGAGGAACTGGGAGCAGTACCACAGCCCGAGGAACCTCCTGCTTGCTCTGGTCCGCCCCTCTGACTCATTTCTTGATTTCTCCCCTCTGAATCTCTCTTTGGTTATTTAGCCTTTTTCTTTGTCCTTGTAGATTCATTTGGGGGCAATTTTCTTGGTGAATTACTGTTGGAGATCTTACTCTTTATGATCCTTATTATTGTTTCTACCTGGCTGTTTTTATCCTTCTGCGTTTGATCTGTTTTCCAACTTTTATCCTTCTGCGTTTGATCTGTTTTTTACTATAGTTCTAGGAATAGCAAATAATGGGCGTGTTTTTTTGCCTATTCCATGAGGTAAGGAAATCATTAATTGTAAAGATTTGTCTTCTTTTGGGCAAATCATTTTTGCTGCTTCTGTGACTCTTTCTAGTCTCCTTTCACATTCCCAAGGATGGTGAGCTCTTTATTTCGACTTCTTGGAGGATCAGTTGTTCAAATTGGGCTTGCTCATGTTTTTACTGTCACATAAAACACACCTGAAGTTGTAATAACCCTGTATTCCTTTGACCTACCCAAATGCTCCCTTCATTTTTATTTTGCTCTGCATATTAGCTTTGTCTTAAATTAAACTTTATAAACTTATTATTAACATCTACAATTAGCGGAATAACTGCACAATTGCTCACAAAATCCATATAAGGTGTACCTTCCAAAACCACTTATATCATGATATAAACAGAGGTCTGTAATAGGTATGGTAACATCACCCATCCTGTTGAAATGTCCTCTGTTTGTTTCGTATTATGAACCCATAAATCATAATCATGATAATATATTGGACTACTTGTTTTGTTTGTTTGCTCTTGCTTATATGAAGGCAAAACTATGATTCAGTAAAGCAGGGATCCTTTTTTCATACTGTACTAGTATAGTACTACTACATAGCTGTGCTGGAGCTAAAAGGCCTGTACTATAATTCATACTGCCCTGTTTTGCCAACATTTGTGCTGCCAATAGAACAGGCAAATGTTGGAAGTCTGTAGGCTGTAGCTACTTTATACTCCACCTGTAGCTCATCTGCCTCTTCTGATCATGTCCGGTGGTGTAATGTGGTTTGTGATACGTTGTGGGTGCAGGTGGGTGAGGTGGGAGAGCTCTCTGAGATATTCCAGTGGAAAGGGGAGGTGCCCAAGGGGCTGCCCGGGTGGGAAGAGAGGGAGACGGAGCACCTCGGTGAGGAGCTCGCCGATGTGCTCCTCTACCTCGTCCGCCTCTCGGACATGTGCGGTGTCGACCTGGGCAAGGCCGCGCTGCGCAAGATCGACCTCAACGCTCGCAAGTACCCCGCCGGGCCAGGCTGCAGGCCATCCAAGAAGAGCGCCCACTGCTCCAACGACACCGGTGACCGCCGCGATGATTGCGGCGACGTGGTGGCTGCCGTCCGCGCCGACGAGATCAAGGAGGAACATGCTAGCTAACAATGCGTCCTGAACCCTGAAACGTGTTGGTTCACCACTCTGAATTCTGCCTTGCCATAGGCGAGCATTTGGCTCACTGTCTAGTTCAATCATTTCGTTGGTTAGCAATGTAATCAGAACATCTGGTTTTCGTTAATCAAAAGGGTTGGATTTGCCTGCTCCACTGTATTTTTTTTTACTTTTTTTTAGTTAGCAATGTGACCACGTCAGGTTTTCATGCTTACCTACGTGGAGAGAATTAACAATCCCTTCGTGGAATTTCACAACGATTACACCTAAAGTTTCATCCATAATTTAGCAATTCACAAGTAAATAGGCCATGGCCAGCCAACGGATCACAGGTCATGAAATGCAAAATCCTCTCGGAGACCAACAACGGACCCCTTGTGCAATACTGCATTTAACAACTTTACAGCAAGACCTATTCTGCCGCTCAGATAGCTGGTATTCAGAAATTCTTTAAGGGCTCGTTAGGAATTTTGAAGGATTAAAATTCCTAGGATTTTTTTTCTATGTTCAATATGTTGGGTTTTTTAAACATAGGAATTTTTTCTATCTTGATTGCTTGATTCATAGGCAGCGGCATAGCCAGGCCAGGCCGGGTAACAGGAGTGGCCCTGGGTGTGGCAGGCCGACCATTCGTTCTGTGTAGCCGCAATACAACTACATGGTATTTATTTTTACTAAATGACCCCTGGGCTGCCTTATATTGTTCGCTGACTCTCCAAAAACTCATTTTGTCGCTTGACCCCATTCACGCCGGACCGTAAGGCGTCACACTTGCATGTCGCTGCGCCGCCCGCCGAGGCGCCATTGACCGACGACGACGACCGGCCACCAGTGTGGCAGATGTCAAACGCGCCTGGCCCGAAGGCGTCGCCGCTTCTGATGTGCCTGTCAATACGTCGTGTAACCACAATCGGAGAAACGCCTATTAATATGGCGTGCACATGTTAACGATAGTCACGTGTTTTTGTGTGGCGTGTACCCAGCCACAGGTGAGACGCCTAGGCGTCAAGCGTGTTCCGTCGTTATACCGCCCATGCGTTTGTCGCTTTTGACTGCCAGGTAAAATGAAAATATAACCGTTGCGTCTTTAGGGCGGCCGGTCTGGGAAAACCCGCTGATGAAAGGGCATGGACTGGGGAAAACAAAAGATTTAGATTGATCTTCGCTGCAGACCTCCATCTTCATCCGTTCCGCCCCCTCCTCCATCTTCATCCTTTTCGCCACCTCCTCCATCTTCATCCTTTCCGCCCCTCCTCCTGCTTGCCCCCCATTCCTTGTACCGGTTTCCATGGGTGCCCAAGATATCATAGTGTCAGAGGTGAGGCGCCTCAGAGAGGAGCTCGTGGCCAAGGATGCGCAACTCTGGGCCAAGGATGTGGAGCTCCGTCAGCTCTCGGAGGAGAAGAGTGACTTGCTCCTCCGTCATGAGCGTCAGCTGACGGAGCTTCATGAGCCAGGAGTCGAAGACTAAGATGATTGTGGCCTCGTCGGCATTGTTGCAGGAAGCGGCAGCTGCGCTGGTGCGCGTGTGCTCCGATCATGAGAATCTCCAGGGTCGCCTGGACTGATTGCTGCATCATGTCAGCACGCAAGCGGTGAGGCTTCGTGATGCGTACCGTCATGCGACCGCGACCATGCCGGCCGTCGCGCTAAACCCGTTCGGTCATCCCATTGACTTCCATGAGCTCCGGCTTCCTGACCTGGTCTCCTTCTTTAGTTATCTCTCCAAGGAGCTGAACCGTCTCCGTGTGGCGGTGGGTGAGGCGCTGGACAAGGAGGGGGTTCGTGGTGCCGTCGCCGTTGGCGATCGAATCCTGCCCGGACTTCATCACCGCAATCCATTCGTGCCATTCGACGCCGTCTTCGACGAGCTGGCTCCCGTGGACCGGGAGCGGGCTCTGCGGGCAGTGGCTCCCTGCCTTACCACCATCGTTCGCCTGGAGAAGCTAAGTAACTTCGGTGGTTTGGTATGATTGCTGATTGGCATCACTTGTTTTGGCCTTGTTTAGTTTGTGCCGTCAGAAGGTTCTGAAGAACTGAAGAAGGTTTGGTTTGACTGTTGATTGATGTGACTTGTTTAAGCATCATTTTGTCTATGCATCAGGGAGGCTCTGAAGAATTGAAGAAGTTGCAGATCAAAGTGAAGGCTAGTTAGGTATGCTGATTAAGTATACATTCAACATATAAGTTAGTAATTTATCAATGTTGCTTTTGTTGCTTATGTATGCTATGAACTTGGGTTCATGCCTTTGGTATGCAGTTAACAAGTTATCACTGTTGCTTTTGTTGTTTTGCTATTTAGTTACATTTGAACTCTGATACAAAATTATTTAACCCAGACAAATTGACTTAAATTTGAACACCAACACAGATTGGGTTAAATTCAGAATTGACACGAGGACAAACTCGGTTTACCCCAAAAATTCAGTTAACTTAGAACTCCCAGGACTACTGGAATATTTAGTTAACTTTGAACTCCCAGCTTGAGATAGATAACTGGAATATTGTAACGCCCCGAGACCGATGCGCCAGATGTCATCCAGCTATTCCCCGTCGTTGCCATGCCATTTGCTTGCGTGTTGCATTTTGCCATGTCATGATGTGCATTTTATCTACATGTTTTTCAAAACTTGCATCCATTCGGGTCCCCTAGTTCTCTCTGTTGTCCGTTCTGAGTCCAACCACACTCGCACGCGCCCGTGGCACCTCCCAGATCTTGTTTCGTGAGCAGGAGAAAACGTTCTCGGAATGGGCCTTGAGTTGACGAGTGGTCTTGGTACATCATCGGTAGACCGCCTGTCAAATTTCGTTCCATTTGGATGCCTCGATGTTTAACCGCGTTAACCACCGGACCCCTTTCTCTTTGCAGCTCAGCACCCCTCCACCACAGCCCACTAGCCCATCTAAACCCTCTCCATGATCTTTGCCGTCGGATCACGACCGTGTAATCAAAAACCGCACGTCAATAGCCCTCTCCTAGCTCCCTCTACCTATATTTTAGCCCCCCCTCCACAAATCACGGGTAAAAACCCTAGCATCCTCTCCTCCCGCTGCCGGACATGTCCACCCCGCCGCCGGACACGTCCAGCCGCCGCCTCCGGCCAATGGGAGGCTCCACGTCGCCCCCGCGCCACCAGTCGCCATCGCGGCCCGAGGGAGCCCAGATCGGGCCCGCCGCGGGCCAGATCAGGCTCGCGCCGCCCGCGCGCCTCCGCCGCCCCTCACGCCTCCGCCGGCCGCCGCCGCCTCGGACCTCGCCGCCGCCGAGCACCTCCACCGCGCCAGCCGCACCGCCGCTAGCTCACGCCGCCACCGCCCGTTCGCCGCGCCGCCCGCACCGCCACCATGCGCCGCTCCACGCCTCGCGCCGCCGCCTCCGCCGCTCGCCGGAGCTCCGCCGGCCTCCCACGCCTTGCTGGCTCGTTGCCGGTGACATCCCTCGACAAAGTCCGCCGCCTGGATCTGATCAGGTGGACCAGATCCACCGGCTCATCCAACCAAACGGCCGGATCCGTCCTGCACCGCGCCGTCCCGCTTCCCTCCATCCCGTTTTTCCCGAGGGTATAAAAATTCCATCGTTCCAGATTTTATTACATCATGTATGCATGTTTGGATGGCCATAACTTTGTGCATATTGCTTCATTTTGTGTGTATAATATGTCAAAATGTTCATTTCTTGATGCTCTAAATTCTAGTGTAATTTACGTTCATGTTACTATCCATCTTGATGCCTTAATCTTCGCCGCAAAACTGCTAAGTGATATAAACTGCTGAAATCTGCTGCCTGTTAACATCAGTTAGCCAACTTGTGAGTGTTGTAACTTTGTCACTGTTGATCCTATGGTGATGATCTTGATATGAAAATGTTCATCTCATAGTGATCTACATGTTGGTGTGATTTGCGTTAACGTTAGGGCGTATATTGACATGGTAATCTCTATTGCAAAATTGCTTACTGATGTTAACTGCTGACAACTATTATAACTTGTCAATTTGTTATTTTTATATCTTTTTGTGTGATTTTCTTTTGAGCATCATGTCCACATGTTTTAGGAGCATAGTCATGCTAGATTTGTAGTGGTGCAATCCATTTATTATTATATGCCCCGTGGTGAGTGAATCAAGCTTGTGAAGTGGGCTACTTGTTGTTAATGTTCTGCTAAGTCTGAATCTGTCATATCATGTTGCTATATTTTCTTGATCTACCATTTAATAATTGCATAATTCGGCGATGCCTAGATGACATTTTTTGATTTACGTATTATTCTCTATCATTCCATGCCATTTGATGCCTCATATATGTCCTGTAGCATATGCTTTAATTGCCATGAACTTGCCTAAATGATGTTTCAGTTTTCTGTTAACTTCATGATGCCACATTGTGAGCTTGATATTGATACGTCTCCAACGTATCTATAATTTTTTATTGTTCCATGCTATTATATTACCCCTTTTGGATGTTTATGGGCTTTATTTTACATATTTATATCATTTTTGGGACTAACCTACTAACCAGAGGCCCAACCCGTATTGCTGTTTTTTTTGCCTATTTCAGTATTTCGAAAAAAAGGAATATCAAACGGAGTCCAAACGGAATGAAACCTTCGGGAGCGTGCTTTTTGGAACGAACGTGATCCAGAGGCCTTGGAGTGCAAGTCAAGAAGCAGCCGAAGCTTCCACGGGATAGGAGGGCGCCCCCCCTATAGGGCGTGCCCCCTGTCTCGTGGGCCCCTCGGGCGTCCATCGACGTACTTCTTCCTCCTATATAATCCTACGTACCCCGAAAACATCCAGGGAGCGAACGAAACACAATTTCCACCATCGTAACCTTCTGTATCCGCGAGATCTCATCTTGGAGCCTTCGCCAGCACTCTGCCGGAGGGGGAATCGACCATGGAGGGCTTCTACATCAACATCTTTGCCCCTCCGATGAGTTGTGAGTAGTTTACCACAGACCTATGGGTCCATAGTTATTAGCTAGATGGCTTCTTCTCTCTTTTTGGATCTCAATACAATGTTCTCCCCCTCTCTTGTGGAGATCTATTCAATGTAAACTCTTTTTGCGGTATGTTTGTCGAGATCCGATGAATTGTGGGTTTATGATCAAGTTTATCTATGAATAATATTTGAATCTTCTCTGAATTCTTTTATGTATGATTGAGTTATCTTTGCAAGTCTCTTTGAATTATCAGTTTGGTTTGGCCTACTAGATTGATCTTTCTTGCCATGGGAGAAGTGCTTAGCTTTGGGTTCAATCTTGCGGTGTCCTTACCCAGTGACAGAAAGGGTTGCAAGGCACGTATTGTATTGTTGCCATCGAGGATAACAAGATGGGTTTTATATCATATTGCTTGAGTTTATCCCTCTACATCATGCCATCTTGCTTAATGCGTTACTCTGTTCTTATGAACTTAATACTCTAGATGCAGGCAGGAGTCGGTCGATGTGTGGAGTAATAGTAGTAGATGCAGGCAGGAGTCGGTCTACTTGCTACGGACGTGATGCCTATATACATGATCATGCCTAGATAATCTCATAATTATTCGCTTTTCTATCAATTGCTCGACAGTAATTTGTTCACCCACCGTAATACTTATACTATCTTGAGAGAAGCCACTAGTGAAACCTATGGCCCCTGGGTCTATCTCTTATCATATTTTCTTCCAATCTACTTTTATTTGCATCTTTACTTTTTGCATCTATATTATGAAATACCAAAAATATATTTATCTTATCATACTATCTTTATTAGATCTCACTTTTGCAAGTGGCCATGAAGGGATTGACAACCCCTTTATTGCGTTGGTTGCGAGTTCTTTGTTTGTTTGTGTAGGTGCGTGGGACTTTTGAGGAGCCTCCTACTGGATTGATACCTTGGTTCTCAAAAACTAAGGGAAATACTTACGCTACTATTGCTGCATCACCCTTTCCTCTTCAAGGAAAACCAACGCAAGCTCAAGACGTAGCAAGAAGGATTTCTGGCGCCGTTGTCGGGGAGGTCTTCGCTCAAGTCAAGACATACCAAGTACCCATCACAAACCCATCTCCCTCGCATTTACATTATTCGACATTTGCCTCTCGTTTTCCTCTCCCCTACTTCACCCTTGCCGTTTTATTCGCCCTCTCTTTCCCAATCTCCTCCTCTCTTTTCGCTTGCCTTTTTTCTGTTTGCTTGTGTGTTAGATTAGTTGTTGCCATGGCGCAAGATGATACCAATAATAATGATTTCCTTAGTACTCAGATTGCTCCTCTTAATGATGTTGAGTCTTGTGAAATCAATACTGCTTGGCTGAATCTTGTTATGAAAGATCAATTCGCCGGCCTTCCTAGTGAAGATGTCGCTACTCATCTAAAGAACTTTGTTGATTTGTGTGATATGCAAAAGAAGAAAGATACGGATAACAATATTGTCAAATTGAAGTTATTTCCGTTTTCACTTAGAGATCGTGCTAAAGTTTGGTTTTCGTCTTTGCCTAAAAATAGTATCGATTCTTGGAACAAGTGCAAAGATGCTTTATCTCTAAGTATTTTCCTCGCGCTAAGATTATCACTCTTAGGAACGATATCATGAATTTTAAACAACTTGATCATGAGCATGTTGCCCAATCTTGGGAAAGAATGAAATTGATGCTTCGCAATTGCCCTACTCATGGTTTGAATTTATGGTTGATCACACAAAAATTTTATGCCGGTTTGAACTTTACTTCTAGAAATCTCTTAGATTCGGCGCAGGAGGCACGTTTATAGAAATCACATTAGGATATGCTACAAAACTTCTTGATAATATTATGGCTAATTATTCTCAATGGCACACCGAAAGATCTTCTAGTAAAAAGTGCATGCTATAAAAGAAATCAATGTTTTGAGTGGAAAGATGGATGAACTTATGAGGTTGTTTGCTACTAAAAATACCCCTCTTGATCCCAATGATATGCCTTTGTCTTCTTTGACTGAGAATAATAATGAATCTATGGATGTGAATTTTGTTGGTAGGAATAGTTTTGGAAACAGTGCTTATAGAGGAAACTTTAATGCTAGACCGTTCCCTAGTAACTCCTCTAAAAATTATGGAAATTCCTACAATAATTCTTATGGTAATTTTAATAAGATGCCCTCTGATTTTGAGAATAGTGTGAAAGAATTTATGATTTCTCAAAACAATTTTAATGCTTTGCTTGAAGAAAAATTGCTCAAAGTTGATGATTTGGCTAGGGACGTTGATAGACTTTCGCTTGATGTTGATTCTCTTAAACTTAGATCTTGTCCTCCTAAGCATGATATCAATGAGTCTCTCAAAGTAATGAGAATTTCCATTGATGAGTGTAAGGAAAGAACCGCTAGATTGCATGATAAAAAAGATAACTTTATAAAAGCGTGTTCTTCTAGTTTCCATGAAAATAATGATGAGGATCTTAAAGTTATTGATGCGTCTCCTATTAGATCTATGTTTTGCAATATTAATCTTGATAATTATGGGACTGATGATGAGTCAACTTTACCTAGAAGGCGTCCCAAGAATTCGGAGTTTTTAGATCTTGATGCTAAATTTGGTGAAGGTGGGATTGGAGAGGTCACAACTTTAAATAGCATTGAACCCACTATCTCGGATTTCAAGGATTTTGATTATGATAATTGTTCTTTAGAAGGTTGTATTGCCTTGTTGCAATCCGTTGTTAATTCTCCCCATGCTTAGAGTCAAAATAAAGCTTTTACCAAACATATCGTTGATGCCTTGATGCAATCTCATGATGAAAAACTTAATTTCGAAGTTTCTATACCTAGAAAACTTAATGATGAGTGGGAACCTACTATAAAAATTAGAATTAAAGATCATGAGTGTTTTGCTTTGTGTGATTTGGGTGCTAGTGTTTCCACGATTCCAAAAACTTTATGTGATATTCTAGGTTTCCATGATCTTGATGATTGTTCTTTAAATTTGCACCTTGCGCATTTCACCATTAAAAAGCCAATGGGAAGGATCAATGATGTTCTCATTGTTGCAAATAGAAATTTGGTGCCCGTAGATTTTATAGTTCTTATACAGATTGCAATCTTTCTTGCCCTATTATTCTTGGTAGACCTTTCCTTAGAACGATTGGTGCGATTATTGATATGAAGGAAGGGAATATTAGATTCCAATTTCCATTAAAGAAAGGCATGGAGCACTTTCCAAGAAAGAAAATTAAATTACCTTATGAATCTATCATGCGGGCTACTTATAAATTTAGTGCCAAAGATGGCACTCGTTAGATCTATCTTTGCTTTTATGCCTAGCTAGGGGCGTTAAACGATAGCGCTAGTTGGGAGGCAACCCAATTTTCTTTGTGTTTTTTGTTTTTGCTCCTGTTTAGTAATAAATCTTGCATCTGCCCTCTGTTTAGATGTGTTTTTTTTTCTTTTAATTAGTGTTTGTGCCAAGTAGAACCTATAGGATAACCTATGATGATAGTTGATTTGATTCTGCTGAAAAACAGAAACTTTGCGCGCACGAATTTAGTTTTGTTAAATCACAGAAACGTGATTTTGCGTTGATTATTTTTTCTACTGATCAATAAACAAATTTTACAGGACTTCCTATTTTGTTAGGATTTTTAGAGTTCCAGAAGTTTGCGTTAGTTACAGATTGCTACAGACTGTTCTGTTTTTGACAGATTCTGTTTTTCGTGTGTTGTTTGCTTATTTTGATATATCTATGGCTAGTAAATTAGTTTATAAACCATAGAGAAGTTGGATTACAGTAGGTTTAACACCAAAATAAATAAAAAATGAGTTCATTACAGGACCTTATGTGGTGGTTTTGTTTTCTTTCACTAACGGAGCTTATAAGATTTCCTGTTGAGTTTTGTGTTGTGAAGTTTTCAAGTTTTGGGTAAAGCTTTTATGGACTACGGAATAAGAAGTGGCAAGAGTCTAAGCTTGGGGATGCCCAAGGCACCCCAAGATATTCAAGAATAGCCAAAAGCCTAAGCTTGGGGATGCCCCGGGAAGGCATCCCCTCTTTCGTCTTCGTTCATTGGTAACTTTACTTGGAGCTATATTTTTATTCGCCACATGATATGTGTTTTGCTTGGAGTGTCGTGTATTATATTAGTCTTTGCTTTTTAGTTTACCAAAATCATCCTTTCTGTACACACCTTTTGGGAGAAGCCTATTTGATTAGAATTTGCTAGAATACTCTATGTGCTACACTTATATATTTTGAGCTTGATAGTTTTTGCTCTAGTGCTTCACTTATATCATTTAGAGCACGGTGGTGACTTATTTTTGAAGAAATTGCTAGTCTCTCATGCTTCACTTATATCTTTTTGAGAGTCTTTTAGAACAGCATGGTATTTGCTATGGTTATAAAATTGGTCCTAGAATGGTAGGCATCCAAGTTGGGAATACTAAAAACTATCATAGGAAGTGAATTGGATGCTATGATCAATTTGATACTTGATAATTGTTTTGAGATATGGAGGTAGTGATATTAAAGTCATTCTAGTTGGGTGATTATGAATTCAAAGAATGCTTGTGTTGAAGTTAGCAAGTCCCGTAGCATGCACGTATGGTTAAAGTTGTGTAACAAATTTGAAACATGAAGTGTACCTGGCTTGTGCATCCTTATGAGTGGCGGTCAGGGACGAGCGATGGTCTTTTCCTACCAATCTATCCCCCTAGGAGCATGCGTGTAGTACTTGATGTTTGATGACTTCTAAATTTTTGCAATAAGTATATGAGTTCTTTTGACTAATGTTGAGTCCATGGATTATACACACTTTTACCTTTGCGCCATTGCTAGCCTCTTCGGTACCGTGCATTGCCCTTTCTCACCTTGAGAGTTGGTGCAAATTTCGCATGTGCATCCAAACCCCGTGATACGATACGCTCTATCACACATAAACATCCTTATATCTTCCTCAAAACAGCCACCATACCTACCTATTATGGCATTTCCATAGCCATTCCGAGATATATTGCCATGCAACTTTCCACCATTCCGTTTATCATCATCATGACATACTTTACTTTTGTCATATTGCCATTGCATGATCATGTAGTTAACATCGTATTTATGGCAAAGCCACCATGCATTATTTTTCATACATGTCACTCTTGATTCACTGCACCATCCCGGTACACCACCGGAGGCATTCATATAGAGTCATATCTTGTTCTAGTTTCGAGTTGTTATTCATATGTCGTAATCAATGAAAGTGTGATGATCATCATTATTAGAGCATTGCCCAAAGAAAAAAAGAAAGAAAAAAGGAAGAAATGCCAGAAAAAAAAGGCCCATCAAGAAAAAAATAAGAGGAAAAAAAGAAAAAAAAAGAAATAAATAAAGAGGGCAATGCTACTATCTCTTTTTCCACACTGGTGCTTCAAAGTAGCACCTTGTTCTTCATGTAGTGAGTCTCATATATTGTGCTTCAAAGTAGCACCATGTTTTTCATATAGTGAGTCTAATAAGTTGTCTTTTTCACACTAGTGGGAATTTTTCATTATAGAACTTGGCTTGTATATTCCTACGATGGGCTTCCTCAAATGCCCTAGGTCTTCGTGAGCAAGCAAGTTGGATGCACACCCACAAGTTTTCTTTTGTTGAGCATTCATTTATAGCTCTAGTGCATCCGTTGCATGGCAATCCCTACTTCTCATGTTGACATCAATTGATGGGCATCTCCATAGCCCGTTGATTATCCTCGTCAATGCGAGACTTTCTCCTTTTTTGTCTTCTCCACACAATCCCCATCATCATATTCTATTCCACCCATAGTGCTATATCCATGGCTCACGTTCATGTATTGCGTGAAGGTTGAAAAAGTGTGAGATTATTTAAGTATTAAACAATTGCTTGGCTTGTCATCGGGGGTATAGAAGTTGGGAACATCTTTGTGTGACGAAAATGAAGCATAGCCTAACTATATGATTTTGTAGGGATGAACTTTCTTTTGCCATGTTATTTTGAGAAGACATGATTACTTTGATTAGTATGCTTGAAGTGTTACTATTTCTTTTATCAATATGAACTTTTATTTTGAATGATTTGGATCTGAACATTCATGCCACAATAAAGAAAATTACATTAAGAATTATGCTAGGTAGCATTCCACATCAAAAATTCTCTTTTTATCATTTACCTACTCGAGGACGAGCAGGAATTAAGCTTGGGGATGCTTGATACGTCTCCAACGTATCTATAATTTTTGATTGTTCCATGCTATTATATTACCCCTTTTGGATGTTATGGGCTTTATTTTACACATTTATATCATTTTTGGGACTAACCTACTAACCCGAGGCCCAGCCCGTATTGTTGTTTTTTTGCCTATTTCAGTATTTTGAAGAAAAGGAATATCAAACGGAGTCCAAATGGAATGAAACCTTCGGGAGCGTGATTTTTGGAATGAACGTGATCCAGAACACTTGGAGTGCAAGTTAAGAAGCAGCCGAAGCTTCCACGAGATAGGAGGGCGCGCCCCCCCTATAGGGCGCCCCCCCTTGTCTCGTGGGCCCCTCGGGCGTCCACTGACATACTTCTTCCTCCTATGTAAGCCTACGTACCCCAAAAACATCCAGGGAGCAAACGAAACACAATTTCCACCAGTGTAACCTTCTGTATCCGCGATATCTCATCTTGGAGCCTTCGCCGGCACTCTGCCGGAGGGGGAATCGACCATGGAGGGCTTCTACATCAACATCCTTGCCCCTCTGATGAGTTGTGAGTAGTTTACCATAGACCTACGGGTCCATAGTTATTAGCTAGATTGCTTCTTCTCTCTTTTTGGATCTCAATACAATGTTCTCCCCCTCTCTTGTGGAGATCTATTCGATGTAAACTCTTTTTGTGGTATGTTTGTCGAGATCCGATGAATTGTGGGTTTATGATCAAGTTTATCTATGAATAATATTTGAATCTTCTCTGAATTCTTTTATGTATGATTGAATTATCTTTGCAAGTCTCTTCGAATTATCAGTTTGGTTTGGCCTACTAGATTGATCTTTCTTGCCATGGGAGAAGTTCTTAGCTTTGGGTTCAATCTTGCGGTGTCCTTACCCAGTGACAGAAAGGGTTGCAAGGCACGTATTGTATTGTTGCCATCGAGGATAACAAGATGGGGTTTATATCATATTGCTTGAGTTTATCCCTCTACATCATGTCATCTTGCTTAATGCGTTACTCTGTTCTTATGAACTTAATACTCTAGATGCAGGCAGGAGTCGGTCGATGTGTGGAGTAATAGTAGTAGATGCAGGCAGGAGTCGGTCTACTTGTTACGGACGTGATGCCTATATACATGATCATGCGTAGATAATCTCATAATTATTCGCTTTTCTATCAATTGCTCGACAGTAAAATTTGTTCACCCACCGTAATACTTATGCTATCTTGAGAGAAGCCACTAGTGAAACCTATGGCCCCCGGGTCTATCTCTTATCATATTTGCTTCCAATCTACTTTTATTTGCATCTTTACTTTTTGCATCTATATTATAAAATACCAAAAATATATTTATCTTATCATACTATGTTTATTAGATCTCACTTTTGCAAGTGGCCGTGAAGGGATTGACAACCCCTTTATTGTGTTGGTTGCGAGTTCTTTGTTTGTTTGTGTAGGTGCGTGGGACTTTTGAGGATCCTCCTACTGGATTGATACCGTGGTTCTCAAAAACTGAGGGAAATACTTATGCTACTATTGCTGCATCACCCTTTCCTCTTCAAGGAAAACCAACGCAAGCTCAAGACGTAGCAGATATTAATTAATCTATGACTGTTTTGTAGGTACTCCAATTATTT
Organism: Triticum timopheevii; assembly: GCA_963921465.1. NCBI lineage: Eukaryota > Viridiplantae > Streptophyta > Magnoliopsida > Poales > Poaceae > Triticum > Triticum timopheevii. The sequence goes on from OY997264.1 coordinate 363,646,486, forward strand.
GTTTTGAAGTATGCCATGACTAATTTGTTCAAATGAAAAGTTTGATAATATCGGACTTCATATGACCTCTGTTACAAGATTGCGAACATGCTATGATGATGTTGCTATTTACACTTGCTGAAACTGTTACAACTTTCAAACTTGTCTTGATGGTTCCCTCTAATCCATGAGCCATATGCATATGATGCCTTGAAGTTATTTGCTCTTTGTTATGTATACTTTTATGCCATGTCCCTGTTTGCTATGTATAGTTGTTGTAGCATCTTTGTTTCAGGCCTCCAACATGTCATCATATTAACTCTGCTCATGCATATGCCCTGTTTTTCAGTCATAATCCGTGTTATAAAGTTGCTTTTTGCATAGATCATATTCGTTTAATCTTGATTCCTATGAACCTGAACCTTAATTATATTTGAAGCATGTTATCTGTATGTTGAGTGCATATCAAGTTTGTGCTCATATTATTCCTGTAGCATATTATTTTTATGGTTGCAAAGTGCCTACTTGCTGTTTTGGGCAGATTGTTGTTATATCTTGTTTTGAGTGTATGTGTTGAACCGTTTCTCCGTTTTGAGCATGCTCTATATGAATCTTGATTAGAATTTTATGTAGTTTCATAATATCTTGTTGCATCCATGTTTTGAGTGTGTTTACTTGATGTTTGAATGCATTTTGCATCAAGGCCATGTTTAACTTGTGTTGCTCATATCTTTTCGGCCGTAGCTCCGAATTAAATGAACTTTATATGTAACTTGACTAGAAAATCGGGTAGATCATCCTGGTGCACTTTAACTTGCTATTTAACAACTTCAACTTAAGGTTTTGTTCAGATCTGAAACAATTTCTAAATTTGCATATGAGGACTTTCTGGAATTGTTATATGTTGTTTCCGGCCTCATTTAAACTTGTTTTGATGTGGGGTTCTTGTATGCATCATCTCTTGCCATGAGTAGCATCATGTAGCCTTGTCATGTGTCCTGCTTGGTTGAGCATCGTGCCATGTTTATGTGTTGGGTGTTTACCTTGTTATTTGCTTCTTTCTGGTTGTGCTTCTTCTTGATAGTTTCTGTTTCGTTGCGATCGTGAGGATTCGTTCGACTATGCTTGGTTCATATATGCCCGTTCGTCTTCTTCATGGACTCGATCTTCTTCCTAGCGGAATTTCAGGCAAGATGACCATTACCCTGGATCTCACTACTATCATTGCTATATGCTAGTTGTCTCGATGCTATCGCTATGTCGTGCTTCCTACCACTTGTTTATCAAGTCTCCCAATATGCCATGAAACAACCTCTAACCTTTTTCACCATCCCAGCAAACCGTTGTTTGGCTATGTTACTGTTGGGGAACGCGGTAATTTCAAAAAAATTCCTAGGATCACACAAGATCTATCTAGGTGATGCATAGCAACGAGAGGGGAGAGTGTGTCCACATACCCTCGTAGACTGAAAGTGGAAACGTTATGACAACGCGGTTGATGTAGTCGTACGTCTTCGCGATCCGACCGATCCTAGCACCGAAGGTACGGCACCTCCATGATCTACACACGTTCAGCTCGGTGACGTCCCACGAACTCTAGATCCAGCTAAGGTCGAGGGAGAGTTTCATCAGCATGACGGCGTGGTGACGGTGATGATGAAGTTACCAGCGCATGGCTTTGCCTAAGCACTACAATGATATGACCGAGGTGTGTAACTGTGGAGGGGGCACCGCACACGGCTAAACAATCAACTTGTGTATCTTTGGGGTGCCCCCTCCCCCATATATAAAGGAGGAGAGGGGAGGTCGGCCAGTCCTCATAGGCGCGCCAAGGGGGAGGAATCCTCCTCCTAGTAGGAGTAGGACTCCCCCCTTTCCTAGTCCTACTAGGAGAATCAGGAAGGAGGGGGAAGAGAAGGAAGGAGGGGGCGCCTTCCCTCCCCTTAGTCCAATTCGGACTAGGCCATGGAGGAGGGGGGCGCTGCCAGCCCTTGGAAGCCCCTCTCTATCTCCCCTAGGCCCAATAAGGCCCATTACTTCTCCGGTGGTTTCGATAACCCTTCCGGCACTCCGGTTTTATCTGAAACTTCTCCGGAACACTTCGGTGTCCGAATATAATTGTCCAATATATCAATCTTTATTTCTCGACCATTTTGAGACTCCTCGTCATGTCCGTGATCACATCCGAGACTCCGAACAATCTTCGGTACATCATATCACATAAACTCATAATACCAATCGTCATCGAATGTTAAGCGTGCGGACCCTATGGGTTCGAGAACTATGTAGACATGACCGAGACACGTCTTCGGTCAATAACCAATAGCGGAACCTGGATGCTCATATTGGTTCCTACATATTCTACGAAGATCTTTATCGGTCAAACCGCATAACAACATACGTTGTTCCCTTTGTCATGGGTATGTTACTTGCCTGAGATTCGATTGTCGGTATCATCATACCTAGTTCAATCTCGTTACCGGCAAGTATCTTTACTCGTTTCGTAATACTTCATCCCGTAACTAACTCATTAGTCACAATGCTTTCAAGGCTTATAGTGATGATTATTACCAAGAGGGCCCAGAGATACCTCACCGAAAGTCGGAGTGACAAATCCTAATCTTGATCTATGCCAACCCAACAAACACCTTCGGAGACACCTGTAGAGCACCTTTATAATCACCCTTTTACGTTGTGTTGTTTGGTAGCACACAATGTTCCTCCGGTATTCGGGAGTTGCATAATCTCATAGTCTGAGGAACATGTATAAGTCATGAAGAAAACAGTAGCAATGAAACTGTAACGATCATGATGCTAAGCTAACGGATGGGTCTTGTCCATCACATCATTCTCCTAATGATGTGATCCCGTTCATCAAATGACAACACATGTCTATGGTTAGGAAACATAACCATCTTTGATTAACAAGCTAGTCAAGTAGAGGCATACTAGGGACACTATGTTTTGTCTATGTATTCACACATGTACTAAGTTTCCGGTAAATACAATTCTAGCATGAATAATAAAAATTTATCATGAAATAAGGAAATAAATAATAACTTTATTATTGCCTCTAGGGCATATTTCCTTCAGTTACCGCTTTGCTCAGCCCCTCTTATAGCGTTGCTAGTTGCAGGTGCAGTTGTAGGTTGTCCCATGTTGGGACATGGATATCTTGGGATATCACAATATCTCTTATTTAGTTAATGCACATGTATACTTGGTAAAGGGTGGAAGGCTCAGCCTTATGCCTGGTGTTTTGTTCCACTCTTGCCGCCCTAGTTTCCGTCATACCGGTGTTATGTTCCTTGATCTTGCATCCCTAACATGATGAGGGATTGTGGGCCCCTCTTGATGGTTCGCTTTGAATAAAACTCTTCCAGCAAGGCCCAACATTGGTTTTCACATTTTCCAACATAATAATACTGAATTAATTAATTAATTGGCATAGGGCATCATGAACCCGAGGATTTTCCACATAATACAGGGGGGCCAGTGCTGATGGTGTTGGTCCCAAACTAGAGCACTATGCAGGGCCTCCCCGGGGCAACCTGCGTTATTTTGGCACTTGTACACGTCGCTCATCCGTCGTGGCCTGAGACTAGATACACGCGACAACTATCAGGGTGTCGGCACGCGGGGAGGTCTTGCTGGATTAGTTTTACCATTATCGAAATGTCTTGTGCACCGGGAACCCGAGTCTGATCGGATGTCCCACGATGGAGGATTGTATTCGCGGATCGTGAGCTTGTCATGGCCTAAGTTGGGACACCCCTGCAGGGTTTAAACTTTCAAGAGTCGTGCCTGCGGTTATGTGGTAGATGGGAATTTTTAATGTTCGGTTGTGGAGAACTTGACACCAGATTCGAATTAAAATACACCAACCGCGTGTGTAACCGTCATGGTTTCTTTTCGGGTGAGTTCGAGAAGAGAACACAGTGGGGTTATGTTTGAACGTAAGTAGTGCAGGATCACTTCTTGATCATTACTAGTTTGCGACCGTTGCGTAGCTTCTCACCTTATTCTTGTACTCGTAAGTTAGCCACCATACAATGCTTTGTCGCTTGCTACAACCTCACCACTCATCCATTCCATACCATTAAGCTTTGCTAGTCTTGATACCCATGGTAATGGGATTGCCGAGTCCTCGTGGCTCATAGTTTACTACAATAACAGTGCAGGTACAGGTAATGTGATGATCTGACGTGAGAGCGATGTTTGCTTGTCTTGGAGTTCTTCTTCTGATTCTTCTTCCTTCAGGGATTAGGTTCTTGGTCAGCAGACTGGGCTAGCAGGGTGGATGTCGTTTGAATTTTATTTTGTGTTCCATCCGTAGTCGGAAGTTGTTCTCATGTATAATGTTTGATGTATATGTGGCATTGTATGCCTTTTGTATGTATCCCCATCTATTATGTAATGGTACGATGTAATGATATCCACCTTGCAAAAGTGTCTTCAATATGAGGCTCTATCCTTGGTGGGACCTTCGAGTTCCTCTCGGATAGAATCACATATTGGGCGTGACACAGTTAACTTTGAATTCCCAGCTTGAGATAGATAACTGGAATATCCAGTTGCTGCACAAATTCATTAAAAATTTAACACGAGGACAGATGCAGTAAACTTTTAACACCGAAGAGATTAAGTGAACTGAAAATATTGATTCAAAATTTAACACGAGGATAGATGTAGTAAACTTTTAACATGATGACAGATGCAGTAAACTTTTAGAAAATTTCAGTCAACTAAAAATGGAGTAAAGTATTAATAGCATGTCTCCTTCAGTAAACTTTTAACACTAGGACAAATTGAGTTAACTGTAAAGAAGGAGTTACAGTTGATCACTAGGACAAATTTAGTTAACTGCATATGTTACTTTTAACAGTAGTTAACCTTTAACAGGATGGCAGATTCAGTAAACCCTTACAACTATAGGGGTGGATGCTCTATTCGATTTTTACAGCCACGTTCATGATGGGTTGATCGGCGAGTAATTCTTGAATCTTTTTCTTCAACGCCTCCGCCAGCATCATCTCCTTTTGATTGTCTTCCACCATCTTCTTCATTGCGTCCATGGCTTTGTCCTTGTCGACGTGAGCTCGAATGATCTCTTTGATGTCTTCACGATGTTGCTTCAAAGCTGTGATGGATTCATCCATCTGCAGGTTGCGCTCAATGTTGATCTTCTCTTTCTCATCCATTAGTTTGACGATGACGGTGGCTGCGTCCTGCAGTAAGGCCTTTCTATCGTCGTGTAGCTTCGACGATCTCCTTCTTGAGGAGGCCTCGCTCGATGCATAGCTTCTCCTTCTCATCCATAAGTCTGATGATCAGAGCGGTCGTGTAAGTGCATCTAGTGCCACCCCTAGTTGGTTTTGGAGTATTGACGAAAAACTTGGTTGAGGGACTAATGTGTAACATCCCAAATTTTCAATTTAGAATGTTATACATAGATCATCATTGCATATCATATTTTATTGCATTTTGGCTCGATCCTAGAAATTCTACGCAACTCAAGGACACCGGAGAGAGTTGGGGATTTCGTTATTTTCATATTTGAGTTTTCTCAAGTTTTGAAAATAGGATCCTTTGATTTTATTTATTTTATCTTCAATTATTTCTACTATGAAAATTTGAGAGAGGGAATAAAATGACTTTCCCAAAATAAATAAATATTGAGGATTTAATAAAAAATCAAATAAGATTTTATTTCGGAGTTTTTGCTATTTTATTTGAATTTAGGAAAAATGCGTGTTTTTCAAAATTGCATTAGGCCCCAAATAAGTGTTCATCTTAACCGGCTTGATTTTAGAAGTCGGGTAAAATTTATTTCGGGATTTTTGGAGTCCGTTTAGTATTTCTTTTAATTGTTTTTCTGCGGGTAATGTTTTTTTTAAAAGCGAACCGGCCTAACCGGGCCGTGTCCGGCTAGGACACTTGGCCCGACCGGCCTTTATAAGTGCCGGGAGGCCACCCTGAGCCCACCCGAAACCCGCCGCCGCCGCCACCCGCCGCCGCCGCCGCTGCAGCCGGAGCCCGCTGCCGCCCGCCGGACCCCAACACCGAGGTAGCCGCCGCCGCCGCCGGTTTTCGCTGGTTAACTGCCCGGTTTTTTTTATAAAAACCCGCGGTCGTTTTTTCTATCGTTTTTTCCCGGCTTAGTTATTTAGCGAACGCCCGTCTGTACGTTCATTTTAACGAACGGTTTTCGTTTTTTTCGCAGATAGCGAACATTCGTTCGTTATCTTGTTTGTCCGTTTTCTTTTTCTCGGATTTTTCCGCGATTATTTCTGATCGCGATTTCTGATCCGATTTTCGTTTTAGTTTATCTTTTCGCTCGTTTATCGGAATCAGGCGATTCAAGCGCCTAGAGTTTCGTCTTGAAACCCTCTTTCCGTTTAGTCAACTCAAACAAGTTTTTGCTTCTGTAAAATTTGACTTAGGTCCAGATTAATAAACGAAGCTTATTTCTTTTGCAGTTTGATTTTCGTTGCTTCGTTCGATTTGATTTCTTTTGCCAACCGGAGTTCTTAAGTTGAACTTTCTGGTTAGATCTCTTATTTGAGTTTTACCTGTGCATTAGATGAGTACTTATCGTATGCTTGTTAGCTTGTTTGTTTGCGATAGAGTACCCGGAGTGCGCCGCTTGCTACTTCGAATCCCTAGATTTCACGGATCATCAGCAAGGCAAGTAACACTTTGATCATACCTCTTTACTACCCAGTTTTTATGCATTAGATCAATCCTCAAACAGTTGCATGGTTAGGATCTGATTAATATGTGGGTTTTGGGAAGTAGATGAGGTAGTACCTATCACCAGTTTTATTATCAAACCCTTGGGAGTTACTTCTACGTTTGCTTATTATGCCATGCTATGCTAGTAGACGTGGATTGGGTGAGTGAATTTCAATGACAGATGTGAGATTGTTAATTAATGGTTTATTTAAGGTGGCAACTTTAATACACATCTTGGTGGATTGAGGCACTTGGGTATTCCAGGATTGCCTGTTTGTTTTGGACCGCCACCCAGGCTCAAAGGGATCATAAGATTATTCATGCTACAAACTTCCGTGTGCAGCAACATGCTATTATGGGCTCTAGCATAGTTGATTAAGTCGTGCGAACTCTTACAGTGGTAGACTAGCAGATGTAGGGGAAAGTAGGTGTACAGGTCTACCCATCGTAAGGTGCTATCACTTCTGAAAGACTATGTCTCGGTCATCCATTTCTCAAACACCATGTAGTGCGAGAAAACCAACGGAGGAGATCGAGTCGTGTGGGGAAAAGTGCGCAAACCTCTTCAGAGTGTATAAGCTAATCATGGTTAGCCGTGTCCTCAGCTACGGACATTTTGAGTATCTAGTACTTGGATTATCATGTAAATCTCATCATGTTACTTTAATTAATATTGTTGGTTTTTTTAATGATGATTTTTAATTGGGATTGAGAATGCTGTCAACCATTCTCAATGTTTAACAACCACCATGATAGTTAAATAAAATTTATTCCTTTGCAGTAGGGAAAAATTGGCTTTATGCAAAACTGTAACCATAGAGCTTTCCACCAGCCATATTATGCATGTAGTATAGCTTATTCCTTTCATTACTCTATGTGTCACATTGCTAGCATATTCCATGTGCTGACCCGTTTTCGGGCTGCAACGTTCATGTTGCAGACTTTTCAGACGACGAGTAAGATGCCTTAGGATCGTGGTTCTATACTCAGTGATGCCGTTGGAGTTGATGGACTCACTTATCTTCCAAGCCTTCCGCTGTTATTGTTATTAGATGGCCTTAAGCCATATTTATTGTAATAAGCTCTCTTTTAAGACATTCGATGTAATAAGTGTGTGATTGCCACTCTGTTATAAATCCTTCAAGTATTGTGCGTGTCAGCATTACTAATCCAGGGATGACACTGATGTACAGAGATCAGACTGTTTGAGGTCTGGTCGCTACAAGATGGTATCAGAGCACACGCTGACTGTAGGACACGACCACTAAGCTAAAGCCCTATATCACTACTCTCTCTTCTCATTTCTGACTCCTCATCTTTTTCTACTCTCTTTTAGGATGGCGGATGCAAGGAACAAGTTCACGCAACCGGATGAAGAAACACCCTTTGGACGACACCTGAAGGAAGTTACCAAGTACCTGAACATCGGAGTACCAAGCTTCACCAGGACCTACAACGCCACTTTACCTGAATAGGAGCGCTGGATGATTCAAGTTCAAGTTCCAGGAAGGACGTTCATGCCCGTCACTGAGCCCATAGAGTTTTCCTTTGATGCACCGACCTAGAGTATAGGAAAGAGTATGGCAGCCCACATCACCATGGGACATATTGGATAAGTTTACCATAAGGAGCTTAAGGATACTATCTACCAGATTTGTGGGCGCCGAGATGAGCAATGGGAGATGATCAGCACCAGGAAGGACAGATTAATTGTAGCTTTCATCCAGGAGTTAAACCAGCACATTCGACGCCAGGAGAACCAGATGTGCACAGGCACGATGGATCTGAAGAAGGCCATGACCAAGATCACGGAACTGGAGGAAGAACTCAAGTCCACACATGATGGATATGAGGAGGAAATAGCAACACTAGTAGAGAAGAATGATGATCTGAAGAAGAAGCTAAGAGTGTTTATGGGATTTCCCGCAACTGGAGAAGACGACGATTGCACTTGTCCAGAGAACTACATCATCATCAACGACACCGACTCGGACCCAGACGATAGCGATGATGACTATGTTGATGAAGCTGGAGCAGATATCATGGAGTCTTCAACGGAGCATTTTTTCTAGTTGACCACCATAACAGTAGTAGTATTTCCCCATGTATCTAGTATAGTCTGAGCACTTTTGTAACGATAGATAGACCGTTGTATGCCCTTGCTTGTTTGAATGAAGTGTTTTGATTGCATTTGTCTCATGTGCATATGGGTAGTGTTTTCCCTCTAGACCTCATTCAATTCTGTATTCTCATCTTTTCTAAACCCTCAGATGCCTCCGAGACGTGACAATGGATTTGCTTTCCCACCGGAGCTCACTCAGTTGATCCAGCAGCAGAATGCCTTGATGCAGTTGCTAGTCCAGAATCAGAATCAGGGGAACAACAACAACAACCCACCACCACCACCACCTGTTGATCACTTAACCCGTTTTCTTAGGCTGAATCCGCCGGTGTTCTCTAGTAGCACCGAGCTGATTGTTGCAGATGATTGGCTTTGCAAGACAGCCAGGGAGTTGACCACTGCAGGATGCACAGATGCAGAGAAGGTGCGATTTGCCACACATCAGCTTGAAGGACCCGCAGCATCATGGTGGGAGAATTTCACAGCCACCTATCCAGTAGACACTGTCACATGGGATCAGTTTCAGCAGGCTTTCCGTACTGCTCATGTTTCAGCAGGAGCAATGGCCATGAAGAAGCGTGAGTTTCGCAACTTACGCCAGGGAGGACGTACAGTTGACCAGTATGTGGATGACTTTAGTAAGCTAGCACATTATGCCCCAGATGACGTTGCTACGGATGCAGCTAAGCAAGAGAAGTTTCTGGAAGGACTGAATGATGAGCTGAGCATGTAGTTGATGGTAGCAAGTTTCAACAACTACCAGGAGTTGGTAGACCATGCTCTTCTGATTGAAGGGAAGCAGCAGCAGATTGAAAACCGCAAGAGGAAGTATGGACAAGGAAAGTACAATTCTGGAGCTCAGCAGAAGCCATGTTTTACCCCGAAGTCGGGAGGACATCTTCAGCATACCCATGGAGGAGGTAACTCGCATAATCATAATTCGCATTTTTCTTCATCTTACTATTTACTAACACATAATAAAATCCTGTTAAAAAAATACGCCCGAAGAATTTGAATGGAGGAAGCAACGGCCAGAACCGTACCAACCCATCAACCCCAGCTAAGAAAGATTTGAGTCAAGTCACTTGATTTAAGTGTCAGAAGACTGGACATTACGCCAATGAATGTCCTAAAGGCCAGAATGGAAATGGCAATGGAAGCTCGGGGAAGAAGCCGAACCCTTTCAACAGGGGACAGGTGAATCACGTTAATGTGGAGGAGGTTGAAGCCCAACCAGATGCAGTAATAGGTAAGTTTTTGGTTAAATTATTTACTGCAATCGTTTTTTGATACTAGTGCATCGCATTCATACATATCGAGGGGATTTGTGGATAAGTATAAACTGCCCACCAAAGTTCTAGGAACACCCATGTTAGTAAGCTCACCAGGAGCGGATTATATGGCCAGTCGAGGATATTTTCAAGTGCCATTGAGTATAGGCAAGCATGTCTTCCCCTCAGATTTAATCATTTTGGAATCTCAAGGTTTGGATGTGATTCTAGGTATGGATTGGCTATTGATGTATGGAGGAAACATCGACTGCGCCATTAAGTCGATCTTGCTTACCACCCCAGAAGTGAGAAGGATCAAGTATGTATCAAGACATGAGCCGAAGAGGATGCACGTAAATTCCTTATCAGGAGTTGTGCAGGAGGAAGTACCAGTGGTGAAGGATTTTCTTGATGTATTTCCGGAAGAGTTGCCAGGCATGCCACTGGATAGAGACATCGAGTTTTTGATTGAGCTTTTGCCAGGCACAGGGCCGATATCTAAGAGACCGTACTAGATGCCTGCTAAGGATTTGGAGGAAATTAAGAAGCAGATTAAAGAGTTACTGGATAAAGGATATATTCGCCCAAGTTCTTTGCCTTGGGGATCACTAGTACTTCTAGTAGAGAAGAAAGATGGATCATTGAGGATGGTTGTTAATTATCGAGGATTGAATGCAGTAACAATCAAGAACAAGTACCCACTGCTGATGATCAATGATCTGTTTGACCGATTGCAAGGAGCTAAGGTATTTTCCAAGATCGATTTGCGATCAGGATACCATCAGTTGAAGATTCGAGAGCAGGATATACCGAAGACGGCTTTTACCACCAGGTATGGGCTGTACGAGTACAGAGTTATGTCATTTGGTCTGACTAACACACCTGCCTATTTCATGAACATGATGAACAAGGTGTTTATGGAGTTTTTGGATAAGTTTGTCGTGGTGTTCATTGATGATATTTTGGTCTACTCGAAGAACGAGGAGGAGCATAAGGAGCATTTGCGTTTGGTACTGGAGAAGCTCAGAGAACACCAGTTATACGCCAAGTTCAGCAAATGTGAATTTTGGTTAAAGGAAGTTGGATTTCTCGGACATGTTATATCTGGAGAAGGTATAGCAGTAGACCCCACCAAAGTTGTCACTGTGACAAACTGGGAAGCACCAACAACAGTTGGAGAGATCCAGAGTTTCCTTGGACTCGCAGGATACTATCAGAGATTTATTGAGAATTTCTCGAAGATTGCAAAACCAATGACGGAATTGTTGAAGAAGGATACCAAGTTCTTTTGGACTGACAAGTGTGAGGCCAGTTTCCAGGAGTTGAAGGAACGTTTGGTTACCTCGCCAGTGTTGATTCTGCCAGATCAGAGCAAGGATTGCGAGGTGTATTGCGACGCTTCACGTCGAGGACTTGGAGCAGTGCTCATGCAGGAGGGGAGAGTTGTTTCGTATGCTTCACGACAACTTAAACCCCATGAGTTGAATTACGCCACACATGATTTGGAGTTAGCAGCCGTGGTGCATGCATTGAAGACTTGGAGACATTTCCTTATCGGAAATCATTGTGAGGTGTACACGGATCACAAGAGTTTGAAGTACATTTTCACGCAGAAGGAGTTGAATCTCAGGAAAAGGAGATAGTTGGAACTCATCAAAGATTATGATATGAGGTTGCATTACCACCCGGGAAAGGCTTACATAGTAGCCGACGCGTTGATCCACAAGAGCCATGTCAATACACTAATGACTGGAGAGTTACCGAAGGAGTTAGCCGAGGACCTTCGTGAGCTATGTTTAGAGATAGTTCCGACAGGCTATGTAGCAGCATTGGAGATTCAATCGACTTTGATGGATAAGATCAGAGAAGCTCAGAAGACCGACAAGGAAATTGCCGCCATAAAGGAGAAGAAGAGCAAAGGTAAAGCCAAGGGATTTCATGAGGATGAGCACGATACCCTATGGTTTGAAGATCGTGTTTATGTGCCTAATGACCTGTCGTGGAATTGTCACGTCAGATGTCCTCGTGAAAGGACTTAGTTGTGGAGCCATCGCAACTAGGAAGCTTGAAGGGGTTAATCGGGACTAAGGACACGAGAGGTTTATACTAGTTCGGCCCCTTACGGTGAAGGTAAGGCCTACGTCTAGTTGGGTTGGTATTGATGTTTCGATGACCAGGGAGCAAGATACGCTATGCCCGGCTCTCGATCTGTTGTTTCTTGCCCTAAGCCGCCAGCAGGTCGTCCCCTTATATACCCGGGTTGACGTCCTGTGGCTTACAACGTCCCGGCCGGCTTATAAACAGTGTCCGGCTCGGTGACTAGTTAAACCTACCTTATGATACAAGTCAAGCCATTACGGCGGTTTACTACAACGGGCCTTAAGTCGCCTGTGGGCCTTAAGCCTTTTATTGAACCTCCACCCTCATGCTTGGTCTTGGGCTTCTTCTTGGTGAATCCTCTTTGCGTAACCCGGCCCCTCCTGGGCGGCTTACACAAATAGTTATATTCCCCACATTAGGCCCCAGATTGATTTGAACCTGTTCATGTCAATCTCAAAATACCTTAAGAAATAAATCCTCGGTCTTCTGACTGTGCAAAAGGTTTTCTTTAACCCGCCATGACGTCATCTTTTGGATACGTGTTAACCCGCCGTAACATCATCCTTTCTTAAATTCTTTTTTATTCCACCGTATCCTCCAACGGATCTCTGCTTTTATTGACTGTTCCGAAAACTGAGGGGTCGGGGCCGCTGGATAATAACTTTTATCTCCTCATTTCCCGCGCCGTCTCAGTTATCCTCTCCTTATAAATAGGCGCGACCTAGGTCTTCCCATTCTCCTCCTTTCAGTCATCTTCTTCCTCTCGCTGCTTCTCTATCGCTCGAGCTCCGCCGCCGCTGCCATCGCAAATCTCGTCTTCACCAACTCTGGCCGCTGCATCAACCTGGTTCGATCAAAGAAATGCGACGACCCTCCGCTGCAACCCTGCATCCGTAAGCCTCCTCTTTCCTGCTTCTTAGATCCACATTAGGACCTTCGAGTTCTTCACGTTCTTCGCTGTTGAGTAGTTCCCTTTCATAGATTCCATCACCCCCACTTTTCTTGATCTTGGAGATGGTAAAAAACCGATGCGGTAGATCTTCCGCGCCTACTTTGAACGTAGATAGACCCCTTTCTGTTACACAGAGGCCCCATTCGAGCTCTTGAGCTTCATCGGCATCAATTTTAGGTCTAGAAAATTTTCTTGTTAGAACAGCTTTTTGATCTCAAATAATAGTAACAGATTATGAAACCTGTTTGTATCACCCGTAAAAACTGTCCATGTAGCCGGCTTAAATAAATGACACTAAACTGTGAACCTTGCTTGCTTCGCATGACCTTAAGAAGTTTGAACTGCTTTTGATACATTTAGCGGCTTAAACTCTGTTGCGTAGTTGTCCTTATATCATTAGGCCCCTTGTTAAGCCGCCTCCTTGAATAATTAAGATATTTTCTCCCGGGTTAAAATTGAACCGAAAACTCTTATTTTGTCGTAGGCCAACCATTGTCATGGCACCTAAGGAAACCAAGGCCCATGTGACCTGCAATTGGGTCCCATCCACAGTTACTAAGAGTAAACTGTCTGAATTCGTGAAGTCTGGCCATCTGCCAAAAAAGGAGGTTATGTGTTATCGTGCCCCTGACCCGTCTGAAGAGAGACCTCAACCCAAAGAAGGGGAGGTAATAATTTTCACGGATCACATGAACCGGGGATTTGCCCCTCCCGGCTCAAAATTCTTCAGGGAGGTTTTGAACTTCTTTGATCTTAGACCTCAAGACATTGGACCCAATTCCGTGTCAAATATTTGCAATTTCCATGTCTTCTGCGAAGTGTACCTGGGAGAGGAGCCAAGTCTGCTTTTGTTCAGAGAACTTTTCTACTTGAACCGGCAGAATGAACGTGCCAACGGGCCAAGTCTTGAGCTTGGCGGCATTTCGATTCAGCGGCGGAGAGACTGCCTTTTTCCTTACACTGAACTACCGAGTCATCCAAAAGATTGGAATCAGACGTGGTTCTATTGTCAGGATACTTCACCGGCCGATGAGAGCCCTCTGCCCGGCTTCCGCGCCCTGCGCCTTGAGTCCAACCATCCGCTGGCAGATAAGTTGACTGCTGTCGAGCGTCTGCCTCTCAATCCCACCATCAAAAAGATCAAAGCTCTTTTGGGAAACGGTTTAAACAGCATCGATCTGGTCCGAGTCGGGTCACTTGGTGAGTGCTTCCATTAAGCCGCCGTTCCGACTTAATGTGTACTTACACAGGCGAGAAGGATGATCCACTGCGTCATAGTCCTGACGACTTACCAGATGATGTGGTAGATGCTAGAACCCAGTCACTACTGAAGGAAGGCACTATAACCAATAATGCCTTCGGCTTACTTCCCTTCTGCAAGAAGAACCCGGCTCCTGCAGTGAGTTAGCAATCTTAACAAATACTCTTTATCATGTTATACCTTATTTATACTCATAATTCCTTATCTTTTTCCACAGGCCGGTAACAACTTCTGGAAGGTCAAGTATGGCCATGAGGCTGCCAAACAAGCCAGGACAGCCAAGAAAACTGAAAGGAAAGCCGCTAAGACTGGAACCTCAAAGAAGAAGAAACCCAGCGCCTCTGACTTATTCAAATTGGATGATACTTCTTCGGATGATGAAGAGGTAATCCTTTTAATTTTCTTAACTCCTTTGTTGTTATTTTACTGACAGTCTATCCTTTCAGGAGGATACGGGGAACAGTCAAGCAATTGATGAAGAGGTAACTATAATCTCCTCTGACTCAGAGCCTTTGCCAAAGCAAAAAATCCGAAGGGTGACCCGAAAAGTAAGATTTTCACATCCTTTAGCTTATCAAGATCCTCAATTTCTTTTGAAGCAACAACAGCTTGAAAACCGGAGACAGACTCGGGCCAATCAAGACGCAGAACTCTCCTCCGTCTTACCCGATGTAACTAGGAAGCGTCGGACCGAGGTTATCTCCGATTTACGTTCTGTTTTACCTTTGGCGGGTTTGATTCGCCAACCTCTCAATTCATCTGACTCCAATTATCAGGATACCTCTCCTTCCTCCGACGAGTCTATGCAATCAAACATGCCGGCTTTCAAAATTGCCCCCGGGTAATGTAACCTTATTTATTTTAGGCTTTACCTTACTTATGCTTTAGTATTCATCCTTTCACCTTTATTGACAGCATGCAAGTGAAGCCCAGCAAGAGGGCAAGAAAGAATAAGCCATCCCAAGACCCGGTTGTTACTGAACTGGCGCTTGACATGTCTGCTCCTGACAGCTCCACCCATCAGCCGCCGCCTGAACCGGCTTCTGACATTCTGGTGCCAACTTCTGACCCGCCTGCCGAAGATGCTATCAACAACTCTGATAACCCGGAAGCTCCTAGCCCGGTCAAGACGACGGACTCGGAAGTTGAATTTCTGAAAAGCCAATATGTTGAACCGGGGCATCCTACTGTCCTTGCCAAATGTACTGCCAAGGAAGAATTTGCCGAACGCCGAAAGGCCAAGCAGGACATTACTGATTATACTCAATTAAGCATTGGTGATATAGTCTCGGGCTATCTGAATCAAGTGCATAATAGTCGTGACCTGGAAATTGACATGGTGAAACAAATACAACACAAATCTGAGGTATAACTTATGTTATTTTCCTGAATCTTACTTACTGTACCAGCCCCCAAGTCTATTGATTATGAATGAATATGATGTAGACTTAGAAATCTACTTTACTGTTAGTTTGTCCGGTTTCAATAGAACATATTTAACCCGGTTATAGAATGATAGTTTGGATTTGCGATACACATTAGCCCCCAAGTGTCAAGTATCTTTACTTGTAAAGTGCTTGAGACTTAATATGCATGACCCGGCAGGATAGGTTAGAAATTCTTAAGCATACATTAGCCCCCAAGTGCCAAGTATATTTACGGGTAAAATATTTGGGACTTGAATGTTACCTTACCATGATCCTTATCATAACCTGGTATCAATGCAGGCCACCATAAGTCAATTTGAGTCGGAGCTTGCTGACCTGAAGAACCGGCTGAAAACTCAAGAACTTGAAACTCAGAAGGCCAACTCCAAATTTGAATTCAGCGTCTCTGAACAAGAGAAGTTGAAGAAAAATTTTGAGTCAGAGAAGAAAATCTGGGCTGATGAGAAGGCTTCACTGGTGACTCGGGCCGAGACGGCAGAAGCATCTCTTGCAGAGGCAACAACCGAGTTGTTCGACTTAAAACGACAGATATCCCAAATGGTCTCAGCCATCTTCGGTAAGTTACTCTGCAAAACCTCAAACATTGTAATCTTCCAATGACTATTGTAATAGTTACCTCCGGCTCACTATTATGCTTGTGAACACACAGGCCCCAGGAGTACCAACCTCAAGCAAAACATGCTGACCAAGCTCAAGGCGGTTTACACTTTAGTGGAGCAGCTGTACTAGGGGTCACAACGTGCCTTGGCCGTTGTAGCCTTATCAAATACCACTCGCCGCCTCCTGCAAGATGTGCTAAAGCATCTCGCAGTGCTACCTCAACGAATTCAGGATTTAAGGCGGGCATCTTCAAGAGCCGGAGCCGTGGCCGCATTAAGCCGGGCAAAGGCATGGATGCCAGAGCTTGACCTAGCTGACCTCTCTCTTGGATATCCGAGCCTGAAGGAGGACGGTACTGTATTTGATGGTCATGATTTCACCGCCTGTGTCAAAGTCATACGTCCCTTGGCTACCCTTATTGGGAATGATACTGATCTTACTAAGTATTTGCCGGGCTATGATAGCGAGAACCGGAGAATTCCAGACATTCCATATGACCAAGTTAGTCTGATCCCTCCAACGCGTAAGCATACTTTTGCCCCTGAAGTGGACCCGGCCGGTTTAATAGATGATGAGGCTGAGTTTGAAGCCTTGAGTGGCATTGACTGGGCCTCGTCAACCTTCCAGGACAAAGCAAGCGACAGAGAGGCGGAGAAGGATAACCCGGAGTCTTCGAGCCCACCGAAGGAGTGAACCGCCAGGCGTCTTAGAACTTTTGCAAAAAACAATGCTTCATTTATTCAGACTCAGGAAGTCTTGTAATAGGGTAGTAAAAAACTTCTCAATGTTTGCCATGCCTTCGCGCATGTTCCTGGTGCTTAATACTTTCGTAAGCCGCCATCACTATAATGTTGTCCGTTTATTTCCTTGATGTTTAACTTGCTTTGCCTTATCCTGCACATAAAACAAGCAAAATTTCCTTGGCGGTTTATCGCGCCGGCGGTTTACATAGAGTATTGATAACCCGGAACACGACCCAAAGATATCATGTACAGGCCGGTTTATGATTATATTTGTTAAACATAATCACAACGGCATACCTGCGACCCCTTTGATAACCTTCCCTGCTTATCTGATGTTTACCTGGCACTTAAGAACCTGGGGTAATCAATATTAAACCGTCTCATAATATTTTCAAGAAGGTCTCATAATATTTTCAAGAAGGTCTCAAGATAGTCAAAATAATTCATCCTTTTGTTGGGTGACAAACAATATTTACAGGCTTCTGATTTGAATACGATCAGTAACCCGTTCCAAAGGGGTTAAGCTAAGATTCGGATACGATCATATAGCCCCCAGTGGCTTTGGCGATGCCGATCAAGTGGGTATCAACAACTATGTTCTCTTTGGTTCGAATACGACCTATGTTTGAACAGGCCGCCCCCAAGTGACCATAAGAGTTGTTTAATGACGCTGATTCGAATACGATCCACGTCAGACCCAAAGGGGTTAAGCTGTGATTCAAATATGATCAAGAAGCCCCCAAGTGGGTTTGGCAATACGCCGATCAAGTGGGTATCAACAGCTATGTTCTCTTTGGTTCGAATACGACCTATGTTTGAACAGGAAGCCCCCAAGTGACCATGGCTAGATTCATATATGATCATAAGCCAGACCAAAGGGAAAGCCGGATTCAAATGTGATCCGCTCCCTGTTGGTTGTTTCCACCACCTGATAAAGAAGACACATAAACCTTTGAGGGTAAAAAAGGACAGAGATCCTGCTTTATTTCTTTAT
The DNA here is from genome assembly GCA_963921465.1 of Triticum timopheevii. NCBI lineage: Eukaryota > Viridiplantae > Streptophyta > Magnoliopsida > Poales > Poaceae > Triticum > Triticum timopheevii. The sequence continues at coordinate 363,664,691 of OY997264.1, forward strand.
ACATTGTCAAAAAATATATACAACATGAGAGTTGGTGGCTTAAGTATAGTAAGGCCGGAGATGAGCAATATGCCATGGCCGGCGGGTCTCCTCCTCCGATTTACGTGAGTCTTTGTGCTCTCGAACATCAATGAGGCAGTATGACCCGTTGTGCAGATTCTTGCTGACCACAAAGGGCCCTTCCCAAGGTGGGGACAGCTTGTGCATATCAGACTGATCCTGGATGAGCCGGAGCACCAAGTCACCTTCCTGAAAGGTTCTGCTCCTAACCCAGCGGCTGTGATAGCGGCACAGGTCTTGTTGATAAATCGCCGAGCGGGCTATTGCCAAGTCTCGCTCCTCATCCAACAAGTCAAGTGCATCTTGATGAGCTTCTTCGTTGTCAGCCTCAACGTAAGCCGCCACGCAGGGTGAATCGTGCCAGATGTCACTTGGTAGGACCGCCTCTGCACCACACACCATAAAGAAAGGCGTGTAGCCTGTAGATCTATTAGGCATAGTGTTGATGCTCCATAACACACAAGGTAACTCCTCCACCCAACAACCCGGAGTCCGCTGTAAGGGGACTAAGAGCCGGGGCTTGATACCCTTCAGGATCTCTTGATTAGCTCTTTCTGCTTGACCATTTGACTGAGGATGAGCAACAGCCGAAACATCAAGCCGGATATGTTCTCATTGACAGAACTCCTCCATGGCACCCTTGGAGAGATTAGTGCCGTTATCAGTTATAATGCTGTGTGGGAAACCAAAACGAAAGATCACCTTTTTCATGAATTGAACCGCCGTGGCTGCATCACACTTACTGACTGGCTCTGCCTCCACCCACTTTGTAAACTTATCCACTGCCACCAGGAGATGTGTCTTTTTATCCTTAGACCTCTTGAAAGGTCCAACCATGTCACGTCCCCAGACTGCAAATGGCCAAGTGATTGGAATCATCCTCAACTCTTGAGCCGGCACATGAGCTCGTCATGAAAACTTTTGACAATCGTCACATTTACTGACCAGATCCTCCGCATCAGCATGAGCCGTCAGCCAGTAGAAACCATGACGGAAAGCTTTGGCTACAAGAGATTTTGACCCGGCATGATGGCCACAACCCCCTTCATGGATCTCACGGAGTATTTCTTGGCCTTCTGCAGGTGACACACAGCGTTGAAACGCCCCAGTGACGCTTAGGTGATGTAACTCGCCATTAACAATTGTCATAGATTTGGAGCGCCTGATGATTTGTCTTGCCAAGGTCTCATCCTCAGGTAACTCACCCCGGCTCATATAAGCCAAATATGGCACTGTCCAATCCGGGATAACGTGAAGAGCTACCACTAGCTGGGCCTCCGGGTCTGGCACCGCTAGTTCTTCCTCGGTAGGCACCTTGACAGAAGGGTTATGTAAAATATCGAGAAAGGTGTTAGGCGGCACCGGCTTACGCTTAGATCCCAACCGGCTTAAAGCATCCGCCGCCTCATTCTTCCTTCGATCAATGTGCTCCACTTGATAACCCTTGAAGTGGCCAGCCACATCATCTACTTCACGACGATAAGCTGCCATAAGGGGATCCTTGGAATCCCACTTGCCTAACACCTGTTGAGCCACGAGATCTGAGTCGCCCAAACACCTTACCCGGCTTAAGTTCATCTCCTTGGCCATCCGGATACCATGGAGTAATACCTCGTACTCAGCTGCATTGTTAGTACACGGAAACACAAGCCGGAGTACATAGCAAAATTTGTCACCTTGAGGGGAAGTTAAAATAACTCCAGCCCCCGAGCCTTCTAGCTGCCTGGACCCGTCAAAGTGAATAGTCCAATACGTGTTATCTGGCTTCTCCTCAGGTGCCTGTAAATCTGTCCAATCATTGATAAAATCCACCAAGGCCTGAGACTTAATAGCAGTACGAGGCATGTACTTCAAATCATGAGGCCCAAGCTCGATGGCCCACTTGGCGACTCGTCCCGCGGCCTCCCTATTCTGGATGATATCTCCCAAAGGGGCGGAACTTACCACAGTTATAGGATGAATTTGAAAGTACTGCTTCAACTTCCGGTTGGCCATAAACACTCCGTAAACGAGTTTCTGCCAATGTGGATACCTTTGTTTAGATTCAATGAGCACCTCACTGATGTAGTAAACCGGTCGTTGAATCGGATGCTCCTTGCCAGCTTCCTTACGCTCCACCACGATGGCAACACTGACGGCTCGTGAATTGGCAGCCATGTATAATAGCAGCGGCTCTTTATCAATGGGAGCCGCAAGAACCGGTGGTTCAGACAACTGTCTCTTCGGGTCCTCAAAGGCAGCATCAGCGGCATCACTCCAGACAAAAGTGTCTGTTTTCTTCATCATCTGGTATAGCAGTAGGGCCTTCTCACCTAGCCGGCTTATGAACCGGCTTAAAGCGGCAACACGCCCCGCCAATCGCTGAACATCATTGATGCACACCGGTTTAGCCAGAGAGGTAATTGCCTTAATCTTCTCTGGATTAGCTTCAATGCCTCTGTTTGATACCAGAAAACCCAAAAGCTTGCCTGCAGGTACACCAAATACACACTTGGCCGGCTTAAGCATCATTTTATAAACCCGGAGATTATCAAAGGTTTATTTCAAGTCGGATATTAAGGTTTCCCTCTCTCTAGACTTCACCACGATGTCATCTACATAAGCATGAACATTACGCCCGATTTGATCATGTAGACAGTTCTGCACACATCGTTGATACGTTGCCTGAGCACTCTTGAGTCCAAACGGCATAGACACATAACAGAAGGCCCCAAACGGAGTGATGAAAGCCGTCTTCTCCTGGTCCTTAACTACCATTTTGATCTGATGATAACCAGAGTAAGCATCCAAAAAGCTCAAACGTTCACAACCCGCCGTAGCATCAATGATTTGATCAATACGAGCGAGAGCAAAGGGATCAGCCGGACAAGCCTTGTTTAAGTCCGTGTAGTCCACACACATCCGCCAGGTGCCGTTCTTCTTGAGGACAAGCACCGGGTTAGCCAACCACTCCAGATGAAAAACATCAATAATAAACCCGGCCGCTAAGAGCCGGGCGACTTCTTCTCCAATAGCTTTCCATCTCTCTTCGTTAAAACGTCGAAGAAACTGCCTGTCCGGCTTATACTTCGGATCAATATTGAGAGTGTGCTCAGCGAGTTCCCTCGGCACACCTGGCATGTCAGAAGGTTTCCATGCAAAGATGTCCCGGTTCTCACGGATGAACTCGATGAGTGCGCTTTCCTATTTGGGATCCAAATTGTTGTTGATGCTGAATTGCTTAGAAGAGTCACCAGGGGTAAAGTCAACAAGCTTCGTCTCGGCGGCCGATTTAAACTTCAACGCCGGGTCATGCTCTGTAGTTGGTTTCTTCAGGGAGGTCATATCCGCTGGGTCAACATTATCTTGATAAAATTTGAGCTCTTCCGCCGCACAGGCAGACTCAGCATAAGCCGCGTCGCCTTCTTCACATTCCAATGCTACCTTGCGACTTCCATGCATAGTGATGGTGCCCTTGTGACCCGGCATTTTGAGCTGCAAATAAACGTAACACGGCCATGCCATGAACTTAGCATAAGCCGGCCGCCCAAACAGAGCATGATATGGGCTCCTAATTTTGACCACCTCAAACGTCAATTTCTCAGCCCTGGAGTCATATTCATCTCCAAAGGCCACTTCCAGCTCAATCTTGCCAACTGGGTAAGCCGACTTACCAGGAACCACTCCATGGAAAACAATGTTGGATGTCCTCAGATTCTTATCAGTTAACCCCATGCGACGAAAGGTATCATAATAGAGGATATTGATGCTACTACATCCGTCCATGAGTACCTTAGTGAATTTATATCCACCAACCTGAGGCGCTACCACCAAGGCCAATTGGCCAGGATTATCGACCCATGGCGGGTGATCTTCTCTGCTCCATACAATGGGCTGTTCTGACCACCTCAAGTAACGAGGAACTACCGGCTCAACAGAATTCACGGCCCTCTTATGAACCTTCTAGTCGTGTTTGCATAAGCTAGTGGTAAACACGTGGTACTGCCCACTATTCAACTGCTTCGGATTGCTTTGATAACCCGACTGCTGCTGCTGCTGCTCTCCTTGCCCAGACTGCTGTTGATTGTAGCCGCCTTGACGTCCCTGAAAGCCGGAGCCTGAGCCGCCACCCGGGCCATGAAAACCGCCATCCCCTGAGCCGCCACCAGACCCATTATTGCCATCAATGTTGTTGGAATTCTTAAACGCTTTCATGATCGTGCAATCTTTCCACAGGTGTGTGGCGGGCCGCTCCCTGGTGCCGTGTCTCGGGCAGGGCTCACTGAGTAGCTGCTCAAGAGATGGGCCTGACCCACCGGATCGAGGCGGCTTACCCTTACGTCTCTGATTGTTACCTTGCGCATTGGCCACAAACTCCAGGTCACCATCCGCCTTACGCTTATTGCCTCCTTGATTCATCGGGTTATGCTGCTGACCCTTTCCATTACCATTCTTCTTTCCCTTCCCAGTCTTTTCCTCATCAGATGCGGGATCCTTGGTACTATCAAAATCGGCATATTTGACTAAAGCCGCCATTAGCGTACCCATATCATTGCAATCACGCTTAAGGCTCCCCAGTTTCTGCCTCAGTGGCTCAAAATGGCAATTCTTCTCCAACATGAGGACCGCAGAGCCGGCATCCATCTTGTCAGATGAATGTATTATCTCCTTGACCCGGCGTACCCAATGAGTCGTAGTTTCACCTTCCTCCTGTTTACAATTTGTCAAGTCCACAATTGACATAGATTGCTTACAAGTGTCTTTGAAGTTCTGGATGAAACGGGCTTTCAGTTCTGCCCATGAACCAATGGAATTGGGTGGCAAACCCTTCAACAAGGACCGGGCTATTCCATCTAACATCATGGTGAAGTACTTAGCCATTGCCGCGTCGCTGACTTCCAATAACTCCATGGCCATCTCATAACTTTTGATCCACGCTCCGGGCTGCAGGTCGGCCGTGTAATTTGGCACCTTTCGAGGTCCCTTGAAGTCCTTGGGTAGGCGCACGTTACGCAGAGCCGGTACTAGACAAGGAACACCGCCGGTTCTAGTGGCTACTCCCGCCACAACAAAAGTCGTTGGATATTCTGGGAAATCTTGATGCGTCGTTTGTTGAGCCGCTAGCTGAGCCGCCCACTCGTTCTCCTGACGCATTCGGTCTTGCACCGGATTATAGCCACCGGGCTGGTTACGGCATTGGGCGTTGCTTGACAAAGCTTCAGACTCCATGTGCCTGCTATAACTCGGGCTCCGGTCCTGCCGAGGCAGCCCTAACCAAGGCGGAGGAGTTGCATGAATCATGTCCCAGCTGTAAGAATAGGTCTCTTGCTAAGCTAAGGCTGTCTGGAGAAGTTCTCTAACCCTCCGAGTCTCCACTGCTATCGGGTCATCGCCGTCCATGGGAAGAGCCGCCAAACGCGCTGAAGCCGCGATTAAGTTCTCCATGGGGTTGGAAAAGTGACCCGATGGTATCGGCACATAATGCGGCGGTGCCATGCTCACATGAGGAGGTGCCATCTCCCAAGGCTGAGCCGGCCCTCCTGTTCCAGCTGTCATAAATTGATTGGTCTCCGGTGGGTTACTTGGGCCGGCTCCGGGTGTAGCAAAAAGAACCTGAGGGTCGTAATTCGGAGGTAAACGGGACTGGGTTTTCTGATGTCTCCTCCTCATTACCTCATTAGATGCGTTCAGGCTCATTGTAAGCTGGTAGGCTTCTGACTGCAACTGCTACGCCCGAGCGTCTAGAGCCGCCCGCTCTGTGGCTGATCTAGTGTCCTCAGCTGCCAAGGCCTCCTTGGCCTAAGCTATTTCCTCACGCACCCCGTGCCACCTCCGCGTCATGCTCATCTTTATCCGCGGGAATAACCGTTGTGGTTAATAGGGTCGTAAGCTTGTCCATGAGATCTATCAGCACCTGAGCCGGCGGGCGCACGGGGCCACCTGCCCCGGCTGCTCCTATCCCTGATGTTATTGCTGCAGCAGCTGTAGAGTTTGAGCCGGGCTGAGTCCCAGCCATAATGACTCCTGCCCATCTTAGCGGCTCAGGGGTCCGGAATACTGGTGCCATCGGAACAGCCCCCGAGCACGCCGTCTTGCACTTGGTGCAGCGAATCTGTTGAGCCGGCGGACGAATCACCGTCTGAGAGGACAGCCGTCTCACCACCATCTCCAGATCCTTCAGAGAGTTCCTCTCCGTGGATGCAACCCACGAAGGCACGCTTCATAATAGGTTGAATTTGGGTCTTCCTCGCACGCTGAGCCGTCTCGACGAGGTCGGTGCAGTTGTCCGGCTCAGGGCCCGGCTCACTGATCCGGCCGATGAAGACGTGGATTCCGTCGAAGGGGACCCGGTACCCGTACTCAATTGAGCCGGCGTCGGGACCCCAGCCTTCATCGTCGATGTAGATCTTGCCGCGACGACTCTTGGTCATCCGGCCCACTACGTATCCCTTGAGCCCTTCGAAGTTGCCCTTCAAGAACTCAAATCCACCGTGCGCTGGCCCCACGGTGGGCGCCAACTATCGCGGAATTGTCACGTCAGATGTCCTCGTGAAAGGACTTAGTTGTGTAGCCATCGCAACTAGGAAGCTTTAAGGGGTTAATCGGGACAAAGGACACGAGAGGTTTATACTAGTTCGGCCCCTTACAGCGAAGGTAAGGCCTACGTCTAGTTGGGTTGGTATTGATGTTTCGATGACCAGGGAGCGATATACGCTATGCCCGACTCTCGATCTTTGTTTCTTGCCCTAAGCTGCTAGCAGGTCGTCCCGTTATATACCCGGGTTGACGTCCTGTGGCTTACAAAGTCCCGGCCGGCTTATAAACAGTGTCCGGCTCGGTGACTAGTTAAATCTACCTTATGATACAAGTCAAGTCATTATGGCGGTTTACTACAACGGGCCTTAAGTCGCCTGTGGGCCTTAAGCCTTTTATTGAACTGCCACCCTCATGCTTGGTCTTGGGCTTCTTCTTGGTGAATCCTCTTTGCGTAACCCGGCCCCTCCTGGGCGGCCTACACAAATAGTTATAGTCCCAACATGACCCGGAGATCAGGAAGTTGATTCTGCAAGAGGCCCATGATTCACCATATTCGATTCACCCAGGAAATACCAAGATGTATTTAGATTTGAAGGATACTTTCTGGTGGACCGGAATGAAGAAGGATATTGCAGAGTATGTAGCAGTTTGTGATGTATGTCAGAGAGTAAAGGCAGAGCATCAGAAGCCAGCAAGATTGTTACAACCATTGCCAATACCCGAATGGAAGTGGGATAAACTAGGCATGGATTTCATTACGGGATTGCCCAGGACTCGTTCAGGCTATGACTCGATTTGGGTTATAGTCGATCGTTTGATGAAGGTAGCATTTCATCCCAGTGAAGACCACTTACACCAGTGCTAAGTTAGCCAAGGTATACATGACCAGGATTGTATGTATGCATGGAGTTTCGAGGAGCATTGTATCAGATAGAGGAACTTAGTTTACCTCAAAATTCTGGAATCAGTTGCACGAAACTTTGGGTACCAGGCTAGAGTTCAGTACAACCTTTCATCCGCAGACAGAAGGACAGACCGAGAGGGTCAATCAGATGTTGGAGGATATGCTGAGAGCTTGTGCGCTAGATTATGGATCTAGTTGGGATGACAATCTGCCTTATGCAGAGTTTTCTTACAACAACAGTTATCAATCCCATTTGAAGATGGTCCCTTTCGAAGCCTTGTATGGAAGGAGGTGCGGGACCCCGTTGTTGTGGGACGAAGTTGGAGACCGCCAGTTGTTTGGACCAGATTTGATTAAGGAGTCTGAACAGAAGGTGAAATTGATTCGCGATAGGCTAAAAGTAGCCCAGTCCAGGCAGAAAAGCTATGCAAATTCAAAACGCAAGGAGACAGTTTACGAAGTCGTAGATAGAGTCTATCTTCGGGTATCTCCACTTCGAGGAGTTGGGCGTTTTGGTGTTAAAGGAAAGTTAGCGCCACATTTTGTGGGACCATACAAAGTTTTGTAGCGTATGGGAGAAGTTGCCTACAAGTTGGAATTGCCCGAAGGTTTGTTAGCAGTTCATGATGTATTCCACGTCTCCCAGTTGAAGAAGTGCCACGCAGAGATGGCTGATATACCGCTGAGAGATACAATGCCACTTGAGGCGATTCAGTTGGACAACGATTTGACCTATGAGGAGAAACCAGTTAAGATTCTTGAGTATGCCAGCCGAGTCACCCGCAGCAAGGTTATCAAGTTTTGCAAAGTTTAGTGGAGCCACCACATAGAGGATGAAGCCACCTGGGAGCGAGAGGAAGATCTGCTGAAGGACCACCCTCACCTATTTTCTATCCAACCCGAATCTCGAGGGCGAGATTCATCTTAAGGGGGGTAGGTTTGTAACATCCCAAATTTTCAATTTGGAATGTTATACATAGATCATCATTGCATATCATATTTTATTGCATTTTGGCTCGATCCTAGAAATTCTACGCAACTCAAGGACCCCAGAGAGAGTTGGGGATTTCGTTATTTTCATATTTGAGTTTTCTCAAATTTTGAAAATAGGATCCTTTGATTTTATTTATTTTATCTTCAATTATTTCTACTATGAAAATATGAGAGAGGGAATAAAATGACTTTCCCAAAATAAAGAAATATTGAGGATTTAATGAAAAATCAAATAAGATTTTATTTTGGAGTTTTTGCTATTTTATTTGAATTTAGGAAAAATGTGTGTTTTTCAAAATTGCATTTAGGCCCCAAATAAATGTTCATCTTAACCGGCTTGATTTTAGAAGCCGGGAAAAATTTATTTCGGGATTTTTGGAGTCCGTTTAGTATTTTTTTTAATTGTTTTTCTGTGCGTAATGTTTTTTTTAAACGTGGACCGACCTAACCGGGCCGTGTCCGGCTAGGACACTTGGCCCGACTGGCCTTTATAAGCGCCGGGAGGCCACCCCGAGCCCACCCGAAACCGGCCGCCATCGCCGCCACCCGCGGCCGCAGCCGGAGCCCGCCACCGCCCGCCGGACCCCGACCCCGAGGTAGCCGCCGCCGCCGCCGGTTTTCGCCGGTTAACCACCTGGTTTTTTTATAAAAATCTGCAGTCGTTTTCTTTATCGGTTTTATATTTTCCCCGGTTTAGTTATTTAGCGAACGCCCGTCTGTATGTTCGTTTGAACGAACGGTTTTCGTTTGTCTTTCGCAGACAGCGAACGTTCGTTCGTTAGCCTGTTCGTCCGTTTTCTTTTTCTCAGATTTTTCCGCGATTATTTCTGATCGCGATTTCTGATCCGATTTTCGTTTGAGTTTATCTTTTCGCTCGTTTATCGGAATCAGGCGATTCAAGCGCCTAGAGTTACATCTCAAAACCCTCTTTCCGTTTAATCAACTCAAACAAGTTTTTGCTTTCGTAAAATTTGACTTAGGTCCAGATTAGTAAATGAAGCTTGTTTCTTTCGCAGTTTGATTTTCGTTGCTTTGTTCGATTTGATTTCTTTTGCCAACCGGAGTTCTTAAGTTGAACTTTCTGGTTAGATCTCTTATTTGAGTATTACATGTGCATTATATGAGTATTATTGTATACTTGTTTGCTTGTTTGTTTGTGATAGAGTACCCGGAGTGTGCCGCTTGCTACTTCGAATCCCTAGGTTTCACGGATCATCAGCAAGGCAAGTAACACTTTAATCATACATCTTTACTACCCAGTTTTTATGCATTAGATCAATCCTCAAACAATTGCATGGTTAGGATCTGATTAATATGTGGGTTTTGGGAAGTAGATGAGGTAGTACCTGTCGTGGTTCTAAGTCTGACAGTAGAGTGGGGGGTAGGTATGGAGAGGCAAGGTCCTAGCTATGGAGAGGTTGTAAACACAAGCGATATACGAGTTCAGGCCCTTCTCGGAGGAAGTAAAAGCCCTACGTCTCGGAGCCCTGAGGCGGTCGAGTGGATTATGTGTATAGGTGTTACAAGAGTGCGAACCCCTCTGCCTGTGGAGGGGGGTGGCTTATATAGAGTACGCCAGGACCCCTGCCAGCCCACGTAATGGAGGGTTTAAGGTATATTAAGTTTGGGGCGTTACTGGTAACGCCCCACATAAAGTGCCTTAACTATCATTAAGTCTATTCAATTACAGGCCGTTGCAGTGCAGAGTGCCTTCTGACCTTCTGGTGGTCGAGTGTATCTTCATGGTCGAGTGAATCTCCATGGTCGAGTCCTTCTGGTCAGTCGAGTGGGTTCCTCGTTGGTCGACTGGAAGGTGATCTCTTCTGAGGCTGTCCCTGGGTAGGACATTCAGGTCAGGCCTATGACCCTACCCTAGGTACATGAATCCATCATTAGCCCCCGAATGGATTGAGGCTTGAATGAGGAAGGAGTTGATGCTGTTTCCGATTGACTTTTGCATGCTGGCTATGCGTTGTTCGGGATTAAGATCTTCTTTGTTGATAATCGAGCAACTTTTCTTCAGTCGACTCGATCCATTCTTGTCTTTCGTCGAGTGATCTTTTAGACTTTGCTGGTTCCCGAGCGACGGATCACAGGAAATCTCGCGTCTGACAGACCGATCTGCTGTTCGCGGATTCCACGGGATACGGAATTTGGGGGAGCGCGCGAAGCGGAACGGACCGTGGCGCTCGGACGGGACGGGACATAGACGCCTCGATTTCCGTGCCGCTTTTTCCGCCACGTATCGTGTCAATGCAACTGTTTCGGGATATGATTAGGTCGCCTGGGTCCACCTGTCATCCACTCGGAAGGGATGTTATAAATGCAACCAGCGAGGGTTTTCTGAACAGTGCTCCATTCTTTCTCTTCTGCTCTCCTTGTCTCCACCCAACGCGCTCGCTTTCGCCCCCGCAAAGCTCTCCCTCGCGCACCTCGCCGGTAGCCATGGTCAAGGAGAAGACGGCGGCGCTGGAGCGCGCAAAGAAGGCGTCGGCGACGGAGAAGGCGTCGGCGGCGGAGAAGGCGAAGGGGAGATCCACCAGCCGCAGTGGGTCTTCGTCGAGATCCCGCTTGCCGAAGGGCTGGGTCCAGGGAGATTGGATCCAGTCGACCATCAGGGAGAAGGATCTCCTTGACATGGCCGACGACGGGCTGATCCCCCATGGCGCCGCAAGACTTCCAGGGAAGGAGTGGCAACCTCAGCCGGAAGAGGGTGAGTGTGTGCTCCTGGCCACTCACATTGATCGAGGATTTTCTTTGCCACCGAGCATTTTCTTTCGTGGTTTTTTGAACTTCTTTGGAGCCCAACTCCACCACTTTACCCCGAACTCCATCGCGTATCTTGCTGCGTTCGTATCCATGTGCGAGAGTTTCCTGGGCTGTCGACCGCACTGGGGCTTGTTCAAGCACATCTTCACGTGTCGTTCTCAGACCGTGAAGAAGGCGAGTCCAGGCGATGAGAAGACCCAGGTTGTCCAAATGTGCGGGGGTCTGGGAATTCAAGTGAGGAACAAGAGCACCTTCCCAGCTATGACGTTTCCCGAGTCGGTCAGGGGCTGGCAGTCGACTTGGTTCTACTGCCGGAACGAGCTGACGCCGGGGCAGTTGAGTGGACTTCCCCCATTCACCATGAGTCGAGTGAACAAGCCCTCCTCTCTGAAGGTGGTTCCGGAGGAGAGGGCTGATGTGAAGATGTTGATGGATCGCGTGGTGCATTTGGTTCGGGACGGCGTGACTGGCATGGACCTTCTGGAGGTTTTCCTTCGGCGGCGAATCCAGCCTCTTCAGTTCCGGAGCCATGGCATGTGGTTGTACTGCGGGACTGAAGACGATACCCGAGTCCACCCGGAAGCAGTCGACGACGCCACGGTGGAAAGATGGATGGCCGCGGTCACTGGGAATAAGGATAATCCCCGTGGATCCAGGAGAGTTCCTCCACTCGACCATCACACCGTTCCAAATAAGGTATATTTGCTTTGCCTTCCATTGTATATTTGTCGAATTTGTTTCTGTATGTTCTGCGACTTGGTCGACTGATCTCTGTCTTGACGTCTTCCAGGCCCTCACCGACCTGTATTCGATGCCCAATGGAGCTCAGGCTCCGACTGAGGAGGGAGAAGCCAGCGGGGGCGAGAGCCTAGAGGAGTGGGATTCAGACGCTGCCGAAGATGACGATGACGACGACGACGATGACGAGGACGAAGAGGAGGAGGAGGAGGAGGAGGTTGCACCGCCGCGCTCGGAAAGGCGGTCGAAGCTTGTCCATGACCCCGCGACTGAACGCGGTAAGGGGATGGTGACTGCCTCGCAGTCGACCAAACGCCCTCGGACCGCTTCTCCGGTGCCGAGTGAAAGGGCTCCGAAGCAGTCGAAGGTGGCTCCGCCGAAACCCACCAAGCTCCTACCGAAGATGAAGGTGTCCATTCCCACCATATCCGGGTAAACACGTTACTTTAGTTCTCTTGTTTTGTATAAGCTTTATCTCTGGTTGATACTTGAGTTGGTCGACTGATTCTTTGGAACTTCAGTGCTGCAACTTCTGAGACCTCAGGCAAGGCTGACGACCATGAGATGGAGGACGCAGCAACCTCAAATCCTGGTACTATACTCTCAATTCTGTCCTTAGTCGACTGACTCAAGATTTCTAACTTTGATTCTTTTTCTGAAGCTCCACCCCATGACATTATCACCCTTCCTGAGGATGATGATGATGAGGATGAAGAACCGCTGAGGCGCAGGATGATCAGGAAGGCGTCTACTGGTACGGCAACTCCGGATGGGACGGCGCCCAAAACTGTGGTCACGGAGGGGGAGAACCCCACTCGACACACCGTGTCTTTCGCGGTGCCGTTGACGAGTGCTCATCCCAGTTCGTCGAGTGCTGCCCAACCCTCGCTCTTCACAACACATCACGTCCCAGAAGACCAGGCCAGCGCTGCTAAGGAGGCGATACGCCAAGCGGGGATTATGATGGAGCAGGTGAAGATCGTCCGGGATGCAAGCCAAGCAGCTTATGACGCTAGCTCCGCCCTTCAAAGCAATGTTCAGGTTAGTCGACCACCACCTGTTCTGTTAGGATATGCTATCAAAACTTTTTCTTTCTGAAATCCATAGCAATCACCCACTGGGTGTGTCGAGAAAAAACTCCGTGTTAGCGGGGGCACGCTGAGTGCACCCGCTGGGTGTAGTCCCCAAGGCTAAGGTCGACTGCTGGCAGTCGGCCTTAGGCTTTATAAGTAAAGGTTGTTCATCATTCGATTTGATCGAATGGTTTCCGACTGATCGACTGGTCGATTCTGTCTTGAACGGAACTAGTGGGGGCACGCTGAGTGCACCCACTGGGTGTAGTCCCCGAGACTGTGGTCGACTGCTTGCAGTCGACTACAGTCTGAAGAGCACGTCTCCCTGTTTTTTTTGGGTCGACTGGTCGACTCTGTCTTGAACAGAACTAGTGGGGGCACGCTGAGTGCACCCACTGGGTGTAGTCCCCGAGACTACGGTTGAATGCTTGCATTCGACTGTAGTCTTAGAAACGTATGATTTTTCCCTATCCACTCGGAAGTGAATCATCTTTGATATTTTGTCGATTGGTTCTTCGTAGAAATCCTGTGACCTTGCGGCTCGCTATACGGAACTGGAGCAGAAGCACATTCAGCTCGAGCTGGATCTGAAGCTGGTGCAGGAGAATCTGATGAAGGCGAAGGAGGAGACCAAAGGTATGTTCGGCGAGACCTCGACGACTCCTTTTTCCTTTCATTTGTTTCAAAATCTGACTTTGCTGTAACTTGCAGACAAGGTGCGGGAGGCCCAGAAGAAGAAGGACCTTGAGCTAGCCGAGAAGACCAAGCTTGCTGACGAGAAGTTAGCTTCAGTCACCAAGCTTGAACAGGAAAATACCAATCTGAGAGCTGCTCTGGCGATTGCCTCCAAGGATGTCGACCGACTGAAAGCTGACAAGACTACCCTGACTGAGAAGATCAACCAATTGACTGGGAAGAAGAATGACCTGTAAGGCTTCCTGGGTGGTCTTGCCAAGAAATTGTTCCTTATGCTCGAAGGTAATCTTTTTCACTCGACCAACATTTCCAACTGTGACGCTTCCATTCGACCATTGTCTTGATTCGGCGTTTTGTCCTTGCAGAATTCTGTCGGAACTTTGAAGATGAGACTAGCCAGTCGGAGCCGAACCTTGACCCTGTCAATTCTCCGGTGAATGATGAAGTTGCTATGAATATCTTCCTCGGACCATTGTAGCCAAAGCATACCGAGCTGGATTTTACTGGCCAAACGAGTGGAATGGTCTTCAGAGCTGACGCGGGCTTGTGTGACATATTGGAGTAGAACTGACATCCTTCGCACTTGTCCACTATTTCCTTTGCCATCTCATTCGCCCTTGGCCAGTAAAATCCAGCTTGGTATGCTTTGGCTACAATGGTCCGAGAGGACGCATGGTGACCACAGGTTCCTGAGTGGATATCATTGAGAATGATTCGACCTTCTTCTGGCGTTATGCATTTTTGACCCACCCCAGTCGGGCTTTCTCTATACAGCTGTCCTTTGATAACGGTAAAGGCTTTGGATCGACGGACGATCTGCCGAGCCTCTTCCTCATCCTCTGGGAGCTCTTTTCTCAGGATATATGCGATATAGGGAATTGTCCAGTCGGGAGTGACCACTAAAACCTCCATAACCAAGTCGACCACTGCTGGGACCTCAACCTCAGTTGGATCTGTGGCACTCTTGGGCTGTGGAGCTTCCTCTGTGAAGGGATCTTCTTTAACTGATGGTGTGTGTATATGCTCCAAAAACACACCACTCGGAATGGCTTCTCTTTTGGAACCTATCTTTGCCAGATCATCTACTACTTGATTTTTCAGTCGGGGGATGTGATGGAGCTCCAACCCCTCGAACTTCTTTTCCAGCTTCCTCACTGCATTGCAGTATCCAGTCATGGCTGGGCTTCTCACGTCCCACTCCTTCATCACCTGGTTGACCACTAAATCTGAATCGCCATAAACCATCAGGCGACGGACGCCGAGTGAGATGACCATGCGCAATCCATATAAAAGGGCCTCATACTCTGCCTCATTGTTGGAGGAATCAAAGTGAATCTGGAGCACATATCTAAGCTTATCTCCTCTGGGGGAAACCAGAACAACCCCAGCACCAGAACCATTCAGCATCTTAGAGCCATCGAAGAACATGGTCCAATGCTCCGAGTGAACTTCAGTCGGCTGCTGTTGTTCAATCCACTCGGCGAGGAAATCTGCTATTGCCTGGGACTTAATGGTTTTCTTTGCCTCAAACTTGATATCAAGGGGAAGAAGTTCAATCGCCCATTTCGCCACTCGACCAGTTGCATCTATGTTGTGCAGAATCTCTGATAGTGGGGCATCGCTGACGACTGTGATAGAATGATAAGAGAAATAATGAGCAACCTTCTTCGTGGTCATGTATATTCCATACACAAGCTTCTGATAATGAGGATATCTCTGCTTGGATGGAGTCAAGACTTCAGACAAATAATACACCGGGCGCTGAACTTTGAAGGCTTTTCCTTCTTCTTCCCGCTCGACCGTAAGTACTGTACTGACGACTTGTCCTGTGGCTGCAATATAAAGCAACAAAGGCTCTTTGCTGATTGGAGCAGCAAGCACCGGCTGGGTGGAGAGTAGAGCTTTTAGCTCGGCAAACGCTGCATCAGCTTCTGGAGTCCACTCGAACTTGTCTGCCTTCTTCATCAGTCGATAAAGAGGCAATGCCTTTTCACCGAGTCGTGAGATGAATCGACTTAATGCGGCCAAGCATCCAGTAAGCTTCTGGACATCGTGCACTCGCACAGGGCGTTTCATTCGGAGAATAGTGCCGATCTTCTCTGGATTAGCGTCGATCCCTCGCTCAGAAACGAGAAAACCGAGTAACTTTCCACCAGGAACTCCGAATGTGCACTTTGATGGATTGAGCTTGATATCGTACCTTCTGAGGTTGGCAAATGTTTTGGCGAGGTCAGCAAGCAGGTCGGAACCTTTTTGCGACTTAACGACAATATCATCCATATACGCTTCCACATTCCGACTGATTTGAGTGAGAAGACACTTCTGAATCATACACATAAATGTGGCTCCGGCATTTTTGAGGCCGAATGGCATGGTGATATAGCAGAAGCACCCGAATGGAGTGATGAAAGCTGTTTTTACTTCGTCGGGACCATACAGACGGATCTGATGATATCCGGAATATGCGTCTAGAAAAGACAATCTCTCACATCCTGCGGTCGAGTCAACAATTTGATCTATGCGAGGGAGAGGAAAATGATCTTTCGGGCAGGCCCGATTGATGTGCTTGAAGTCAATGCACATGCGGAGTGATTTGTCCTTCTTGGGAACCATGACGACATTAGCGAGCCACTCGGAGTGGTATATCTCTCGGATAAATCCTGCCGCCAACAGTCGAGCCACTTCCTCACCAATAGCTTTTCTCTTCTGGACGGCGGACCGCCGAAGATGCTCTTTGACTGGTTTTGCTGATTTGTCGACTCTGAGGCGATGCTCAGCCAGTCCCCTGGGAACACCTGGCATGTCAGCTGGCTTCCATGCAAAAATGTCCCAGTTCTCACGGAGGAACTGGATGAGCGCTTCTTCCTATTTCGGGTCGAGTGTTGTGGAGATGTGGGTCGGGGCTGCATTGGGGTCAGTCGGGTGAATGTGAACAGGCTTTGTCTCACCAGACGACTGAAATGCAGACTCTGTGGCTGGTTTCTTGGATCGCAACAAATCACTCGGATCTGCATTTTGCTTGTACTCTTCGAACTCGACCGCTGTCACCTGGGAATCGGCAATCTTCGAGCCCTTCTGAAAGCACTCTTCTGCCTTCTTCCGATCGCTAGTGACAGTGATCACCCCTTTGGGACCTGGCATTTTCAGTTTGAGGTACACGTAACATGGTCGAGCCATGAACCGTGCATAGGCGGGCCTCCCCAAAATGGCGTGGTACGCGCTCTGAAAATCCACAACCTCAAAGGTCAACTTTTCCTTGCGAAAATGTTTTGAGTCGCCAAAAACCACGTCCAGGGCTATTTGGCCGAGTGAGTTGGCTTTCTTCCCTGGTATGACTCCGTGGAAACTCATGTTGCTGGTGCTCAGTCTGGACATCGGGATGCCCATTCCCTTTAGTGTGTCAGCATACAACAAGTTCAGCTCACTGCCACCGTCCATCAGCACTTTCGTCAGTCGAGTGCCTTCGACAACTGGATCGACTACCAAAGCTTGCCTCCCAGGGGTGGCAATATGAGTCGGGTGATCAGATTGGTCGAATGTGATGGGCGTTTGGGACCATTTCAGATAACTTGGTTTTGCTGGGGCAACCATATTCACCTCACGATTAATGACTTTCAGTCAACTCTTGCTTTCCACATCCGCGAAGATCATCAGAGTGGAGTTGATATGCGGATATTCTTCCTCACTGTCCTCTTTGTCTCCGGCCTTGTCTGACTCTTTCTCCTTGTCCTTAGACTGTTTTCCCTGAAACTGCTGGATCAGGAGTCGACACTGGCGAGTGGTGTGCTTTGGGTAAATAATGTTGCCCTCTTCATCTTTCTTCGTGTGGATGTGGCACGGCATATCCATCACGTCGTTTCCTTCTTTATCCTTTACTTTCTTAGGATTCCAGGATCCTTTTGGCTTCCCTTTGAACTTTCCCTGAGTCACGGCCAGGGCCTCTCCAGGAGCTGCTGGCTCGGCTTTCCGCTTCTGTTTCCGACTGGAATTTCCCTTCTCCGACTGACTTGGCTTATACTTGCCGCTTCGGAGTCGGTCCTCTTCCTCGCCATTGGCATACTTGGTAGCAATCTCCATCATCCGACTCAAGGTCATGTCCCCGGTTCGACCAAACTTCAGACTCAACTCCCTGTTCTTGACGCCATCTTTGAAGGCGCAGACTGCTTGATGATTAGACACATTTTCCACAGTATGGTGCAGAGTGATCCACCTCTGAATGTACTCTCTGAGAGTCTCATTGGGCTTCTGCACACAAACTTGCAGCTCTGTCAAACCAGCTGGTCGCTTGCAGGTTCCTTCAAAAGTTCTGACGAACACTCGGAACAAATCTTCCCAAGTGTAAATACTGCTAGGAGGTAACTGATTCAACCACGCTCTGGCTGAACCTTCCAGCATGAGGGGAAAATGCTTCATGGCCACCTCGTCATTCCCACCACCAATCTGAACAGCCACTCGGTAGTCCTCAAGCCAAGTTTCAGGCTTGGACTCCCCAGTGAACTTGCTGACTCCTGTCGCCAACCTGAAATTGGGGGGAATCACTGCGGCTCTGATAGCCCTGCTAAAACACTCTGGACCAGAAACATGCACTCGACTGCTCGTGGGTGCATCTCTCTCGGGTCCACCTCGATGGGCTCTGTTCCGGTCGACCAAGCTTTGCACGATAATGGATTACGCGTCGAAGCCTGGTCCCCTGGGGTCGACTGGAACTCTTCGCCCCGCACTGAACTTACGCCTGTCATCCTGTCGCCGAGGAGCGTAAGACTCTTCCCTCGGAGGGGAAACAGGCACTCGACGCCTGTCATCTCGGTCGTGTTGGTCTCCATACTGGTCACGCTGGTTGTCGCGCCCTTCCCGCCGCGGAGGCGATCTGGGACTGTGAGCCGACTGAACCGTATTCGCAGCGACGGATCGACTGTGAATTCTGTTGCGCGACTGCGACACGGCTGAGTTCTGGTCCCCTGCTACTCGGAGCAAATCTCTGATCTGCATCAAGCCTCTCCCAGCTTCCGACTGTGAAGGCTGGATGGACTCTGCTATACGGGTTGCAGCTGCTAAATTCTGAATTGGCGTGCGGTATACCTGAGTCGGCGGGAAGAGTCGACGTCGACTGGCTTCGGGGACTCGTTGCCGCGCGCGCTCGTCGAGTGCTTGCTGAAGGTTCTCCAGACGAGCGCGTTCAGCCACATTGGCCAAACGTGCCTCCTCCAAGGCGCGAGCCACGGGGGTTTCTCCCACAATGGGAGTATGCAGGGCATCCATGTTCCTGCGGCGAAGCTCTTCTCTCTGCAGAGAGTCGAGTGTCTCGGGCTGGTACTCCTCGTGGTCCTGAGCGGGGCCACCTCCACCGCCCGCTCCGCCACCATGGGCGAAGCCGGGAGGACTGCGGGGTCCGTCGACCATGAGAATTTCCGCCGCTGGATCACTGCTATCGCATTCGGATGCGGTCTCTATGGAGCCAGTCGACAGATCGAACAGGCCGTAGAGAGATTCGTCAGGCTCGATTGCCGCAACTTGTGCGATGGTCGCCTGGCGAGCCACCGCGTGCTTCACCCACCGCTGAAGCCTCGACCGACCAGAGCGCTTGCGCTGGTGGGAGACCGGATGGGCGACCGATAACGGAGTCGACCGATAGGGGGCTGACGGTTGCCGCAGCAGAACGCCGCGGACACATGCGCGAAAATGCGTCGCACCGCGGACGGGGAGCGCATCAACGTCGAGTGGAGCCTCCTGGAGCCATGCAGAGTCGTCGGCGACAAAGGTGAGAGTGCCAAGACGGATCTCGCGCCCTTCGACCAAAACCCCAGCAGTCATCATGACGAAAGTACTCGGAAATACTGCAACTTCTCCACAAAATCGGTAAAACACCGGCCCCACGGTGGGCGCCAACTATCGTGGTTCTAAGTCTGACAGTAGAGTGGGGGTAGGTATGGAGAGGCAAGGTCCTAGCTATGGAGAGGTTGTAAACACAAGCGATATACGAGTTCAGGCCCTTCTCGGAGGAAGTAAAAGCCCTACGTCTCGGAGCCCTGAGGCGGTCGAGTGGATTATGTGTATAGGTGTTACAAGAGTGCGAACCCCTCTGCCTGTGGAGGGGGGTGGCTTATATAGAGTACACCAGGACCCCTGCCAGCCCACGTAATGGAGGGTTTAAGGTATATTAAGTTTGGGGCGTTACTGGTAACGCCCCACATAAAGTGCCTTAACTATCATTAAGTCTATTCAATTACAGGCCGTTGCAGTGCAGAGTGCCTTCTGACCTTCTGGTGGTCGAGTGTATCTTCATGGTCGAGTGAATCTCCATGGTCGAGTCCTTCTGGTCAGTCGAGTGGGTTCCTCGTTGGTCGACTGGAAGGTGATCTCTTCTGAGGCTGTCCCTGGGTAGGACATTCAGGTCAGGCCTATGACCCTACCCTAGGTACATGAATCCATCAGTACCTATCACCAGTTTTATTATCAAACCCTTGGGAGTTACTTCTACGTTTGCTTATTATGCCATGCTATGCTAGTAGACGTGGATTGGGTGTGTGAATTTCCATGACAGATGTGAGATTGTTAATTAATGGTTTAATGAATGTGGCAACTTTAATACACATCTTGGTGGATTGAGGCACTTGGGTATTCCAGGATTGCCTGTTTGTTTTGGACCGCCACCCAGGCTCAAAGGGATCATAAGATTATTCATGCTACAAACTTCCGTGTGCAGCCACATGCTATTATGGGCTCTAGCATAGTTGATTAAGTCGTGCGAACTCTTACAGTGGTAGACTAGCAGATGTAGGGGAAAGTAGGTGTACAGGTCTACCCATCGTAAGGTGCTAGCGCTTCTGAAAGACTATGTCTCGGTCATCCGTTTCTCAAACACCATGTAGTGCGAGAAAACCAACGGGGGAGATCGAGTCATGTGGGGAAAAGTGCGCAAACCTCTGCAGAGTGCATAAACTAATCATGATTAACCGTTCCCCGGTTATGGACGTTTTGAGTATCTAATACTTGGATTATCATGTGAATCTCATCATGTTACTTTAATTAATATTGTTGGTTTTTTTAATGATGATTTTTAATTGGGATTGAGAATGCTGTCAACCATTCTCAATGTTTAACAACCACCATGATAGTTAAATAAAATTTATTCCTTTGCAGTAGGGAAAAATTGGCTTTATGCAAAACTGTAACCATAGAGCTTTCCACCAGCCATATTATGCATGTAGTATAGCTTATTCCTTTCATTACTCTCTATGTGTTACATTGCCAGCATATTCCATGTGCTGACCCGTTTTCGGGCTGCAACGTTCATGTTGCAGACTTTTCAGACGACGAGTAAGATGCCTTAGGATCGTGGTTCTATACTCAGTGATGCCGTTGGAGTTGATGGACTCACTTATCTTCCAAGCCTTCCGTTGTTATCGTTATTAGATGGCCTTAAGCCATATTTATTGTAATAAGCTCTCTTTTGAGACATTCGATGTAATAAGTGTGTGATTGCCACTCTGTTATAAATCCTTCAAGTACTGTGCGTGTCAGCATTACTGATCCAGGGATGACACTGATGCACAGAGATCAGACTATTTGAGGTCTGGTCGCTACATAATGTGCTTGTGAGAATTGCGGGATAACATAGGTAGTAGTAAATATTGATTCGGTTTACCTACCAGAGACGACCCCTAAAAATGTGTGAAGACATTGAAGACAATGGTGGTCTGTGAAGACATGCACATTGAAGACTATGACAGGAGAAGACATCGCGTGAAGATTACGGAATGCGAAGACATAGTGGTTTCGTAGTTTCCTTTTCTTCTTTCTTGACTCATAGGAACCATCATACTGTTAAGTGGGGTCCAAGTGAACAAAGTTAGAGTGACTGATGTGATGCTCAACCAAATCCTATGTCTTCGAGCGAAGACAATGAGAGCAAATCTTATCCAGAGCTGGATGAGTCAGCTTTACTTGTAGCCCAAGTCAAGCTGCCGCATGTGGTCAAAATCTGACCGTTGGACACGTGTCAGTTCCTTAGTGACCCAGGGTCATTTTGGACAAATCAGGTCGGGTTGCCTCCTGGCTATAAATAGCCCACCCCCTACACCATAAATTGGTGGTTGCTCAGAGTTAGTGCACGACTTTTGTCGTTTGAGAGCAACCCACCTCCGAACCCTTCGAGAGAGAATCCTTGCGAGGACAAAGCCCAAAACACCCAGAGCCAAAGAGTGTTAGGCATCACTGAAGTCTTTCTGTCCACATGATCCAAAGACTTATTACACTTGAGGACTGTGAATCCTCCAGCCGGTTAGGTGTCGCGTTCTGAGCATCCAAGAGTCATTGTGGATTGCCGGTGACCAAAGTCTGTGAAGGTTTGGAAGTCTCCCTTGAAGACTTACCAGAGTGATTGGGCGAGGACTAAGTGTTCTTAGCTCAAGGGGAATTAGGTGAAGACGCGGTCTTCTGAGTTAAATCTCAGCCTCCCTTACCAGACATATAGTTGTCACAGCAACTGGAACTAGTCGAACAAATCCCTTGTCCTCTCCGAGCAACTGGTTCTATCCTTCCCTTCTCGCCTTACTTATAGTTTGTCTTCCTGAAGTCTTTGCTACTTGCCTTATCTGTTTGACTTCACTGTGTGAAGAGTGTTGTCTTTTTGGCTTCATACTATCTTCCATCTTGATCCATTCTACCTAGCTGCTTATAGTCTTCGTGCTTTCACTTCATTCCTTACATGACTATGGCTTGTCTAGTGTAGTCTACCTTCGGCTGCATATCAATAGGTTCATTTCTATCGTGTGTCTTCGAAACATCCATGTTTTGAAGACTTTCATAAAAATCGCCTATTCACCCCCCTCTAGTCGAATACTAGCACTTTCAATTGGTATCAGAGTAAGGTGCTCCCTTGTTCTGTGTGATTCGGTCTAACGACCTGGAGTTTAGCTATGTCGACTGCATGGATAATCAAAGTCTCCATTGTGTGCCCTGTCTTCAATGGTCGAGATTATCCCAAATTGAAAGTAATGATGAAGAAGCGCCTTCTCGCCATGAACAGTGATCTGTGGACTATCACATAAATTGGTCTCACAGATTTATGCAAGATGGCGATGTTGGGGAACGTAGTAATTTCAAAAAATTTCCTACGCACACGCAAGATCATGGTGATGGCATAGCAACGAGAGGGGAGAGTGTTGTCTACGTACCCTCGTAGACCGTCAAGCGGAAGCGTTATGACAACGCGGTTGATGTAGTCGTACGTCTTCACGATTCGACCGATCCAAGCACCGAACGTACGGCACCTCCGTGTTCAGCACACGTCTAGCTCGATGACGTTCCCCGGGCTTCAACCCAGAGAATCGTCGGGGATGAGTTCCGTCAGCACGACGGCGTGGTGACGGTGATGATGTTCTATCGGCGCAGGGCTTCGCATAAACTCTGCGACGATATGACCGAGGTGGAATATGGTGGGGGGGGGGCACCGCACACGGCTAAGGAACGATCCGTAGATCAACTTGTGTGTCTATGGGGTGCCCCCCTCCCCCGTATATAAAGAGGGAGAGGAGGAGGGGGCCGGCCAAGAGGGGAGGCGCGCCCTAGGGGGGGCAAACCTACTCCAAGTAGGTTTGGCCCCCCTTTCCTATTAGGAGTAGGAAAGGGAAGGAAGAGAGGGGAGGGAAGAAGGAAAGGGGGGGTGGCCCCCCTCCCAATTCAGATTGGGCTTGGGGGGGCGCGCCCCCTCCTTTGCTCCTTCTCCCTCCTTTCCACTAAGGCCCAATAAGGCCCATATACTTACCGGGGGGTTCCGGTAACCTCCCGGAACTATGGTATAGTCCCAATCTCATCCGGAACCTTTCCGGTGTCCAAATATATCCGTCCAATATATCAATCTTTATGTCTCAACCATTTCGAGACTCCTCGTCTTGTCCGTGATCACATCCGGGACTCCGAACAAGCTTCGATACATCAAAACTTATAAACTCATAATAAAACTGTCATCGTAACGTTAAGCGTGCGGACCCTACGGGTTCGAGAACTATGTAGACATGACCTAGAACTATTCTCGGTCAATAACCAATAGTGGAACCTGGATGTTCATATTGGTTCCTACATATTCTACGAAGATCTTTATCGGTCAAACCGCATAACAACATACGTTGTTCCCTTTGTCATCGGTATGTTACTTGCCCGAGATTCGATCGTCGGTATCCAATACCTAGTTCAATCTCGTTACCGGCAAGTCTCTTTACTCGTTCCGTAATACATCATTTCATAACTAACTCTTTAGTTACAATGCTTGCAAGGCTTAGGTGATTAGTATTACCGAGAAGGCCCAGAGATACCTCTCCGACAATCGAAGTGACAAAACCTAATCTCAAATTATGTCAACTCAACATGTACCTTTGGAGACACCAGTAGAGCACCTTTATAATCACCCAGTTACGTTGTGACGTTTGGTAGCACACAAAGTGTTCCTCCGGTAAACGGGAGTTGCACAATCTCATAGTTACAGGAACTTTGTATAAGTCATGAAGAAAGCAATAGCAACATACTAAACGATCAAGTGCTAAGCTAACGGAATGGGTCAAGTCAATCACATCATTCTCCTAATGATGTGATCCCATCAATCAAATGAAAACACATGCCTATGGTTAGGAAACATAACCATCTTTGATCAATGAGCTAGTCAAGTAGAGGCATACTAGTGACACTATGTTTGTCTATGTATTCACACATGTATCATGTTTCCAGTTAATACAATTCTAGCATGAATAATAAACATTTATCATGATATGAGGAAATAAATAATAACTTTATTATTGCCTCTAGGGCATATTTCCTTCAGTCTTCCACTTGCACTAGAGTCAATAATTTAGATTACATAGTAATGATTCTAACACCCATGGAGTCTTGGTGCTGATCATGTTTTGCTCGTGAGAGAGGCTTAGTCAACGGGTCCGCAACATTCAGATCCGTATGTATCTTGCAAATCTCTATGTCTCCCACTTGGACTTGGTCCCGAATGGAATTGACGCGTCTCTAGATGTGCTTGGTCCTCTTGTGAAATCTGGATTCCTTTGCCAAGGCAATTGCACCAGTATTGTCACAGAAGATCTTCATTGGTCCTGATGCACTAGGTACAACACCTAGATCGGAAATGAACTCCTTCATCCAGACTCCTTCATTTGCTGCTTCCGAAGCAGCTATGTACTCTGCTTCACATGTAGATCCCGCCACGACGCTTTGTTTAGAACTGCACCAACTTACAGCTCCACCGTTTAATAAAAATACGTATCCGGTTTGCGATTTAGAATCATCCGGATCAGTGTCAAAGCTTGCATCGACGTAACCATTTACGACTAGCTCTTTGTCACCTCCATATACGAGAAACATATCCTTAGTCCTTTTCAGGTATTGCAGGATGTTCTTGACCGCTGTCCAGTGACCCACTCCTGGATTACTTTGGTACCTCCCTGCCAAACTTATAGCAAGGCACACATCAGGTCTGGTACACAGCATTGCATACATGATAGAGCCTATGGCTGAAGCATAGGGAACTCCTTTCATTTTCTCTCTATCTTCTGCAGTGGTCGGGCAAGAACCCTTTCTTCGCCTGTTCCAAATTGAACCTTTTCAATACTTTATCAAGGTACGTGCTTTGTGAAATTCCAATCAAGCGTCTTGATCTATCTCTATAGATCTTAATGCCCAATATGTAAGCAGCTTCACCGAGGTCTTTCATTGAAAAACTTTTATTCAAGTATCCTTTTATGCTCTCCAGAAATTCTATATCATTTCCAATCAACAATATGTCATCCACATATAATATTAGAAATGCTACAGAGCTCCCACTCACTTTCTTGTAAATACAGGCTTCTCCAAAAGTCTGTATAAAACCATATGCTTTGATCACACTATCAAAGCGTTTATTCCAACTCCGAGAGGCTTGCACCAGACCATAGATTGATCGCTGGAGCTTGCACACTTTGTTACCTCCCTTAGGATCGACAAAACCCTCCGGTTGCATCATATACAACTCTTCTTCCAGAAATCCATTCAGGAATGCAGTTTTGACATCCATCTGCCAAATTTCATAATCATAAAATGCGGCAATCGCTAACATGATTAGGACAGACTTAAGCATCGCTACGGGTGAGAAAGTCTCATCGTAGTCAACCCCTTGAACTTGTCGAAAACCTTTCGCAACAAGTTGAGCTTTATAGACAGTTACATTACCGTCAGCGTCAGTCTTCTTCTTAAAAATCCATTTATTCTCAATGGCTTGCCGATCATCGGGCAAGTCAACCAAAGTCCATACTTTGTTCTCATACATGGATCCCATCTCAGATTTCATGGCCTCTAGCCATTTTGCGGAATCTGGGCTCATCATGCTTCCTCATAGTTCGTAGGTTCATCATGGTCAAGTAACATGACTTCCAGAATAGGATTACCGTACCACTCTTGTTCGGATCTTACTCTGGTAGACCTACGAGGTTCAGTAGACACTTGATCTGAAGTTTCATGATCAATATCATTAGCTTCCTCACTAATTGGTGTATTTGTCAGAGGAACTGATTTCTGTGATGAACTACTTTCCAATAAGGGAGTAGGTACAGTTACCTCATCAAGTTCTACTTTCCTCCCACTCACTTCTTTCGAGAGAAACTCCTTCTCTAGAAAGGATCCATTCTTAGCAACGAATGTCTTGCCTTCGGATCTGTGATTGAAGGTGTACCCAACAGTCTCTTTTGGGTATCCTATGAAGACACATTTCTCCGATTTGGGTTCGAGCTTATCTGGTTGAAGTTTCTTCACATAAGCATCGCAGCCCCAAACTTTAAGAAACGACAACTTTGGTTTCTTGCCAAACCACAGTTCATAAGGCGTCGTCTCAACGGATTTACATGGTGCCCTATTTAATGTGAATGCAGCCGTCTCTAAAGCATAACCCCAAAACGATAGCGGTAAATCAGTAAGAGACATCATAGATCGCACCATATCTAGTAAAGTACGATTACGACGTTCGGACACACCATTTCTTTGTGGTGTTCCAGGTGGCTTGAGTTCCGAAACTATTCCGCATTGTTTCAAATGTAAACCAAACTCGTAACTCAAATATTCTCCTCCACGATCAGATCGTAGAAACTTTATTTTCTTGTTACGATGATTTTCCACTTCACTCTGAAATTCTTTGAACTTTTCAAATGTTTCAGACTTGTGTTTCATTAAGTAGATATACCCATATCTGCTCAAATCATCTGTGAAGGTGAGAAAATAACGATGTCCACCACGAGCTTCAACATTCATTGGACCACATACATCTGTATGTATGATTTCCAACAAATCTGTTGCTCTCTCCATAGTACCGGAGAACGGTGTTTTAGTCATCTTGCCCATGAGGCACGGTTCGCAAGTACCAAGTGATTCATAATCAAGTGATTCCAAAAGTCCATCAGTATGGAGTTTCTTCATGCGCTTTATACCGATATGACCTAAACGGCAGTGCCACAAATAAGTTGCACTATCATTATCAACTCTGCATCTTTTGGCTTCAACATTATGAATATGTGTATCACTACTATCGAGGTTCAATAAAAATAGACCACTCTTCAAGGGTGCATGACCATAAAAGATATTACTCATATAAATAGAACAACCATTATTCTCTGATTTAAATGAATAACCGTCTCGCATCAAACAAGATCCAGATATAATGTTCATGCTCAACGCTGGCACCAAATAACAATTATTCAGGTCTAAAACTAATCCCGAAGGTAGATGTAGAGGTAGCGTGCCGACCTCGATCACATCGACTTTGGAACCGTTTCCCACGCGCATTGTCACCTCGTCCTTGGCCAGTGCTCGCTTATTCCGTAGTCCCTGTTTCGAGTTGCAAATATTAGCAACAGAACCAGTATCAAATACCCAGGTGCTACTACGAGCTCTAGTTAGGTACACATCAATAACATGTATATCACATATACCTTTGTTCACTTTGCCATCCTTCTTATCCGCCAAATACTTGGGGTAGTTCCGCTTCCAGTGACCAGTCTGCTTGCAGTAGAAGCACTCAGTTTCAGGCTTAGGTCCAGACTTGGGTTTCTTCTCTTGAGCAGCAACTTGCTTGTTGTTCTTCTTGAAGTTCCCCTTCTTCTTCCCTTTGCCCTTTTTCTTGAAACTAGTGGTCTTGTTGACCATCAACACTTGATGCTCCTTCTTGATTTCTACCTCCGCAGCCTTTAGCATTGCGAAGAGCTCGGGAATTGTCTTGTTCATCCCTTGCATATTATAGTTCATCACGAAGCTCTTGTAGCTTGGTGGCAGTGATTGGAGAATTCTGTCAATGACGCTATCATCCGGAAGATTAACTCCCAGTTGAATCAAGTGATTATTATACCCAGACATTTTGAGTATATGCTCACTAACAGAACTATTCTCGTCCATCTTGCAGCTGTAGAATTTATTGGAGACTTCATATCTCTCAATCCGGGCATTTGGTTGAAATATTAACTTCAACTCCTGGAACATCTCATATGCTCCATGACGTTCAAAACGTCGTTGAAGACCCGGTTCTAAGCCATAAAGCATGGCACACTGAACTATAGAGTAGTCATCAGCTTTGCTCTGCCAGACGTTCACAACATCTGGTGATGCTCCTGCAGCAGGCCTGGCACCCAGCGGTGCTTCCAGGACGTAATTCTTCTGTGCAGCAATGAGGATAATCCTCAAGTTACGGACCCAGTCCGTGTAATTGCTACCATCATCTTTCAGCTTTGCTTTCTCAAGGAACGCATTAAAATTCAACGGAACAACAGCACGAGCCATCTATCTACGACAAACATAGACAAGCAAAATACTATCAAGTACTAAGTTCATGATAGATTTAAGTTCAATTAATCATATTACTTAAGAACTCCCACTTAGACAGACATCTCTCTAGTCATCTAAGTGATCACGTGATCCAAATCAACTAAACCATAACCAATCATCACGTGAGATGGAGTAGTTTTCAATGGTGAACATCTCTATGTTGATCATATCTACTATTTGATTCACGCTCGACCTTTTGGTCTCCGTGTTCCGAGGCCATATCTGCATATGCTAGGCTCGTCAAGTTTAACTTGAGTATTCTGCGTGTGCAAAACTGGCTTGCACCTGTTGTAGATGGACGTAGAGCTTATCACACCCGATCATCACGTGGTGTCTGGGCATGACGAACTTTGGCAACAGTGCATACTCAGGGAGAACACTTCTTGATAATTTTTAGTGAGAGATCATCTTAAAATGCTACCGTCAATCAAAGCAAGATAAGATGCATAAAGGATAAACATCACATGCAATCAATATAAGTGATATGATATGGCCATCATCATCTTGTGCTTGTGATCTCCATCTCCGAAGCACCGTCGTGATCACCATCGTCACCGGCGCGACACCTTGATCTCCATCGTAGCATCGTTGTCGTTTATGCCATCTATTGCTTCTACGACTATCGCTACCGCTTAGTGATAAAGTAAAGCAATTACAGGGCGTTTGCATTTCATACAATAAAGCGACAACCATATGGCTCCTGCCAATTGCCGATAACTTCAGTTACAAAACATGATCATCTCATATAATAAAATATAGCATCACGTCTTGGCCATATCACATCACAACATGCCCTGCAAAAACAAGTTAGACGTCCTCTACTTTGTTGTTGCAAGTTTTACGTGGCTGCTACGGGCTGAGCAAGAACCGTTCTTACCTACGCATCAAAACCACAATGATAGTTCGTCAAGTTGGTGCTGTTTTAACCTTCACAAGGACCGGGCGTAGCCACACTCGGTTCAACTAAATTTGGAGAAACTGACACCCGCTAGTCACCTGTGTGCAAAGCACGGTGGTAAAACCAGTCTCGCGTAAGCGTACGCGTAATGTCGGTCCGGGCCGCTTCATCCAAGAATACCGCCGAACCAAAGTATGACATGCTGGTAAGCAGTATGACTTGTATCGCCCACAACTCACTTGTGTTCTACTCGTGCATATAACATCAACGCATAAAACCTAGGCTCTGATGCCACTGTTGGGGAACGTAGTAATTTAAAAAAAATTCCTACGCACACGCAAGATCATGGTGATGGCATAGCAATGAGAGGGGAGAGTGTTGTCTACGTACCCTCGTAGACCGTCAAGCGGAAGCGTTATGACAACGCGGTCGATGTAGTCGTACGTCTTCACGATTCCACCGATCCAAGCACCAAACGTACGGCACCTCCGTGTTCAGCACACGTCCAGCTCGATGACGTTCACCGGGCTTCAGTCCAGCGAAGCGTCGGGGATGAGTTCCGTCAGCACGACGGCGTGGTGACAGTGATGATGTTCTACCGGCGCAGGGCTTCGCATAAACTCCGCGACGATATGACTGAGGTGGAATATGGTGGAGGGGGGCACCGCACACGACTAAGGAACGATCCGTAGATCAACTTGTGTGTCTATGGGGTGCCCCCCTCCCCCGTATATAAATGGGGAGAGGAGGAGGGGGCCGGCCAAGAGGGGAGGCGCGCCCTAGGGGGGGCAAACCTACTCCAAGTAGATTTGGCCCCCCTTTCCTATTAGGAGTAGGAGAGGGAAGGAAGAGAGGGGAGGGAAGAAGGAAAGGGGGGCCGGCCCCCCTCCCAATTCGGATTGGGCTTGGGGGGGGGGCGCCCCCTCCTTTTCTCCTTCTCCCTCCTTTCCACTAAGGCCCAATAAGGCCCATATACTTATCGGGGGGGGGGGTTCCAGTAACCTCCCAGAACTCCGGTATAGTCCCAATCTCATCCGGAACCTTTCCAGTGTCCAAATATATCCGTCCAATATATCAATCTTTATGTCTTGACCATTTTGAGACTCCTCGTCATGTCCGTGATCACATCCGGGACTCCGAACAAACTTCGGTACATCAAAACTTATAAACTCATAATAAAACTGTCATCGTAACGTTAAGCATGCGGACCCTACGGGTTCGAGAACTATGTAGACATGACCTAGAACTATTCTCGGTCAATAACCAATAGTGGAACCTGGATGTTCATATTGGTTCCTACATATTCTACGAAGATCTTTATCGGTCAAACCGCATAACAACATACGTTGTTCCCTTTGTCATCGGTATGTTACTTGCCCGAGATTCGATCGTCAGTATCCAATACCTAGTTCAATATCGTTACCGGCAAGTCTCTTTACTCGTTCTGTAATACATCATTTCATAACTAACTCATTAGTTACAATGCTTGCAAGGCTTAGGTGATGAGTATTACCGAGAAGGCCCAGAGATACCTCTCCGACAATCGGAGTGACAAAACCTAATCTCGAATTATGCCAACTCAACATGTACCTTTGGAGACACCTGCAGAGCACCTTTATAATCACCCAGTTACGTTGTGACGTTTGGTAGCACACAAAGTGTTCCTCCGGTAAACGGGAGTTGCACAATCTCATAGTTACAGGAACTTTGTATAAGTCATGAACAAAGCAATAGCAACATACTAAATGATCAAGTGCTAAGCTAACGGAATGGGTCAAGTCAATCACATCATTCTCCTAATGATGTGATCCCATCAATCAAATGACAACACATGCCTATGGTTAGGAAACATAACCATCTTTGATCAATGAGATAGTCAAGTAGAGGCATACTAGTGACACTATGTTTGTCTATGTATTCACACATGTACCATGTTTCCGGTTAATACAATTCTAGCATGAATAATAAACATTTATCATGATATGAGGAAATAAATAATAACTTTATTATTGCCTCTAGGGCATATTTCCTTCAGGTGAATGCTGACAACATTCAAAAGTACACTCGTTTGGATATCACGGCTAAGGATATTATATGCTCATGTCTATCCATGGACGAGTTCAGATGCGTCAAGCATCTTTGCAATGTAAAGCTTATCTAGGACCGGATTTCTGCTGTCTATGAGGGTCATAGAACCCGTCAAGACCCATGGTTCTGCGATGTCACATCCCTAGTTCTGGTATGCACTAGGCTAGCCCTTCATGTGTGCATCATGTTTAAATTTCTCAGAAATTTGAAATGGGGGATGATCAAACCCCTAGCACCAAAACAATGCTAATAGGTTCAACTTAAAAATATTTTCAATGAACCCAAATTGGTCTGCAAAATGTTCATGATTTATGGAAAAGGGTGAAAACCATATTCGGAGATGATGCATATTTTTTCAGGACATTTTTGGTATTTGAATTAACACAATACCTATTTGAGTTGGAGCAAATAAATCCTATAAATATTTATAATGCTCTAATAATTCTGAAACTAGTTGTGGGTTGTTGGAAATAATCCAAACACTGCCCACAATTATTTCCAGGATTTTACAAAATGGATTAGTATTTTTACTAATTCAAAACAGAATAAAAGAAATAGGAAAACTGAAACAAAAGGAAAAGAGAGCTTACGTGTAGCTTACCTGGCTGGCCCAGGTTCTATGCAGCCCAGCTGCCGACCCAGCCCACCTGGCCATTGCCAGTCGTCTCCCACCTCTGCCAGTAGGCAGAGGCAGAGACAACGCACGGGCGTGCGCGAGCGCCACGCCACCAGGCTGCCTGCTTGCGTCCGAGGACAGCGCGACACCGCGAATCCCCTCTTCGGTGCCGCCCCAATTCGCCCGGATCGTTCATTTTGCCCCCTACTCTCTCCCTCACCCTCTTCCCCACCATGGCCGACGCCATCGCACCTCGCCGTCGCCGCACGCGCAGCCATCGCATCCCCCTCATCCCCTTTGGCATCCCCACGAGCTTCTTCCCGACGCCGCGTGTCCTCGAGCAGAAGAACCGAAGCCCGGACGGGCTGCCTACCCGTCAATGCCGCCATCTTCAACCTCGGGCACCCGCGCTTGCCTCCGGTCGATTCGGCGCCGCCAGGAACTCCCCGAGCCTCCCGTGCTTTTCTTCAAGACCGCTGTGAGCTCGCCATCATTTCCCCTCTTCTCCCCCTCACGTTCGCATGCTCTAGCTCCGTTCCCCACCTCCACCGAAGCTCGCCGCCGCACGGTCATGTCGCCATCGTCGTTTTGCCTAGCGTATGCCGGTCCGAGCTCGTAGACGAGCTCCAAGAGGATCCAGGAGGCCGTGGCACCCCTCATCAGGCCTCCCCGTGCCCTGCAGTCGTGCTCTTGCTCGAGCCGAGCTCCGGCCGCCGCCGCAAGCTCCGCTCCGGCGAGCTCCGCCGTCCCCGCTGCGTCCCACCTGCCTTCCTGGATGCGGGCGAGCCCGGGCTACGCCCCGGTGCCCTTAGCCGCTGGCCCCGTCGCCTTTAGCGCAAGTCCGGCGCGTTGCCGCCGCCGGCGGAACTCCGGCGACAGCCGACGTGGCGGGGTGGTTAGCGCTAATCCCCGCCAGCTGGACCCCACCTAGTCACTGACAGCGGGTCCCGCATCGGGTCAAAGTCCAAGTCAACACGGGGTTAACCTCTGTCTCGCTGAGCAGCAGGCCCCGCTTGTAAGGTTTGACCCTGGCTGGCCGTTGACTCGCTGACGTCACACTGACGTCAGGTGGACGCAATAAATATTTTCTGGGATTTAAAATAAATCAGAAATGATTTATAAATTACAGAAAATGCCCAAAACTTCTAAAATTCATATAAATTCAACCGTAACTCCAAATGAAATAATTTATATATGAAAAATGATCAAAAAATCCAATCTATCCATCTGTACCATTTTCATGCATGTTAGAACAACTTATAGCTGTTGTTTAGCACAAATCATATAATGGCATTTAAACCTTCACATATGGAGTTTGAATTTGAATCTTGGATTCAAACCAACTTCATTTAACCCATTGCTAGTTGCATTAGCTCAAACCACAGCATTTTGCCATGTCATGATCATGCATCATATTGTGCATTGCATTGATTGTGTTCTTCCTTGTTTGCCGGTGTCTGTTCCCTCTTAGTAGATGACGTACCGACGATGAGTTCGATGACACCAATGAAGAACTATACTATCTTCAGAAGTGCCAGGCAAGCAAAACCCCCTTGTTCATTCTGATACAATCCCACTTTCTCGCTCCTGCTCTATTTTACTGCATTAGGACAACAACGATACAACTGTTACTTGCAGCGGTAGTTGAACCCCTTTCCTCTGCATGACCTGTCATTGCCACAGTAAATAGATGAAACCCACTAGCATGAGTAGGAGTTGTTTGAGCCCTGATGTGCCTACTCATTCATGCTTGTTTGTCATGCCTGCTACTGCTTAGAATTGAGTCAGGTCTGATTCATCGGGGATGAATTGGAATGTGGTGAACATGTCCTATTGTTGAGAGCTAAGTGTGTGAACACGATTTGGTAAAGGTAGCGGTGAGAGGCCATGTAGGAGTACATGGTGGGTTGTCTCATTGCAGCCGTCCTCAGGAACTGAGTTCTGTGTTTCTGATCCATGAACAGTTACTACCACACATTGGGTTCCGGTAACTCGACCCCTCTCGACTTATTAATCAACATGATCTCTGTCCAGGAGTTGCAACTAGTTTCTGGTGTTTGTAGGTAGTGTTAGTAGTCTACCAAGTGGCACCCGGTACAGGTGGGCTTGGGACAGACTAGGCACCATGGCACGGTGTACCAAGCGTAGATCCCCCCGTCGAGGTGGGCTTGGGAACCCTACACACATCGTTTGGGGCCGTGAGCGACACCCCGGCCGGATCTCCTTGCGGATGGAACCCAAATAGGCGATAAACCTGGATGAGAGACTTGTGTGGTTAGTCAGGTCATGGCCGACACCCTCGCTGGGCTTCCGCTTGAAGGTTGCCGAGTACATGTCGTGTAAACAGCGATAAGTGGTGAGAGCGTGTGTGAAGAAGTACACCCCTGCAGGGTTAACATCATCTATTCGAATAGCCATGTCCGCGGAAAAGGACTTCTGGGTTGCCTGTACAGTTCATAGATAACTTGAAGTGGATACTCTAAAATGCACAAGATAAGCGTGAGTACTATGGATGGCGTTCTCGTAGGTAGATGGGAGCGGATCCATAGTGGTGTATTGATATGGTGAACATGTGGACTCGTGTGCGCCATCCCAAAAGAGTTACTTGCAGTCGTAGTTCAGGATAGCCACCGAGTCAAAGCTGGCTTGCTGCAGTTAAACCCCACCATCCCATTGTTGATACTGATGCATATGTAGATAGTTCTGATGTAAGTCTTGATGGGTACATTTGTACTCACGTTGCTTAATTTATGTTTTTGCAGAGAGACTTCAGTCTCGCTAGTAGTTCCACATGGACTTCGACGTTTAGCTTGTTACCTCAGCTAGGATCTTGTGCCCCTTTCAGGATCTGGTAGATAGTCAGGCTTCTCGGCCTTTTTCATTTGTAGAAGTCTGTACTCAGACATGTTAAGCTTCCGCTTGTGTTTGACTTGTATGCTCTGAATGTTGGGTCATGAGACCCATGTTTGTAATATCTCGCTCCTCGGAGCCTATTGAATAAAATACTTGAGTTTTAGAGTCATGTTGTGATGCCATGTTGTATTTGCACATATCGAGCATATTGTGTGTATGTTATTGAAATGCTTGGTATGTGTGGGATCTGACTATCTAGTTGTTTATCCTTAGTAGCCTCTCTTACTGGGAAATGTCTCCTAGTGCTTCCACTAAGCCATGGTAGCTTGCTACTGCTCCGGAACACTTAGGCTGGTCGGCATGTGTCCTTCTTCGTTCCTGTGTCTGTCTCTTCGGGGAAATGTCACGCAATGAATACCGGAGTCCTGTTAGCCCGCTACAGCCCGGTTCACCGGAGTCCTGCTAGCCCAGTGTTACAGCCTGGATTCACTCGCTGATGACCGACACGTTTGATGCTGGGTCATGGATGCCTGTCCCTGTAAGTTTGTGCCACTTTGGGTTTACGACTAGCCATGTCAGCCCGGGCTCCTTATCATATGGATGCTAGCGACACTATCATATATGTGTGCCAAAAGGCGCAAACGGTCCCGGTCCTGGTAAGGCGACACCCGTGGGAATACCGTGCGTGAGGCCGCAAAGTGATATGAGGTGATACATGCTAGATCGATGTGGCATTGAGTCGGGGTCCTGACATGCGAGTTCAAGGAATCTCTCAAAAGAATGTCTTTCGAACCCGAGCCATCATATCAAAACTACTGCCTCATGGCACGTAGTTTCAACAGAAAGGTCTCCATACGGAAATCTAAGGTGTCTGATGCTTATGCTGGGGACTTTAAACATCTTGTGGGGCGCAAGATAAAATGCCCAAATGGTCTTACTATGTATTTCGTCCCGGGATTCCTTGACACTCATCCTATCTATCCTAACCAAGATCTAAACTTCTATGTTCCACTTGTTCGTCAAATGTTTATGCTTCACAACTTGCTTGGTGAAGCCTATCCCCCAAACTGTACTGTAGGCTATGACACCTCATGCTTCAGAATGGATTATGGATAGTGGCTGCACCAACCACATGACTGGTGATCGAAGTCTTCTGATGGATTCAACTCTTCGGTCGTTTGATAAGAGTCATATCACATTTGCTGACACTGGTAAAAGTAAGGTATTGGGTCTTGGTAGAGTTGCAATCTCAAAGGATCAGCACATGAATAAAGTGATACTTGTTGAACCCCTTGGTTTCAACTTAATGTCTGTATCAATGCTATGTGATTTGAATATGATTGTGATATTTGGAAAATATTGTTGCCTTGTCCTTATGGAATCTGAAAAATCTCTAGTCTTTGAAGGGTATCGAAAAGATGATCTGCATATGGTAGATTTCTCAGCAGGACCACAGCTAGCCACATGTCTTCTAGCAAGAGCTTCAGAGTGCTGGCTTTGGCATCAGAGGCTAGGACATGCAGGCATGAGGAACTTGTACACTCTCACAAATAAGAAGCATGTCATGGGCATTGAAGGCGTCAAGTTCAAGAAAGATCATCTGTGTGGTGCCTGTGAAGCTGGGAAGATGACTAGGGCCAAGCATCCCTCGAAGACAATCATACGACATCCCAACCCTTCGAGCTGCTACACATGGACCTATTTGGCCCTACTCATTACTCTACTCTTACTACCACTGCTTGTCTCTATGGTTTCATTATTGTTGATGATTACTCGAAATATACCTGGGTGCATATAATTCTCTATAAGAATGAAGTGCAGGATGTCTTCAGACGCTTCACCAATCGTGTCATGACGAACTATGGTGTCAAGATCAAGCACATCAGAAGTGATAATGGCACAGAATTCAAGAACCCCGGCCTCGACACTTACCTTGATACGCTTGGCATCACTCATGAGTTTTTTTCATACACACCTCAATAGAATGGCATCGTGGAACGCAAGAACAGGACCCTCATCAAGATGGCTCGGACGATGCTAGATGAGTACAAGACTCCAAGGAAGTTCTGGCCTGAAGCCATTGACACTGCATGCCACATCATCAACCGAGTTTATCTTCACAAGCTTATGAAGAAGACATCATATGAGCTACTGACTGGTAAGAAGCCAAACGTCAGTTACTTTAGAGTATTTGGTGCTAGGTGCTGGATCAAGGATCCACATCACACTTCAAAATTTGCACCGAAAGCACATGAAGGTTTTATGCTTGGTTACGGAAAGGACTCGCACTCCTACAGAGTCTTGAACCTCTTTCACTATAAAATGGTTGAAACTGTGGATGTGCGGTTCGATGAGACTAATGGCTCGCAAAGAGAGCACCTGCCAGATGTGCTAGATGAAGTTCCTCCTAGTGAATCTATCAAGCTCATGGGTACTGGAGAGATCATACCGTCTGAACCTCAGGCTGAAGATGAACTCATCATTGCACCAAGTCAACCTGATGACAATGCATAGCCTGAAGTCAATGCTGAAGCTGAAGACAATGATCTGCAAGGGCAAAATCTTCGTCCAGTACATCCCCATGTTGCAAATGAAGTACAGATTGAGAAGATCATTGAAAGCATCAATGCACCTGGTCCACTCACTCGTTCAAGAGCAACACAACTGGCAAATTTCTGTGGGCACT
This sequence comes from Triticum timopheevii, assembly GCA_963921465.1. Lineage (NCBI taxonomy): Eukaryota > Viridiplantae > Streptophyta > Magnoliopsida > Poales > Poaceae > Triticum > Triticum timopheevii. The sequence continues at coordinate 363,702,422 of OY997264.1, forward strand.
TTTGCATTTGTCTCAATACCTGAACCCAAGAAAATTGATGAAGCCCTCATGGAACCTGAATGGATTCAAACCATGCAAGAAGAGCTTTATCAGTTCGAGCTGAACAATGTCTGGGAACTAGTCAAGCGTCCTGATCCTCGCAAGCATAATATCATTGGCACAAAATGGATCTATCGCAACAAACAAGATGAACATGGTCAAGTTGTCAGAAACAAGGCTCTTCTAGTTGCTCAAGGCTACACTCAAGTTGAAGGGAGTGGCTTTGATGAAACATTTTCTCCTGTGGCAAGACTTGAAGCCATTCTCATACTGCTTGCATATGCCAACCATCACAATATTCTTCTATACCAAATGGATGTGAAAAGTGCCTTTATTAATGGCAAGATTGAAGAAGAAGTGTATGTTGCACAACCACCTGGCTTTGAAGATCCAGAACATCCTGATATGGTGTACAGGCTCAACAAGGCAGTATATGGCCTCAGACAAGCTCCTCACGCTTGGTATGACACACTCAAAGACTTCTTGAAGAGCAAAGGCTTCAAACCTGGTTCACTAGATCCAACACTCTTCACGAAGTCATACGACAGTGAATTGTTTGTGTGCCAAATCTATGTGGATGACATTATCTTTGGCTGCACTGACAAGAGATACAGCGATGAGTTTGGACACATGATGCAAGAGCAATATCAGTTGTCCATGATGAGAAAGCAGAAGTTCTTCCTTGGTCTTCAAATCCGTCAGCAGAGAAACAACATCTTCATATCTCAAGAGAAATACCTCAAAGAATGCCTAAAGAAGTTTGGAATGCAAGACTGCAAAGGTTACACGACGCCAATGCCAACCAAAAGTCATCTGGATCCTGACGACAATGGTAAAGAGTTCGATCAAAAGGTATACCACTCCGTGATTGGTTCTTTACTTTACTTATGTGCATCTGGGCCAGATATAATGCTTAGCGTTTGCATGTGTGCCTGATTCCAAGTGGCACCAAAGGAGTCGCATCACCTAGCAGTCAAGCGAATTCTTCGATATTTGGCTTACACCCCAACAATAGGATTATGGTATCCAAAGGGCTCAACATTTGATCTGATTGGGTATTCTGATGCTGATTATGCTGGTGACAAAGTTGATCGCAAGTCCACCTCAGGAACATGTCACTTTCTCGGTCGATCACTTGTCTGTTGGTCTTCAAAGAAGCAGAACTGTGTGTCACTCTCCACTGCTAAACCTGAATACATTGCTGCTGGATCATGTTGTGCTCAGCTTCTATGGATGAAGCAAACTCTTAAGGACTATGGCACCAACACGAAGAATGTGCCACTCTTCTATGACAATGAAAGCGCCATCAAGCTTTCCAAGAATCCAGTTCAACACTCGAAGACAAAGCACATTCAGATCCGTCATCACTTTCTCAGAGATCATGTCAACAAAGAAGACATTAATATCATTCACGTCAACACTGAAGAGTAATTGGCTGATATCTTCACTAAGCCCTTGGATGATAAAAGGTTTTGCAAGTTGCAGCGTGAACTAAATATCTTAGAATCCTCAAATGTCCTGTGAATGGACACACATCCTAACGCTTATGCATGTTGACGACTTAGATGTGCAATGCACGAAGTAACGTATATCTTCAATTAATGAAGACTTACCTTCTCAATGTGAATACATTTATGTGGAATTTGACTTCAGAGCGCCACGATAATTGTGCGCCGTGTCTGGGTCTAATACTTCCTATACGGTGGGTAACGCCACCACCAAATTCTTATTGAAGTGTTTCTCTTGGCGTTACAATTGCAAAGTCTTCGCATTTTGATTGTCTTCAACATTAATCTATCTTCACAATGTTGATTTGGTTCATATACATACATACATATATATATATATATATATGACAAATTTTTCCTACTACCGGGTGTAGTTACTCCCACTTTTATTTGATATGTTCTAGGTAGTATCTATCATATTGGAGAGTATGTACGCGTAGTATATAGTATATAAGAATGTTTAGGTGGTATATATACTACTTTTTTGGTAGTATATATCATATTTTGTGCATACTCTATTTCACGTACAAATATGTACGTATTTCACAAATACAATAAAACCATGAGCTCACTTGCAATTTTTTCATATAACTCACTTCGGAGTATCTTAAATGTAGTATATGAACATACTAAAAATAATAAAGTAGAGTATATACTACCACATGGTAGTATATATGAGAAATGGGTGTAGCTACACCCGGTAGTAGGATGCATTTTCCCTATATACTACCACATGGTAGTATATATACATGCCGTCTATTCTACAATCGATGATAGAATAATATTCTGCAATAATCTCGTACTGCCCGGAATAAAGATCTGGTACTGCTTCAGCATAACACAATCGTACTTCTTTTTCGTAAAGTCGGTACTGCTCTTTTGTACTTGCATAGTAATTCACTAATAGATTCTAAACCGTTAATCAGAATTGCGCGAATGATATACCGTTGGAAAGCTACAGAAAATTCTCAACTCTTATATATTGTAACTTGCTTCACTTTTTTATTTTTTATTATTAATTTTCAAAAAATAGAAATTATCACAAGCTGAATGAAAAGTGTTTCGAACGAAATTCTTTTAACCACTTATCGGAATGTAGAAAATGATATACCGTTGAAAAGCTACTGAATTTACAAACATTTTCATGTTTTAAGTTTTTTCAAATTTTGCATAGTTTTGGAACGGTTTTGAAAATACTAAAAATCAGTTTTATTAAAAGATGATCATGGATCATTTTTGGATATCAAAATGATGCAAATGATATGGCATTGGAAAGGTATTGAAATTTACATCTTTTTCGTGTATTAATGTCTTTCAAATTTTACATAATTTTTGAGCAGTTTTGAAAATACCGAGATTCATTCAAAATAGACAGACATTAATTATATATTAATTTTTTGACCACTTCTCGGAATAGAGCAAATGATATAGCGTTCGAAAGCTACTGAAATTTACAAACGTTTTTTTTACTGCCTGACAATAAAGAAGTTTATGTACTTCTCAAAGTGATTAAATTGTACTGCCCATAATTTTTTTTCCAGAGAACTCAAATCCCCTCCACATGTACCTTTGTACTTCAGTGGAATATGAGTTTCTTACTGCCCGATAATAATAATAATAATAATTGTACTCCTCAAAATGAATAAGTTGTACTGCTCGGATTTATTTTAAAAGAACACAATTTTGCCTGGTACTTCTGTGGAATACGAGTTTCGTACTGCTCTGCAATAATTTTTTTGTATTACTCAAAATGATTAAATTGTATTGCTCGTAAATTATTTTACATAAGTTAGTTTCCTTTGACATGTATCTTGTACTTCTTGGGAATATCAGTTTCGTACTTCTTGATCTTATAGGGTTTGTACTTCTCAATTACACAATTTTTATTAAGGCTAGTTTTGCATTTTTATCTGCACTGCTGCTTCAAGATATTCTGTACTGCTACTCTTCACTACAGAGAACCTTTTTGCACTTCCCTAAGCTTGCTAATTCCACAGCTCCAAGTAGCGGCTGCAAAAGGTGAGTACCAAATTAGCATAAAGGACACCCTGTACTGCTACTTCAAACTACTCGGTACTTCTCTCAGCGTAACTATGGTACTGCCCCCCTAGCAGGAATAATTCTCAGCAGGTACTTCCTTGCTCGCATGCTGTATTGCTCTGTACTTCTACCTAAATATTGTATGTACTTCCCATTACTGCTATCTTTGTACTTCCCGTAATTCTCCACTCAGGAGGTCAAAATTTCATTCAATCTCCTCGTCGCCCGTCGGAGTAAAAAGAATACCACAGAATGCCACGATGAAGAGAAGTACATTTTACGTTGAAAAAGTATTGAAATTTAGCAACTTTTTTGTGTTTTAACATTTTTCCAATTCTTCACGGTTTTTGAACAATATTCAAAATACTGAGATTTTTCCTGTTCCAAGGAAACATAATATTGTATTTCTGTGGAATATGAGTTTTGTACTGCCCGGCAATAAAGAAGTTTTTGTACTGCTCAAAATGATTAAATTGTACTGCCCATAAAATTTTTTTAGAGAACTCAAATTCCCTTCACACGTACCTTGTACTTCCGTGGAATATGAGTTTCGTACTGCCCGATAATAATAATAATAATTGTACTGCTCAAAATGAATAGATTGTATTGCCCGTAAATTATTTCCACAGAACTAAATTCCCCTTGACATGTATTTTGTACTTTTGTGAAATATATGTTTCGTACTACCTGGTAATAAAAAGTTTTTGTACCGCTTAAAATACAAAAATTTATTGCCCAGAGTGATTCAATAGTACCACCACGTAATAAAAATGTTTTGTATTGCTCAAGTTATATAAACGGTACTGCTCATAATGAATCAGTGGTACTTCCCATAGTGGTTTTATGGTACTGCCCGATAATAAAAATAAACATGTTATTTAATCGCTTCTTTTAACCCTAGGATAATTGTTGATAAATGTTGATACTTCAATGGGTTGCGCGCAAAATGAATAAATGGTAATACTGCATCTTTTTTTAAATATGTAGTTTGTACTTCTTTATATATATGTTATGCACTATTGATGACAATATATTTTGTATTTCTTTCTATGAGGTTCTTGTACTGCTTATGATTTACTTATAACAAGTATAAAAGAATATAAGAGACATTAGATAATGAGCTCAGATACAGTATACAAGTCTATATTGCAATAAATGATTGCAATATATAATACAGTAAAGCAATATCTGTACCTTGAATTATTTTCACTGTTTAACTCTTGGATTAGAACAGAATCTGATAAAGAAAAGAAACAGAATCTCAACGAGCCGGGCATGGCAAGTGCCCCAAGTGAGCTGGCCTGAATGGGCTGTCTGCTCACTGTCGTGCGCTTGCCGGTGCTGGTGTTGCCGGGATGGTGCGATCTATGACTAACCCTAATTAGTTCAGATCTAGCGTGACATGCTCGTGGTGGGTGCTCCCCCCATTTCCATGATTCTATATTGAACTGCTACTACTGACTCTGTTCACTTGAGTCCAGTCGTTCCGTCAGTTGTTCTTGTTGCTTGCCCCGTTGCTTGCTGCTACGCATTTTTGCGTGCTTGTGTCAGACCGTCAGGACCAGAAAATTTCATCTCCCAGTGTACCCCGTTGGCCTTTTGCTGGTGGCCAGCTTCGATAAGTACAACATGATCTGGGCTCTACGTTGGCGCCATTCAGCGTCGACGCGCACAACCAGTCAAGGTCACACACGTGCAGTTCAGTGGTGATCGTGCTGCAGTTTTTATAGTACATTGTTAACTGTAGGGTGGTGATTGATTGCCTGACCTCCTTCCTTCAATGCCGGGCTAGCTAGCTGTGTCCTGCAAGGCCAAATGGGGCCATGAAAAGTTCTGCCCAGTTGTGTCGGACGGCGTTTGGGATTGATTGATGGCTGGCTGAAGCTGACGAGGTGTGGTGCACGCAGGAGTACAACGTGACGCCGGTGTACTACCGGTCACACTACCTGGTGGACATCGTGAGCGAGAAGGCCGGCCGCGTGCTCAAGCTCGACAAGATCGATGAAGGCTGCAACTGGCTCGGCGCCAACGTGCTCGTCTTCGACTCCTGGCACTGGTGGCCGCGCTCCGGCAAGGACCAGCCGTAAGACCGGCCTTGTGTCATCTGCTTCTTTTTCAGGCAGGTTGATTATGACTCAAGTCTGAACTCACACGGTGTGTGTGTGTGTGTGTGTCGTTGCTGTAGCTGGGACTACATCTAGGAGGGCAGCCAGGTGGCCAAGGACATGGACCGGATGGCGGCCTTCACCAAGGCGCTCAACACCTGGGCCGGATGGGTGGACGCCTCGCCGCCAGCAACGCGTCCCTGCTGCTCGCCTTCGCACTACTCCCCTTCCTCCAGCGCCACCGCCTCTGCTTCCCGCTCGACCTGCTCCTCTCCTCGCTCATCCACTCGCTCTCTATCTCTGGCCGCCTGCTCCCACACTCGCTGCTGCTCTCCTTCCCACCCTCCCTCTCCGACCCACCCTCCCCGCTGCTGCTCAACTCCCTCCTCGCCGCCTCCGCCGCGGCCTCCCGCCCCGCCATCGCGCTGCGGCTCCTCGCGCTCATGCACGAGCACAACTTCCTCCCGGACCTCGCCTCCTACTCGCACCTGCTCGCCTCGCTGCTCAACACGCGGGACCCGCCCGATGCCGCCATCCTCGAGCGCCTCCTTGGTGACCTCGGGGAGTCGCGCCTCGAGCCAGACGCGCCGTTCTTGTCCGACCTCATCTCCGCCTTCGTGCGGGCTGTGCTCCCGGACGTAGCACTCGAGCTCCTCGCCTCCGCGCAGGCCATCGGGTTCACGCCACGCTCCAATGCCGTCACCGTGCTCATCTCTGCGATCGGCCATATAGGGGGAGCCTATTGTAAAATATTATTATACAATTAGAATAGACCCACCCTATATATATATATATATATATATATATATATATATATATATATTTGTGTTTTGTCCTCTACAACATTCACTTATAGCTATGTCTTCACTCTTGAATCTTTTGATCTAAGTGAATGTGATCGGACCCTAACATGTTCTATGCTTCTACCTCAACTCTATCTATCCAAATCATATGCATTCTATTCAAACCTGTCGATTGTCTTTACTGAGTCCTTGTCAGCTGATGTCAATATGACAAACATTTAATTTGTTTTTAACGCTGCATCCTTATTGCCAGAAAACCGGAGAAGCCGGAACGACCACCCGACAATCCAGGCATGCGTGGGAACATGGAACAACTTCCAATGTGTTCCATGTTTGCCACGTGTTCATCAGATGTGAACCACCAGGGGCACCTGAGTAATTGTGCTGTGCTGTCCCTTTCCTTATAAATACACATCACATCGCGGTCAAAATCTTTCTTCCACCTCGAGACTCTGTAAACCGGCCGGGCGTCAGCCTATGTATATAAAGGGACGACCCGGCGGCGGTTCAGGGACAACAGACAACAACACGAGACTCAGGCAAAACGTATTTTCTCCCTGGTCATCGAAACCCCAATAATTCCATCACAACTAGACGTAGGCTTTTACCTTCATAGAAGGGGCCGAACAAGTATAAACTCTCGTGTCCCTTGTCCGATTTAACCCCTTCAGGCTAATCTCATTGCGATGGTTCCACGACTAAGTCCTTCCGCTAGGACATCTGACGTGATATTTCCACGAAAGTTGGCACCCACCATGGGGCCATCACACGATGGTTTCGAGTTCTTGAACGACAGCTTTGAAGGACTCAAGGGGTACGTGGTTGGCCGGATGACCAAGAGTCGTCGCGGCAAGCTCTACATCGACGACGCAGGCTGGGGCCCCGAGGCCAGCTCAATCGAGTACGGGTACCGGGTCCCCTTTGGCGGAATTCACGTTTTCATTGGCAAGATCGGCGAACCGGGCCCTGAGCCAGACATCTCCACCGACCTCGTTGAGAAGGCTCACCGTGCGAGTCCTGCCCTGGCTCAGCCTGCCGTGAAGCACATGTTCGTAGGATTCATCCATGGAGCGGAATTTGAACCGGCATCCGATGGTGAGTCGGCCGTCTACTCAGATGGTGAATCGTCCACTGGCGAAACCGAGTCGCTATACCGACTACACGATGGCCGGTTTGAGGGATACTCCGATGGCAACAGTATTCCGGGTCCCCTTGAACCGCCAAATCGGGTCACGATCTTCAGGGCCGGTATGCAGCCCACCGTGCAATCTTCATCTACAGTAGCAATGGTCTCCGGATTGGTAGCCGCGGCAGGAGGCCCGGTGCGCCGGCCTGCTCAAGTTCTTGCTGGTTTACTGGACGATTGGACGACACTATTGACCACTGCGGTAACTCCGGAGACTCAAGTTCAGCACAATGCGGACATTACAAAGCTAAAGGATCAGATAGTTCAGGCCAAGGCGGACTTGGCAGCTGAGGAGGCCAGGATGGATGAAGAACGGGCCGCTTTAGATGCCCGATCACAGGAAATCCAAGCGCAGAATTACCGGCTTACATTGGATCAGAACGCATCAAAAGAAGTTATGAGAAGGAAGTGCCGGTCTCGACTGCCGCAAATTAATGAGGGTCTGAATCTCTTCAGTACACCAGGAGCTGGGCCTAGCAATCCGGCAGGAGTAAACCGGACCGAGGCACCTGGGGCGGCGCCAGATCAACCACGGATGATGGACCCGCCTCGACGGACGGACAACCACCACAGTATGTCGCAACACCACCGGGTCACTTCTCCAGTCCTTTGGATAAGATGATTGTAGCAGCATCACGTTTGGTGGCTATTCCGATGGAGGGTGATTCCTTAGCAGCGATTGAGACTCGACGAGCTAGGGATCTTCTTCAAACCGCCGTTGTTCAGCAACAGGCTTATTCCTACAGTCGGGACAGAATACATTCAACCCCCCGTCCGAGCAAGAGTTATAGCAGGCACATAGACGAACCGGCCGTATCAAGCAGCGCGCGGCATCGTGATTCGCCTCGAGGGGCTAATCCGGCGAATGGCGGTCGGAATGCTCAGGACGTGGTGGATAATGGCAGAGCGTGAAGGGAGGCCGCTTTAGCGGCACAGTACGCAGGTCATCATCAACCCGCCCCGGTTCAGCCAGTGGCATTAGTAGAACGATGGACCGGGCTTGCTTTCAGCTCCTGGGGAGTGTCATGTCTCATCCCGGCTCTCCGTAATGTGCGGTTGCCCAAGGATTTCAAGGGGCCATGCAAGGTGCCTAATTATACCACTGATCAACCCGCCGAGGCGTGGGTTGAGAGTTATGAGATGGCAATGGAGATGCTAGATGTAGATGAAGCAGCATGTGCAAAGTACTTCACCATGATGCTAGAAGGAACGGCTCGTACCTGGTTGAAGAGCCTGCCTGCTAACTCGATCAATTCATGGGAAGAGTTGAAGGCCAAGTTCATAGCAAACTTCAAAGACACATGCAAGCAACCTATGTCCATTGTAGATCTGGCGGCTTGTGTACAAGGAGAGAATGAATCAACAACCCATTGGGTGCGTCGGGTTTCAGAAAATCTGCACTCGTCAGGCCGCATCAATCCGGATGCAGCAATTGTGACATTGGAGGGCAATTGCCGGTTTAAATCACTAAAGATGAAGTTGGGACGGCTCAAGCGCCACTGCAATGATATGGGAACACTTATGGCGGCTCTGGTTAAGTATGTCGATTCTGATAATACCAAAGACCCTGATTCTGATGAAGAGAAATAGGAGAAGGGAAAGAAGAATGCCGGTTCAAAAGGATAGCATAATCAGGCGGGCCAAGGAAACAATAGTAAGCGTAAAGCGGACAATTCCGATTTTGTGGCTAACACCAATGTGCAGGGTAATATGCAACATCGTAAGGGTAAACTGCCCCAGCGCGGTGGAGGAATGAATCTGGAACACCTGTTAAACCAGCCCTGCCCAAAGCACGGGACAAAGGAGGCTCCGGCCACGCACCTTTGGAAGGATTGCCACATCATGAGGGAGTTCAAAAATTCTGATCTTTTCCGGTATGATCAGGGTCCATCTGGTGGTTCCGGTCCAGGATTCCATGGGCCGGGTTACGGCGGTGGCGGTTCAAGCTCAGGATTTCAGAATAATCAGGGCAATCAGAACAACCAAGGTGGTAACCATCAACAGGGTAATCAGGGGAATCAACAGCAGTCGAGTTATCAGAGCAACCCAAAGTAGTTAAACGGTGGACAGTATCATGTCTTTACTACTAGCTTGTGCAAGCGTGATCAGAAGCTCCATAAAAGGGCAGTGAACTCAGTTGAACCAGCGGTGCCCCGTTATCTACGTTGGTCTGAGCAGCCTATTGTCCGGAGCAGTGAGGATCACCCGCCCCGGGTTGACAATCCGGGTCACCTAGCTTTGGTGGTTGCACCTCAGGTGGGAGGTTATAAGTTTATCAAGGTACTCATGGACGGAGGGAGCAGTATCAATATCTTGTACTATGAAACCTTCCAGCGTATGGGGTTGACAGATAAAAATCTTAGACCGTCAAACACCGTTTTTCACGGAGTGGTGCCTGGTAAATCGTCTTACCCAGTTGGTAAGATAGCTTTGGAAGTGGTTTTTGGAGATGATCATGATTCAAGGTCCGAGACGTTGACCTTTGAAGTGGTCAAAATCAGAAGTCCGTACCATGCTTTATTTGGACGGCCGGTTTATGCTAAATTCATGGCAAGGCCGTGTTATGTTTATCTGCAGCTCAAGATGCCGGGTCACAAGGGGACCATTACGGTTCATGGCAGCCGTAAGATTGCTCTGGAGTGTGAGGAAGGTGATGCGGCATATGCTGAATCGGTTTGTGCAATGGAGGAGTTAAAGTTCTATAAGGACAATGTTGATCCGACAGACATGACTTCCTTGAAGAAGCCCTCTACAGAACATGATTCGACCCTGAAGTTCAAACCGGCTGATGAAACTAAACTTGTTGATTTCGTTCCTGGCGATTCATCCAAGTAGTTTAGTATCAGCAAAAATCTGGATCCGAAATAGGAAAGGACGCTCATTGAGTTCATCCGTGAGAACCGGGACATTTTTGCATGGAAGCCTTCTGACATGCCAGGTGTATCGAGGGAACTCACTGAGCACACTCTCAATATTGATCCCAAGTTTAAACCGGTCAAACAGTTCCTTCGCCGCTTCAACGAGGAACGACGCAAGGCCATTGGAGAAGAGGTGGCCTGGTTGTTGGCTGCTGGTTTTATCATTGAAGTATTTCACCCAGAATGGTTGGCTAATCCAGTGCTGGTACTTAAGAAAAACGACACTTGGCGTATGTGTGTGGATTACACAGATTTGAACAAAGCTTGCCCAGCTGATCCCTTCGCCCTCCCTCGTATTGATCAAATCATTGATGCTATGGCGGGTTGTGAGCGTTTGAGTTTTTTGGATGCTTATTCTGGTTATCATCAGATCAAGATGGCAGTTAAGGACTAGGAGAAAACATCTTTCATTACTCCCTTTGGAGCCTTCTGCTATGTATCTATGCCCTTTGGGCTCAAGAGTGCCCATGCGACTTATCAGCGTTGTGTGTAGAATTGTCTTCATACTCAAATTGGGCGCAACGTTCATGCTTATGTAGATGACATTGTGGTAAAATCCAAGAAGAAGGAGACATTGATCGAGGACCTCAAGGAAACCTTTAACAATCTTCGGGTTTATAAAATGATGCTCAATTCGGACAAGTGTGTTTTTGGTGTTCCGGCAGGCAAGCTCTTAGGCTTTCTGGTGTCTAACAGAGGCATTGAGGCTAATCCGGAAAAGATCAAGGCGATTACATCCTTGGCTAAACCGGCGTGTATCAATGATGTTCAGCGACTGGCGGGTCGTATTGCGGCTTTGAGCCGGTTTATCAGCCGTTTGGGCGAGAAGGCAATTCCTTTGTATCAGATGTTGAATAAAACAGACAATTTTGTCTGGAGTGACGCGGCTAATGCGGCATTTGAGGACTTAAAGCGATAGTTAGTTGAACCGCTAGTTCTTGCGGCTCCGGTTGATAAGGAGCCACTGCTGTTATATGTGGCTGCTAATGCCCGGGCTGTCAGTGTCGCCATTGTGGTGGAGCGCAAGGAGGCTGGGAAGGAGTACCCTGTTTAAAGGCCGGTTTACTATATCAGCGAAGTGCTCATTGAGTCAAAGCAAAGATATCCGCATTGGCAGAAGCTGGTGTATGGGGTGTTTATGGCAAGTCGGAAGCTTAAACAGTACTTTCAAGGTCATCCCATCACAGTGGTCAGTTCTGCTCCTTTGGGGGATATAATCCAGAACAGGGAGGCAACTGGCCGGGTTGCTAAGTGGGCTATTGAGCTTGGGCCACACGGTTTGAAGTATATGCCTTGCACAGCCATCAAGTCCCAGGCTCTTGTGGATTTCATCAATGACTAGACCGAGTTGCAGGCACCAGAAGACAAACCAGATAGTACATACTGGACTATTCATTTTGACGGGTCCAGGCAATTGGAGGGCTCGGGGGCTGGAGTTGTCCTTACTTCCCCTCGAGGTGATAAAATTCATTATGTTCTTCGCTTAATGTTCCCTTGTACTAACAATACAGCTGAGTATGAAGCTTTACTCCATGGTCTTCGAGTGGCTAAGGAGATGAATTTAAGCCATGTACGATGCTTTGGAGACTCAGACTTGGTAGCCCAGCAAGTTTCAGGTACTTGGGATTCCAAGGATCCACTCATGGCGGCTTACCGACGAGAGGTGGATATTGTGACCGGTCACTTTAAGGGTTATCAAGTGGAGCACATTGATCGGCGCAAAAACGAAGCAGCCGATGCTTTAAGCCGACTGGGGTCTCAGTGTAAACCGGTGCCACCCAATACCTTTTTGGATGTCTTGCATAACCCGTCAGTTCAACTACCTACAGAGGAGGACCTCGCTATTCCTGATCCAGAGGCATAGTTGGTGGCTACTTTACATATCATTCCGGATTGGACGGTTCCATACTTGGCATATATGAACCGGGGCGAATTACCAGATGATGAAATTTTGGCCAGACAAATAGTCCGACGGTCCAAGTCCATGGCTGTTCACAACGGTGACTTACACCACTGCAGTGTTTCTAGTGCGTTCCAGCGTTGCGTTTCTCCGGAAGAAGGCCGTGAGATTTTATGCGAGATCCACGAAGGAGACTGTGGTCATCACACAGGTTTGAAATCCTTGGTGGCTAAAGCTTTTCGTCATGGTTTTTACTGGTTGACGGCTCATGCCGATGCTGAAGACCTGGTAAAGCAGTGTGATGCTTGTCTGAAGTTTTCACGCCGAGCTCATGTTCCGGCTCAGGAGCTACGGATGATTCCAATAACTTGGCCGTTTGCTACTTGGGGGCTTGATATGGTGGGTCCTTTTAAGCAATCCAAGGACAAGAAAACCCACCTCTTGGTGGCGGTTGACAAATTTACTATGTGGGTTGAAGCGGAGCCAGTAAGTAAATGTGACGCAGTCACGGCGGTTCAATTTCTCAAGAAGGTGATCTTCCATTTTGGTTTCCCACATAGCATCATCACAGATAATGGCACGAACCTTTCCAAAGGCGAGATGGAGGAATTTTGTCAGCGAGAGCACATCCGGCTTGATGTAGCGTCCGTGGCTCACCCCCAGTCTAATGGTCAAGCCGAGAGAGCTAATCAGGAAATTCTAAGGGGTATAAAGCCCCGACTCATGGTCCCTTTGAAGCGGACGCCCGGTTGCTGGGTGGAAGAACTACCATCTGTGTTATGGAGCATAAACACCACCCCAAACCGGTCTACAGGTTATACGCCTTTCTTCATGGTTTATGGAGCAGAGGCGGTACTCCCCAGTGATATTCTTCATGACTCGCCCCGGGTTGCCAATTATGTTGAAGTAGGCAACGAGCAAGCACATCAAGAAGCGCTAGACCTGTTAGATGAGAAGCGGGATATGGCTTTGGCTCGTTCAGCGGTTTACCAGCAAGACCTGCGGCGTTATCACAGCCGCCGGGTTAGAACAAGAACCTTTCAAGAAGGCGATTTAGTGCTCCGGCTCATCCAGGATCAGACCGATATGCACAAGTTATCCCCACCTTGGGAACGGCCCTTTGTGGTCAGCAAGAATCTACACAACAGATCATACTACCTCATTGACGTTCGAGAAGACTCACGCACTTCTGAGGAGGAGACCCGACGGCCATGGAACATAGCTCTCCTTTGGCCTTACTACACCTGAGTTATAGGCTCTTCTTATGTACATATTATGACAATGTATATATTGTGATCAATATAATAAACCGACATCCTTGCTACAAGCAGGGCCTCTGCCGTTCTTCCAATATTTCTTGGTTACAAGGGGGCTTCTGCTTCCAAGGCGATGACCCGTTTTGTCCATTAAACCGGCTATCATGCCATCATACAGCTTGGGAGCTTCACACCCAAGGGGCCAAAGAGAGTTCTGTTGCTAAAAGCGTGACTCAAACATAGGCACCCATTGAGCACAACTCACAAAGTTACTTGGGGGCTCTTTGTGTAAAGTAACAAAGAGTTTGAAAGGACCCTTGTAATCGAGTATCGACCCACGGCTTGGAAGCCTGGTGTATTCACCTAAAACCCCGGGTTAACCTGCCTTCATCAAGTAAGACACTCCTATCCAGGTAATCCTGGCATGACCAGCCGAACGTTTGACAGTTACTCTCATTGAGACCCTGAACTTGTCAAAGTTAAAACAACGATTGGTTAGTTGGAGGCCCATCTTAAAAGGCTTTGTCAAATGGTTTAACTCAGCGGCCTGGCAGCCCATGAAAAGCCTCGAATTTGGGCCTGGCAGCCCTCGAAAAGCCTCGAATACAAGTTTTTATTTGCTCTGCTTTTTACAAGTTTTATCTTTATTGATCAACTTTTCAAGCAAACCGGCGTCTTTCGACCCGGCCAGACTATATGTCTTCCTTTCAACCCGGTGTTTCTTAACCCAGTATGGCTTACAGATATCATCTGTTAAAGCATATAATTAACGGTGAACCGGCATCTTTCAATCCGGTTTGGTTTTGACTACCTGTCGCCAGTATGATCATTCGGTGTTCATTACAACCCGGTTTTACTTCATACACACCAGCAGTGCATGGTGGAAATTGGGTATTCACCCTTACTACAAATAAGTTGGTAAACCAATAGCATAATTTGTTATCACAGGTATGATTTATTTTTGCAATTTTTACAACCTTGGTTGTCTATCAGGTTGTGTCTTTGACCCGTCCGGCGGTAAACCGCCCGGACAGATCTTTTTATGCAGACACAGGGATTGCATAATATTATGAAGGTATATAAGCCAGCACTGAAATTATCATGGAGGATCAAACAAAGTTACATCCCAGTGCACGATGGCAGCAGATCAAAGTATGCCAACTAGCCTATTACAAGGCGCTTTAAGGCCCAAAATAAGTGATTGTTCTTTACACAGAACACAATTTGTGAATATCAACCCCGTTGCCAGATTAAGACTCATTGCCGGGTTGACGAGAGGTTGATGGATCTTATGGTGTCGGTTCAGCCTCCTCCTCCCCATCCAGTGGCTGGAAGTCAACGGTGGTCCAGTCAATCCGAGTTAAAGCTTGAAAGACAGCCTCTTTACTTATAAGTTCGGACGGATCAACGTCAGGGGCGTAAGTGTGCTTACGGATTGGAGGGATAAGATTTTGCACTTCCTTCACAACAGTGTCAATCCGTTGGTTGTTGGCGTCATAGAAGGACCGATGAACAGTCAAGTTAGCCTCTTCTGCCAATTGACTTGCCAAAGGACGCATCTCCTTTGTCAGGGCTTTGAGGGCTTTGTTATCAAATTCTGCCCCGTTCTCCTGTTCATCGGGATAGCCCTTGGCAATATCAACTGGATCCAGGTCAGCTATCCATGCTTTGGCTCGAGTAAGTGCCAAAAAAGCGCCATCCCTAGCAGCGGATCGCTTCATTTCCTCTATCTGCGTCGGCGCCATTGATAGCCTTGCTAGTGTGTCCTTGATCAAGGTTGATGCCGGTTTGTTGTATGAGACTGCACAGATAACCCGTTGGGCACCAGTATACAGTTGCTCTATCAACGTATATGCTGCCTTCAGCTTCATCCGCATGTCAGCGCCCAGATGAGCAACACGGCCACCTATAACGGTTTAAGATATTGATGTTAAACCGGCAATTTCTGTAATGCCCCAGACACACCCGCCGGTGGTCGTTACTCCTGGCGGGATCTAGACTGGCCCCACAGATCAATACTAGTCTTTTCTGCGCACTATGTCCTCACTCGTGCACACCCGGGAGAAACTTCCTGGTCGGTCACCCATCCTGAAACTACTCCAAGCTGAGCACGCTTAACTTTGGAGTTCTGTCCGATTGGGCTCCCGGAAAAGAAGGAATTCCTTATTGATATGAGTAGTCTATCATCCCTAATAAGCCAGGCTATCACATACACCCCCACTCAGAGGAACCGACGTCCTCGTCGGGCCACATGAACGTTCCCTCTTGGCACATACGTCTGTGCTTCTAGTCTGGCATATGTGCCATGCCGTGTGCCACGACGGGTCACAAACGTCATGCACAACATGACCGCGCACCTGTCCGCAACCATCCGTGTAACCGCGAGGGTCGGCTCTGATACCAACTTGTAACGCCCCAGACACACCCGCTGGTGGTCGTTACTCCTGGCGGGATCTAGACTGGCCCCACAGATCAATACTAGTCTTTTCTGCGCACTTTGTCCTCACTCGTGCACACCCGGGAGAAACTTCCCGGTCGGTCACCCATCCTGAAACTACTCCAAGCTGAGCACGCTTAACTTTGGAGTTCTGTCCGATTGGGCTCCCGGAAAAGAAGGAATTCCTTATTGATATGAGTAGTCTATCATCCCTAATAAGCCAGGCTATCACAATTTCAAAGATGGTTATTCAAGAGATCTTGACAAGAGTATTTACCAAATATTGCAGAGGTCATGGCATTTACTTGGCGCTTCAACCCAGTTAGTTCTTTAGCCATCGGTTTAAGAGTTGACTCGGCGTCCTCAGCCCGCTTCAACAATGCTGTTTTTTCTGTTTCCCAGCTGGCACGATCATTCTTGAACCCTTCTTTAAGTTGTTCCATGGCTGCCAAAGCGGTTTTAAGCTCATCCTTGGCCTTGGAAGTCTCTGATTGCTGGGATTTGATATTCTCTTGAAGATCGGCAATTTGGGAGTCTTTGTTGTTTATATTGGCCTACAAAGATCAGATGATGATGATATTTTTCTCAAAGTCCCAAGCATATAACCAGTTATCCACTTGGCACTTGGGGGCTAATGCAGAATGCTTTTCTCTTTCTACTTATTTAAAAAGTCTCAAGGCTCAATACAAGTATGAATCTTGGCACTTGGGGGCTAATGCATGTTTGATCAAAAAGTATACAGGCAAAAGGAGATGGCAAAATGAATATTGGGTCATGAAGTCCCGGTTCACCTTGATTAGATTAAACCGGTCCTTGAGGGCTACTCAATTGAAGCATGCTTTATTCACAAGTCCCAGTTTGTCTTCAAAAGACAAACCGGCCCTTGGGGGCTACAATGGAGATAAACAGAACAAAGCAAGATTAATGTGTGTGGAGAGTTACCTCATAGCGCTCCTTCATCATATTCACCAAACCGGCTTCATAGTCTCGGCTTGTGTAGAGGCGATGTAAGAAACGGAATGAAGCTCTTCGACAGAAAAGTTGGCATAGCTAGATAAATCCGTGTTTTCTATCCCCTTGCCCATAGTAGCAAATTCTTGCTTAGCAGTATGCTTTGATAAGGCAACCAGATTTCCTGGGGTGGTATGAGCTGTACCAGTGATAATCACATCATCATCGCCACCTTTTCCTGGATTTGGCGGATTGACGGTATCCCCGGCTGGGCTTGGCGGATTAGCAGCCGGGCTTGTCGGATTAGCAGCTGGGCTCGGCGGATCAGCAGCTGGACTTGGAGGCATAGCGTGCAGGCTTGATGGATCAACATGCGTGGCCGGATCAGCTTCCAGCGGATTAGCATTAGTGGCTGGATCTTGTGGGGCAGAGTCATCCATGACAACCTCAGTGTCTCTACCAGCATCTTCTGAGGTATTCTCCGGTTCAACTTCATCAGTAGGGCCACTGGTCTTGGCCTTCTTGCTCAACCGGCCCTTGGCACTATAATATCAAAACAGAAGATTAATATGGTAAACCGATGCATGAAGAAAAAAGTTAAAGGGCAGTATGCTTACCAGCGACGGTCTTGAGGGGAGGCAGTTGTGTGGTTGATGAGTCGCCAGAGGAAGAGTTAGAAGTTACCTGATAATTTGAATCAGACGGATTAAGTGGGTGTCAGAAGCAACCTGGCAATGGACAAGGTTTATTAAAAGAGGAAGAGACCTCTGGACGACATTTCCGAGGTGGAGTATCTGGTAAACCGGAGGAAGTGACTTATTGGCCACTGTGCCGGGTTGTGCGACGACCTTCATATTGCTGTATCTTCAAAAAAAGTGTGGATCCAAATGAGCAAGTGGGTGAGAGTGTTTTACTGCCGCATCATCCTGGTAATGATCATTGTTAATAAGGTGTATGAAAAAGGAGCCAAGGGAGTCAAGTTCTACCTCTTGATCTGATTCTTCAATATCTTCGGGCGGTTCAGCAGTATCGGTGGTTTTCTTCTTTGCCGGCTTCTTTATGACTTTGCTTTTGGCACGAGGAGCCCTTGCCGGTTTGTCTAAAGCTTTCCTTTTCCAGAAGGAGCTATTAGCCTATAAAATTGAAACAAAGGTTTATTAGAAAAATGTTAAAGCGGAGGCGGATCAAGAAAGCACAAGGTTAAAATGTTTACCGCTGGCGGTTTGTTGGAGGTGTAAAAAGGGGCCAGCCCTGTTTGGCTGCATGCAGCGATCGGTTCGTCTAGCATCTTGTTCACCGATTCAGTGACTTCATCATCAGTCATTTCTATCTCATTAAACCGTTGAGGATCCTTGGCATTGCCGGTATACTCATGCATCAATCCGGAGCAGCGGCTTAAAGGAAGGACATGCCACGCAACCCAGCAGCGAACGAGATCAACACCAGTCAAACCGTTGGCTAGGAGAGCCCGGAGCTTGGCAAGTTGAGGTGCATAAGCCTGCCGTTCCTTGGCAGTGAGCCGTTGAGGCAGTGGATGGCCGTCGCTAAGCCGGTGAGCTCGGTAACCCGGCAAAAGATTTTCTCCAGCAGGGGCAGTGTTTTGACAATAGAACCAGGTTAGATTCCAGTCTTTCATATGGTTGTGGTGTTTGGCGTGAGGAAAATCAACTTCTTTTCTCTTCTGAATCGACACACCACCAAGTTCAGTGTTGGGGCCGTCAGAGAACTCAGTTCGGCGGTTTAAGTGGAAGAAATCTCGGAAGAGCTCAATAGTTGGTTCCTCTTGAAGGTAAACTTCGCAGAACACTTGGAAGTTGCATATATTGGATACAGAATTTGGACCGATGTCCTGAGGATGGAGTTGAAAGCTAGCAAGGACATCCCGGAAGAATTTTGATCCGGGGGGACTGAATCCCCGGTCTAAGTGCTGCATAAACACAATTACTTCGCCATCTTGAGGCTCAGGAGGGCACTCAGGGCCAGGAACTCGCCAATGGAGGACATTCTTGGCGGCTAAAGCGCCAGTTACGACGTAACCATTGATTTGAGTCTCTGTGATCCGGGAAGGAGCCCAGTTGCAAGCTGAGAATTGCTTAGTCATGTTGAAGGATAAACTGTAAAAGAAATGCGAAGGCCGGTTTAAGATTCGAGGTCGAGGTGCTCTAAACCGGTGTTCAACCGGGAAATTTAACCAGGACAAATTTGAAAGTTGAACCGGATATTGCTATGCAAGTCAGAATGGCGGTTTAAGTGAGGGCTATTGATATCCGGCGGATTACTAATTACTAAAAGTTAAACCGCCCTTAAACAGAAGAGGCAGAGCTGAAATTTACCAAGTGTTTACAGAAACAGGTTTCACAATATGACAGTATAATTTTGGATCTATCGTGGTTCAATAAAGAAAATTTATCTGAAGCCCTACAATGGCGCCAAGAGGAACAGAGAAGGTCCAGATGCAGTTTTTTCGAGGAACAGCAAGGCGTTATGGTGCGACAGACTAAAGCTATGAATCTACCGCAATCAAACCTAACTAAGATTCAGTAGAGATGCCAAGGGGAAAGTGGATAAGTATTGACGAACGTCGATGAACAGGGAAGAACAAGAAGCTCTAATGGAGATCTAGGGTTACGCGAAGAAGGATTACCAGGGCCACACAACAGCAGAGGAGGGTCCCAGGAGCTCTGGTACAAATAGGGTGATGCAGCGGCCTAGGTCGGTGCAGATTCGAGGACCAACAGCGGCGGTGGCGGCGCTGGAGTTCTTCGGGTCGTGAGGAGGAAGACGAGAGGCAAGGGGGGGAAATGGGAAGACCCCCCGGCCCTATTTATACAGCCAAGAGGATGAAATGGCAGGCGCGAAAATCGAGGGGCCTGAAGCGGCAAAAGAGGATACAGCTGTCGCCTCGATCTTCGAGAGCAGTTAATGAAGGGTATCTTTTTATGCAGAGATGACATCATGACGATTTACTGCAGTGACATAAGATGACGTCACAGCGGTTCATCGAGGTTTACAGGGAAAAGACAACATGGCAGTTTACGGAGAATCATTACAAGATGTTCATGGAATTTTCTAAGTGTTGAAGATTAACATGAACAGGTTCAAATCAATCTGGGGCCTAATGTTGAGGATATAACCACTGAGTGTAAACCACCCAGGAGGGGCCGGTTCATGCTCAGTTATACTGAAGCCCATGAAGATAAAGAGGATGGCGTTTTTCTTGATGAAGTTTAGAGGCCCAGAGCCCAGAGGCGGATTAGGGCCCATAGTGGTAAACCGCCATAGTTGTATTCTTGTACTGTAAGTTAGGGAAAGGGAGAGACCGAGCGGAACACTTGTATGAGTCGGCCTCGGGACTCTGTAAACTGGCTAGTCATCAACCTGTGTATATAAAGGGACGACCCGGCGGCGGTTCAGGGACAACAGACAACAACTCGAGACTCAGGCAAAGCGTATTTGCTCCCTGGTCATCGAAACCCCAATGATTCCATCACAACTAGACGTAGGCTTTTACCTTCATCGAAGGGGCCGAACTAGTATAAACTCTTGTGTCCCTTGTCCAGTTTAACCCCTTCATGCTAATCTCGTTGCGATGGCTCCACGACTAAGTCCTTCCGCTAGGACATCTGACGTGATATTTCCACGACACTCATCGATGCCGTCCTCACGCCGGCCGCGGACCTCGTCTTCTCCGCTGCCGCCGTAGGCGTCTTCCGTCGCCAAGTTAGGGCATGAAGATTGAACTGCTCGGCCTCCAACTCCATTATGTCTAGCAGTTCTTCGTGTGGTAACTAAAACTCACTTTTTACTGCCTTTTTGATCTGATAGATTCATCCTTCTCTACCAAAAGTGGTTTCTCTGCATACAAAGTTGAATCTATCCTGTTCTGCATCTCATATTATGCCTAGTATATTCACTTATGCTTCACTACAAGTTAGATTTCTCACTTGTACCTATTCTTGGATTCGTACAAATCTAGAACCAACTCACAACAAAGAAGTGAATGTCTTCGCGTTATGAGGTCAATGTCTTCAAACTGATTTATCTTCAAAATCTTCTGAGAATGCATATGACCTCTTCTCCTTCCCTCGCGCCTCTAATGCTGTCACAGGTACATGTCCGTGGGAGAATCCCTTGGTTCTCATAGTGTGCATTCATTTGCAGAATTCTTACAGAATCACATAAATTCTCCTGAAGTCAGTTCCCGTCTGACCAGCCATCGGAAGCCTTTGCAAGTTCTGAAGCCATTCAGTTTAAGCTTCATGGCAACTGAAAAGTCAGCTAGAAAGGACGGTAGACAGCACCGTGGGAAAACATCCAAAGATTTGCCTCCAGATCTGCATGAAATGTACAAGACAGACCCTGAAGAAACCTATGGTGAACACAAAACTCAAATCCAATGGATTCGAAGATATTGGGCTAAGGAATGGTTTAAGTACAGATTTGTCACGGCTGAGTATGCTGAGAAGAATGCCATCAAGCAACCCTGGGGAGATATGTTATACAAAAATCTTCAACCCCAGTCCCTGTATGAAGCTATTGATCAAGACTTCTACCCGTGCATGGTTCGCGGACCACAACCAGAGAATGCTGACCCATCTTCTCTGCTATGGTGTCATGAAGACAATCTGTTCAAGCGCAACTTCAAGTTTGCCAAGGATTCTGCTGTAAAGAACAAGAAGGCATTTGGACTCGACTTCAACCCCGGTCCATCTGCTCCTCGGGCTGATGGCACCCGTGAAGCCAATGAAAACAGAATCCGCCCCTTCTACAACCTCGAAGGCCTCATCACTTACATTACAGTTCAAGGGGCTGTTGTGGATCACTCAGCTGATGACGCAGATTCTGATGAAGCGCCAGCTCCTCCTAAGCCACCGAAGCAGAAGAAAACTAAGGCTTCAAAACCCTCTATCGCACCAAAAGCTTCACGTGTGAAGCCATTGGCAACTGCCCCTCCTGCATCAAGTATGCAATATGAAGACCTCTCTCGCGTCTCCAAGAAGACCGAGAAGTCTATACAGAAGAAGAAGCCCATCCCGAGTTCTAGTCAAGCATTGACCCCAGCTGCTGTTCTGAGGAACGAGAATGAAGCCATTGATAAGTCAAGTGACGATGATCTTGGTGAAGATACTCTTGAGCTGCTGATAAAGAGCAAACAAGAGGCGGAAATCTTCAACGATTTGCCCCTCTTTGATGTGGACATCCTAAACAACTTCATTGATGAGTGGTTTGCCAATCCGGATCTCAGCATTGATGATCTTCAACTTCCCATTGGCATCAATGTCGCTTTCCACAGTGCCATTGCAAATGAGCTAGCTCTGGCTCAGAAGATAGTCGAGCTCAAGAACAAGATTGACTATGAAAAGGCTCAATTCAAGAAGCATATGGCCAAGCTCAATGTCACTGATGTTCATAACTTCAAGAAGCTGCTGCATGATCTCAAGGAAGCGTTTCACAAGAAACGTGAAGAGGCAAAAGGTTCAAGAGAGCGAATGAAACACCTTGCTGCCAAATGTGTTTAGGCTCACAATGAAGCTGAAAAGTGCAAGGCTCTTGGGCGTCCAGGCATCGACCCCAAGATGGCTGCCAAAAAGAAGAAGCCAACTGTGGCCCAAGCTGAGGCGTCAAGACAGGAAGCACCTCACATTGTCTTCCCTGCCAGCATGATAGGCACGAAGCCTAAGTTCCCCATAGTGGCTTCAGAACTGAAGAAGACAAGAGCAGCCGAGGCCGAAGCCAGAAAAGGCAAGAACAAAAATGCCTCTGATGATGCTCCACTGACCAAGAAGCGGAAGACAAAGTCTTTAAAGAAGAATCAGGCTGCTCTTTCAGAGCTCCTTCTTGTCGAACCCCTCTTAGTTGCTCGTCCTGCATCCCCCCACCAAACCGTCAGCTAGTACTTCACGAGCCGGCTTTCACAGAGGCTCCTGAAGCTAAAGAAGATCCAGCTGTTCACCCCACCGTAGCTGAAGACATTGGTCCCCAAGACAATGTTGACGATGATGTAGTTCTTTCTTAGATCGAGCACCAAAAGGTATCACCGCCTGTTCTCACGAACAACGAAATCATCAGGATGCATCGTGGGCTGATCGCCCCCAACCAGGAACTCCAAGTCAAAGTTCACCAAGTACTCCCCCACCTCAAGTCACCAATCCGGTGCTTGATGATGACGACTATGTGGTCCATCCAACTCCCACTCCAAGAGTGACGCATGCATTCTGTAGGCTTCACAAAGGACCAAGGCCACAAGTTTCTATGTCGAGCGTCCCAGCAGGAGTAGTGCAACCCACCTCAATAGCACGTCAAGTGTTTCCTAAAGCCACTCCTACTGTGAATGTCTCTGTGTCTAAAGCTAAGGCTGCTGAAGACATACCGGCTGCATCAGCCGATGAGAATCAAGAACCCCGTGAAGAAGAAGAGCTTGTTGTCACACCCCCACCAATCAAGAAAATGTTCTCGAGGAGAACATGTCTGGCCCGACCCTCCAGCTACTCAAGTGGAGGTTGAAAATACTGAGGCGGCCACCAACAACACTACTGAAGCCAATGATGTTGTCATGGCTGAAGCTAATGTGGCGCCTCCGTGAACACGGTGTCTGAAGCCAATGACACACCTACAACCAATGTGCAGTCTGAAGCCCTTGTAAATGCCACTGCTCTTGTACCGCCTCCAAGGCCTCACACCATTGAGCAAGCATTTTATCAAGGCGAGCTTGTCACTATTAGATGGCCTATTCTGGTTCCTCCACCTGCTCCCGGACCTCAATTTGATTATCATGTGGAGCACAGGCCCCAGGGTCAGAAGCCAAAACCAAGGCTGCCCAGGTTTCCAGGTACTGCATCTGCACCAGGATCGTTCAATGCAAATGGCTTCATTGAACACAACGCCTTCTTTGATAGTGCCAAGAACACATATTCAAGGCCAAGAATTTCATCTGATCGGTTCTGGAGCTATCAGCAGCGTAGTTATTATTCTTGGGTCTTATACAATCAAGGGCGCATTTTTCCTCATATGCGTCTAGACTGCGAAGCCATTGCTGGACTGCCCTGCTTGGAAGAAGCCCTAGACTGCTTCATAGATGCTGGCCTTCTGCAGTTTGTGACCGACAAGGAAAATTGGAATGAAGAGCTTCTACTACAATTCTATGCTACACTTCACATTCGTGGCTACAACAGGGATACCAAAACTTGGGTCCTTGAGTCAATGACAGGCAATGTCCATCATGAAGCCAAAGCTCTTGATCTCATTGAGCTTACTGGCCTACCCACTCCAGGTGAACTTTATGAACCTGGTTGTCAGCTTCACCACAATGCCTTAGAAAGCATATTACAAAAGCCATAGTCCAACATGAGCCAAATGCCGAGTATGACGAAGCCTCTGCCACAAGATGCTGAATATCCTAAGGACTTCTTTGTTGAATACCTAGAGTATCTGCCCCGCACCATCTATCACATTATCAGGCAAACTCTATGGCCCATCAAAGGACATTCTTCTGCAGCAAAGCTTGAAGGCTCGATGAAGATATTGGTCTTCTATATTCTCAATGGCATCAGCTTCAATGCTCAGGATTTCTTCATTCGACAACTTGCTGCATCTGGCTCAGATATATTTGGTCTGAAGTTCTATGCTCCATGGGTAATGCGACTTATCAAGCTTCACTCTGTCGTCAACTATCAACCCTCTGCACGCAACCATCTCATATACCCAAAGCCTGCCAAGGAGGCAATTTATCTTCATATTGTCGATCATCAAAGTTTCTCTCAACATGTTGAAGGAGTTCATGCTGCCACTCGTGTTTATCCTTTGGCTGGAAATACACGTGCACCTCATCATGCCCATACTGAAGCCACTGAAAGCACTATTACTCAAAGGCCTCGGAAGAGATCTCATGTGCTCAATGACCGAGACCTTCTTGTGGCTTTGCATCAGAAACAGGATAAGCATCATTACTGGCTCAAGCGTAAAATGCAAAGTCTCATGATTGATGTTAATCGCATTCGCAATCTAGCCACCAAGAATGCATTTGTCACTCATGAAACCTGTCGGCGGTCGTGGAAGAGTCTGACACTACTCAGTTCTGAAGATGATCTTCAACAAGATGGCTTCACAGAGAGATTCAAATTTGATTCCACTCCTCCCAGGAACACTGTCTTGCGTCGGACTCCTTCACTCGAAGACTCTGAGTACTCCTCCTCAGCGGCAACTGTCAATGCCAGAGTCATCGATGATGAAGATGATGCTACTTCACCAACTACCACTTCGGCACGTATCGACACTGCACCAGGCCCCTCTGCACCACCAAACTCCAACGTCGACCCTTCTCCTTCTGGGAACGAATAGATGCTCTATGTCTTCACACCTTTTTGGTCATTACTGATGAAAGGGGGAGAAGCATATGAGTTGATAGTCTTCAAGCGGGTCCTTATGGGTGGTTGCATTACTTTTGCCAAGTCTTACAACTCTCGTTTTTGATACTTTTGGTTCTCTGAGTTGTAACACTTAAACTTGATGGTCGTCTGCTACTTTATCTGCTATTCTGTGATGCGATGATAAATCCAACATGAAGTCATTCTGCAGACGTCCATTTGTCATTATGCATATCATTATCTTTGTTACTTCTTATGTGCATAATGCATTGTATTCACACTTTGATGATGGCCCCCACAAAGCAAAACCTGCCATTTGCATTTCCATTCAAATGCAAATCATATATATGCACATCTTCAGGGGGAGCCTCGTCTTATGTATGAAGACAATACTCACAACACTAAACTTTCACATACTTTTATCCCCGTTGAAAACTTCAACCAGTTTATCATCAATCACCAAAAAGGGGGAGATTGTAAGTGCATCTAGTGCCAACCCTAGTTGGTTTTGGAGTATTGACGACAAACTTGGTTGAGGGACTAATGTGTTTGTGAGAATTGCGGGATAACACAGGTAGTAGTCCCATATTGATTCGGTTTACCTACCAGAGATGACCCCTAAAAATGTGTGAAGACATTGAAGACAATGGTGGTCTGTGAAGACATTCACATTGAAGACTATGACAGGAGAAGACATCGCGTGAAGACTATGGAATGCGAAGACATAGTGGTTTCGTAGTTTCCTTTTCTTCTTTGTTGGGTCATAGGAACCACCGTACTGTTAAGTGGGGGTCTAAGTGAACAAAGTCAGAGTAACTGATGTGATGCTCAACCAAATCCTATGTCTTCGAGCAAAGACAATGAGAGCAAATCTTATCCATAGGTGGATGAGTCAGCTTTACTTGTAGCCCAAGTCAAGCTGTCGCGTGTGTTTGAAATCTAACCATTGGACATGTGTCAATTCCTTAGTGACCCAGGGTCATTTTGGACAAATTAGGTCGGATTGCCTCCTGGCTATAAATAGCCCACCCCCTCCACCATAAATTGGTGGCTGCTCAGAGTTAGTGCACGGCTTTTGTCGTTGAGAGCAACCCACCTCCGAACCCTTTGAGAGAGAATCCTTGCGAGGACAAAGCCCAAAACACCCAGAGCCAAAGAGTGTTAGGCATCACTGAAGTCTTTCTGTCCGCGTGATCTGAAGACTTATTACACTTGAGGACTGTGAATCCTCCAGCCAGTTAGGCGTCGCGTTCTGAGCATCCAAGAGTCATTGTGGATTGCCGATGAACAAAGTCTGTGAAGGTTTGGAAGTCTCCCTTGAAGACTTACCAGAGTGATTGGGCGAGGACTAAGTGTTCTTAGCTCAAGGGGAATAAGGTGAAGACGCGGTCTTCTGAGTTAAATCTCAGCCTCCCTAACCAGACGTACAGTTGTCACAGCAACTGGAACTGGTCGAAGAAATCCCTTGTGCTCTCCGAGCAACTGGTTCTATCCTTCCTCTCTTGCCTTACTTACAGTTTGTCTTTGTGAAGTCTTTGCTACTGCCTTATCTGTTTTGATTTCACTGTGTGAAGAATGTTGTATGTTTTGCTTCATACTATCTTCCATCCTGATCCATTCTACCTAGCTGCTTATAGTCTTCGTGCTTTCACTTCATTCCTTACATGACTATGGCTTGTCTAGTGTAGTCTACCTTCCGCTGCATATCAATAGGTTCATTTCTATCATATGTCTTCGAAACATCCATGTTTTGAAGACTTTCATAAAAATTGCCTATTCACCCCCTCCCCCTCTAGTCGAATACTAGCACTTTCAGGTCGCCTTCTCCTTGTCATCCATAAGTTTGTGGATGAGAGCTGTCGCCTTGTCCAGTGCGTCATTGCTCAGCTTCGCCCAGTCGGCGATGTCCTCAGCAGGCCTGTTAGAGGCATATGCCGGCCGGTCGGCCCTGGGATGACTCCGCTTCTCAGAGCCCTCGTGTGCCTGCTCGCCCCCGGGACAAGTGCATTTGTTAGAGCTCTCGCCTGCCCCTGTGGCAGCCGCGAGGTGTCTATACCTCTCTTTTGCTTCCGCAGCCCCTGTCAAAGCTCCTTGGTTGTTTTTCCATCTAGAGCTTCCCCCACGGGCCATGGCAGACCCAAGCACAGAGAAGAATGGCTTGTTCTGTTGGATGATGATGAGGATGAATGTGCAGCGATTCCCGAGCACACAGGCGTACTAATTTAAAGACGACTGGATGATTCGTCTACTCCAGCCGCGTATTTTGATTCGACGTGTATCCCGACGATAGGACGTCAGAGCATTTGGTGTTTCCATGGGGACTTGGGAAATGGAAGTGTGCATGCATGCTTTGATAAGTACTTGGGAGTTGTAAACTTCTATTGGTCAACACGCGTGGGGTAGTTTCTCCCATAGCTAACAAGTACGCGGTGGGCAACCAAAAAACCCTTTATAGACGCCTTCTCCCAATGCGTGTAATCAACTTTTGTAGCAGCAGTTTCGTAGAACAGCAGTGAAACACTCGTGTATGGAGTACAAATGGTTAGTACATAGGTTGTAGTGCCAGCGTGTTCCTTGCAGGCTGGAATAATTACAACGACAGTTAAGCAAGCGTCTATTGAGTATCAATGGTTATATAAGTTGCACTAGTAGCATCTATCTTGCAGGCGTGAATAACTACAAGTGTGGACGTTATAGTCTCTGAAACAGGCGTCCATGGGGTGCTAATGGATACACGAACCTAAGTTGTTATTGTCTCTGAAATGTTCGGAAAGCTCCAGAAGCACTAGTTTGAAGTTGTATTAGTTCATGAGATCTGCTTCGGTACAACCCCCCTCCCCTTAACGTATAAGGGCATTTTGGGCATACGGTGCTTAACGTATCCCACGCCGTATGCGGCGTGCCCATACATGTAGAGCCGAGCGCACGACTCGAGCCGATACGGCCGGCTCGCAACTACCCTCTCCCCGTCGCGCGAAAAAAAAACCACGACATGCGCTGATCACGCGGCCCATTCCAACGTCGCCCCGCCCCGCTGATCGCCGCCCTTACCCGCCGATAGCCGCCTTTCCCCGCCGATCTAGCCGTGATCACGCTGCCAATTCCAACGTCTTCCCGTTCGGCCGATTGCCGCCTTCTCCCTGTCTTCACCCGGGATCTGGCTGGCGCGGACAGATCTTGGAGTCGCCCGTCGTACGTGATGTCGCCTTCGTGCAGGTCGTCGCGGTGACGTGGCCTACGTGGACGCCGTCGCCGCCCACAAATCCGTGATCAACCTCTCCGGGAAAGTCCTCGCCGTCCGCAGCCACGCCAGGCCGGCCGAAGTGCACGTGCATGCCATGTAAGCCTTCTAGTTTGTCAAAAAAAATGAATTTGTAAATAATTATGTGCAATCACTTGTTAGATAAGAATTTCTCATTTGTATGATCGTAGTACATTTAATTTGATTTAAAATTGATAGATCAATTTTTATTATAATATTGCAGTGTTGGTTGAGAGATCATTTAATGGATAAAGAAACTGGATTTACGGATCTGTTTTTGGACACGAGTGAGTGGGATGGTAGCGATAGTGTTGATCGTACGAATGGTAATGATAGTAGAGATGATGATGATGGCAGCGACAATGAATCCTAGTCGTCGTACGATAATTTACCTGAGGAGGATTTTGAAAAGAAGGAGGAGGGTGCTTGTAGTGAAAACATAAGTGTCGTGTACATTCTTTTCGTCGGATGAAGAACCATATGGTACTTACACGTGCATATGATTTTTTTTTATGTGCAGGAGGATATTGACGTTCAGAACGAGGAAAATCATGGTGTTGAATCTTTCGGGGATAACATAAGCCAGGTTCGGTCCAAAATTTAAGATGTCATTGAATAATAAAAAGTTGGTAATGACAACTTACACTTGCTTATGTGGAATATTGTAGGCTAACTTTGATGGTTGGAGTGGTGAAGATGGATATGAGCATGAGGATGGAGCTAATATGGACATTGAGGAAGCTGAAATCCAGCAACGTGCGCTGGAGACACAGTTGAAGGTTATGGGTATGACATTTGCATCACAATGGGAGGCTCACATGTTCTATAATAACTACGCCAAAGACCGTGGATTCAGTATCAGAAAAGATAAGGTGAAACGAGGAAAAGGACATTCAACCACTGTTCGGTATAGGAGATACGTTTGCTCGAGGGCAGGAAAACGTCTCAGTAAATTTTTAAACCCGGAGGGCCGTACCCGTAGGCTAAGACCAGAGACTCGTTGCGAGTGTGGCGCACATTTAGTCGTGAAGTTGGACAAAGGACGTGGAGTTTGGTTCGTGGCAGCTTTTATGGATGATCACAACCATTTGTTGGCTAGACCAGATGAGGTGGTATTTCTGCGGTCACATCGAGTGATGGGAGATCACCAGATAGTTGAGATCTTGGCGATGGAAGGAGCTGGGATCAGAAAGCATATCATCGTTGACAACTTCATTAGCAGGTATGGCTCGTATGATAAGTGTGGGTTTCTGAGACGAGATGTGTACAACCTATGTTGCCGAGAAAAAAAGAAGTTGATTGCGAAGGGTGATGCTAACACGACAATCGGGATTATGAGGAGCAGAAAGGAGAAGGATCCAGAGTTTTTCTTTGAGTACGTGCTCGATAAGGAGGGCCGTTTGAAGAGCATGTTCTGGTGCGATGCACAGTCGCGACGGGACTATCAATTGTATGGAGATGTGATGGTGTTCGACAGCACGTATAAGATGAACAGATATGGTATGCCGTTCATCCCCTTTGTTGGTGTAAACAATCACCGTTGCACCACAGTTTTTGGTTGTGCCATTGTGTCCGACGAGACCGAAGCGACGTACGTGTGGCTGCTCCGGACATTCCTGAAGGCCAATTGTCAGAAAAAGCCAAGGTCAATCATCACAGATGGAGACGCTGCAATGATACGAGCTATTCGGTTGGTTTTGGTTGATGTGTTGCACCATCTCTGCTCATGGCACGTGGAAAAAAACATGCAGAAGCACCTTAATTACAAATCGCTAAGTGAGTTCACGGCACTCTTGTACTACTCCACCTCTCTAGCCAACTTCGAGGCGAGATGGCACGCTTTCGTCCGTAAATGGAAGACTGATAAAACAGAAGAGTGGCTGAGTAGGATGTACAGGAAAAGGAGTCTGTGGGCAGCATCATATCTGTCAGATGGTTTTTTCTGGGTATGCGCAGTAATCAGAGGAGTGAAAGTCTTAACTCTTGTCTGCACCTGCACTTGGACGGTGGTATGACTATTCTTGACCTAGTTGTGCATTATGAGAATTGCATAGTCCAACTACGTGAGAACGAGGCGCATGATGACTGTGTTTCAAATCAGTCATTGCCACCATCAGTCACAGAATATAAGGATATTGAGAAGCATGCTGCCGAAGTATTCACTCATTCCAATTTTTATATTCTTCAACAAGATCTGAAGAAGATGGGAGAGCTTGAGATTTTTGAGACGCTAGTGGGAGTTGACTGCCACACTTTCATCGTGACATGGAGAAATAACCGGAAATTTCAGTTCAGCGTGAATTATCGAGCTGAAAACTCTGAGAATATGATAGACTGCAGTTGTGGACGAATGCTTCGGAAAGGATTGTCTTGCAAACACATTCTGTATGTGTTGGTTCATCTCAAAATATCTAAAATACATAAGTGTTGCATCCTTAAGAGGATGTTGAAAGTTGCGAGAGGTGGGCTACCTACACAGTGAAAGAGTGACTTGTTTGGCTGGGGTTGGACAGGGGCAGAGCAGCGTGCTCGCTATAGTCAACTCAGTATAACAGGAGCTGAAGCTTTTCATGTTGCTTCAAATGATCCATTCGTCTATGATGAGTTGATGCAGTGTTTGCAGAATATAATAGCGAAGAAAAAGGTCCCTGATGATGATGCTGTTGGTAGTAGAAGAAATGTGCATGAGGAGCCACGTCAGCCGGAACAACATGTTGATGTCATAGGTGATCCCGTGAAAGTTTCCACGAAGGGCGCCACTAAACAGAGCAGGACAGGGTGGGTAAAGAAAGATCCAAATGTTACAAAAAATGGCCAAAATTATTTTCTGAGAAAAAACCCGGTCCACTTTGTGGCATTTGTAAGACAGAGGGCCATAGATGGCAAACTTGCCCTGAGAATGAAAAGTAAGTTTTTCATTATTTTAATTATTTTTTGGTTCTCTCTTCACAATTGTCTGATGAGTTGTTTACAATTTGTTATGTGGGAACCGGGCATAAAGATGAAGTATTCATAATCAATTGAAGGCACTGGCAATTTCAATTTATTTGTTTAAGAATAAGAGACATGGCACTTTGAGTTTATTGTTTAATCCACCTTGTTCGATGAACGTCATTAGCACTTTCAGTTTATTTTTTTAAGAATAATAGACATAGCACTTTGAGTTAATGTTTATGCCACCTTGTTCAATTTTATGAGACATGCGATTCATATGAAGACATGCGATTTATATTATTATGTGTGAAACATATTATATTTGTATGAATGTGTTACTGCTGTCATGACTTAGTCAACTTATGAACATTTTTGAAATTTAATGTATGTGACAATTTTTTTAAAAAAAAGCCCCAGCCGTGGTCGGGCGCGCGCACGGACAGTAAACTACAACGCCTTCTGGCGAGGCCTTTCGGCCGACGAGCGGGGAGGCCAAGGCGCAGAACAGGGCATTCATTAATTATCTGTAGCGACTTTGTGAGAAGGCGAAGACGCGGGTATGTAAACCGGTCGGCGCGTGTCTCCGCGGGCGAGGTGGGACTAAACCTACTTGGCACAACGCGCCAGCGTCCGTAGCCGCACACGAACAGGATCGGCCCACGCGCCCGGCGCGCGTCGTTTATGGCCGACAGACTGCCCTCGGGATCGTTGCATGTGCCCGCTGGCTGGGGCGGGACAAGACGTGTGCCAACGGGCGCGCGGCTGTCGGTCGACCGGCTGCTGGGCCAGCAGACCCGCGCGTGCCGCACGGCGAATGGCACCAGCCCGCACTAGCTGGACTTCGCGGGCCCGCCACTGCCTCGGCTGTCGGCCACCGCACGGGCTAGAATATTTGTCGGATCCAGCGCCGCTGCTGCCACCAGAATCGACGTGGGAAATTGTGCAGGTTTTATCCACATCGCACCAACTCAGGACGGTGGGCATATTTTTTAATAAAAAATGACCGCCGCGAGTAGGAACAA
This sequence comes from Triticum timopheevii, assembly GCA_963921465.1. Taxonomy (NCBI): domain Eukaryota; kingdom Viridiplantae; phylum Streptophyta; class Magnoliopsida; order Poales; family Poaceae; genus Triticum; species Triticum timopheevii. The sequence goes on from OY997264.1 coordinate 363,735,146, forward strand.
CAACGACGGTACATGTAATATCGCAGAGGCAAACTGATACATTTTAGGACAGAAAAAATATTACTTGCCCACACGCATTTAAATGTGTAGTGTCTCACGAAAGCAATAAATAAAACGTGAAAAGCTGTCGAAATCTATCCTAGTGCCATGTCGCATTACAATCGATCAAAGTATCCAACAACGGTAGGGAAACCTTCTACGGGACTAAAACCCTACCAATGCTAATACCTACACCTTATCCATGATTTTAACAATTTTCATCTTCACTTTCTCTAATCTGTTGACCTCAGAAAAAATGATTTCTGCGACAATACGTGGCCTTGACTCATTAATCCCTTGCTGATCAAATTCATGTGTCCAGCGATCTCCGTCCCAGTATTTTATGCACCACATCATAAAAAGTCCACAAGACACTCTGCAATAAACATATGTGATCAGCTTAGGATATAACATGCACTTTCTTGTACTCATTTAACTTACCCATCATGTTGTCTTAGCATTTTATACTCATTAATTGGCCACGATGAGACATCTGGAAAAATTTTTGATTCAAGAATAGAGTTGGCCTCCATAATATCCTTAGAAATTTCAGCTCTCTGAAACAAATTAACAAACCAGAATTTAATGTATGACTCAATAATTTTCTGAATGCGAGTGTGAAAATTATGGCGTACCAGGGTGGCAATCATATTGCGAATTCTTTGGCTAATTGCGCCTTTAGAATTTGAGTCAAGAACTTGAAACTCCTCCTTGACGGTGTGCATCACTATGGTTATCCAATGATTATCATTAAAGTGCATAGGAAAATACGCCTATATAATAATCAAATGATGTTAGTGCAATTAAATAGTAATGACTAACAAAAACCAATAAATATGAAAGGAATACCTTGTCCCGTCTGAAATACTCATCCATTACTCTTGCGAGGACTTTTGATTTCTTTGTAACTTGTTCTGAATCTAAATCATTAATTGACTTGGTCTTTCCCCTAGCCCTACCCAACATAAATTTGGGGAACCACGTTGTTGATATGAAACGGTCAAAGAAATCACGGTGTTGTAGGTGTTTACAATATGCATTGATTATCTGCATACATAAACAAAAAAATTCTATCAACTTGTGAAGTACAAATGATAGTTTTGTTAAAACCAAACTCATACTTACAGCGCCATTCAACCATTTAAACGTCAGGACATCGTGAAGCATAGCTGGCGTGCATATGTCCCCATCTGGTGGCGGCATATCGACCACGGTTCGGTGTGCATGCTTCCTTGTCGATGCGAGAGTCTCAACAAAAACTCTGGCTGCCTCTATGTGATCCGGAGTCATATTAAGGGAACTTGCCAGAATTGAATGTGGTGACGATGCAAACAGATCTAAAACAATGCAGCTACAGTCGTTAAAAATAATAAAAAAATTACATAACGCGTGAATGAATTATAAAGTAGTACTTGACTTACTTTTTTTAACACGTTTCTTGCGGGTAATGAGAAGGTCGTACGGGGATTGAAAATATTTCGACGGATTTCGTTTGCGTTTACCTTCATTGTCCTGACTGCCTTCACCATTACCTATGTTGCTCTTTGCCGGGAAACTCTCAGACATGTCTTCAGACTTTGTTGGTGACAAACCACCCATAGACTCACCAGAAATATCAGCATTCTGCGGGGTTCGGGACATGGACGGAAACTCTTTTGTATGTACAGTTGATGACGAACATGGAGACTTTCCATTATCGTCTATAATGAAAGGATCAGTAGCGTCACCTTTACCCGGTGTCGTCACCGGAGCACCCGTGTCATCAACGGGCACGTAGGTATCATTGAAACCCGTGAAAGATGTTACTAGCTCCACGTCGGTAGGTGAATCAATATCTGGCCAATATTTTGATGACTTGTACTGGCCATTCTCCATCCCAACTCCTTCACCTACATTATCAAATTCGTCATTGGTGTCCCCTCTTATTGGGTTTGTACAGCACACCTTCCGTGTTCAACTTTTCCATTACCATCTACAAACACAAATGAAACACGAACAACTAAAACATGTTTAATATAACTTCTAAATTACCTGTGCACATCTTTCGGGTATATTGAGAACCTCCTTGTGAAGCAGCTTTATGTATGTCATCACAAGATGCATACTGTTAGTAGTGTTCGGTGAAACCCCTGACGTGCTTGGCTTTCTACTCCTGCCACCACCTTTCCGTTTAGGCTTCTTAGTTTCTTCATCTGTGACAGTCCCTTCACGTGCTACCTTAGCACGTCTATACTCTTCGCTAACGCAGTTTTCAAGCTGTACAACAAAAAAATAAATAAATTAAATAACAACTATAGTTAATTACTATGTGCAACCAATAAGAACTATACTTATTGACTTACATTGCCGGTGCCACGCCCATGCATGTTGTCATAGTCGTCTCTCTTTTTCCCTTCCGTTTCTGTCCAGTTAACCATTATTGGGTATTCACGAGACAAAGGATCAAATGTATCCACACCAATTGGCTCAACTTTTCCCCAGTATATATACTGCATGATAGTAAACACAACTAGTCAAACACATAGATCACATAAAAATTATATGTACATACAACTATTACGAAATGACTTGTACCTGAAGAAGAGCCAAGTTCCCGATAGGCCACTTGAATTTTTCAAGATCTTCGACCGATTTTTTTAATAGCATCCATGCACACCCGCAACGTGAAATCGTTCCAATTGTATGACTTGATAGCGTTCACGTCCTCCACCATTTTGTAATAACGATAAGGAACAAACTTGGTGGATTGTGGTGCTAAGACTGTACCCATAAGAACCAGTACGGCCCTTCTCACAAAATCATCATCATATGACTGAGTATCAACAATATTTTTTATCAACTCATCGATGAGGATTAGGCCTGTTCTTTTGTCTAGAAACCGATTCGGAACAAATTTTTTGGCATCTAGTTGTACTGTTGCTATCATGCTACTGACATCATCACCCTCGTTACGTAGCCCGAATATGTCGTAAACATCTTCATTAAGCACACTGATGCCATCAGTATTTGGCAGAATAATAAATCGCTTTCTAGTACTGTTATACGTTGTAATCATAAATTCCAATAAATTTTTCCTCATTTTCACGGAAGGAATTCTCAGCATACAGTCCAAATTTGTGCCACGTAGCATCATGTGCTGTCTGGGTGTGAATTTTCCCACCAATTCGCACCACTTCTCAACCGAGTAGTACACATCTCCCAATTCTTGCATTCTAAATAAGATGCTAGTTATCTAACTAGTTATGATATTCAAAAAATATTACATATGGTTTAATACCATACCTTCCGGTGTCTCGACGAGCACCGGCAGCCCCGTTGCCAAACCCCACCCGGTGTGGGTTAGTCGTGGCAGCCGCGCGCCCTCTGCCCACACGAGCGCGATGGCCGACGGCCCGTCCTAGGGTTTAGGGTGCCGGCGAATTTGCCGAGACGGCACGGCCGGGCCTGAGATCCAAGTCGCGTGCGCAGATGACGGATTGTATGGCCGCCGTCAGGCCGGCAGGGAAGGGAGTTTGGACGGCCACGGCGGTGCGACCGTCGGATCGGGGACGGGTGAGGACGTGCGTGGAGGCGGCGGGGCTAGGCGGTCCTGGGGCTAGGTAATGGCGGCTTGGTTTCCATGCCATGCACGCACGTACGGCGTCATCGATGTGGTCACGCCATAGTGGGCCACTTGGCCCGTCCCGTAAAACTACCGCCGGCTGGCCCACGATGCATTTATTAAAAACATGCATTGTAGTTTAATACCACATCGCTAAGCCGGCGCGCCGTTGACTCCCTTATATAATTTTCTTTCGGTCAATGCACAAACATCTCGGTCTGTGGGACTCTATTTGGAGGATATGCAGGATCGATGTGAGTCTTCACCTGCTGAGAGCTTGTGAAGGTTCACATGGATCATGCATATTCTTCAACAAGAGAGCCATTATCTTTGATGTTTTTTTAACGTCAGAAATTATTAATGCATTTTTTAATGCAACCATTTTAACGTTAGCCGGTGGACCCCAAACTTTTTGGACACGCACCCATCGCCAGGTCCATCATGCGTGCAAGTTTTCATAATTTTCCGGCACCGTATAAATTTCCTTTGGTTTTCTTAGTGAAACGCACCGAAAACACTGACCGGGCATGACGCAACGTGCGTATGGTGTTCGAATTCGTTCAACTCTTGCGTGGGGCCCTAAGATGGGCATGCCCACTGCCTCCCAAAATTGGGTCACGTTTCGTGCATGCCACCTCGTACCACCAACACAACCGGCACTGATCTGATATGGCCGATGTCAGCCCCGTACTGCGTTCTCTTTTCTGACTCAGCCGGTGGACCCCAAACTTTTTGGACATGCACCCATCGCCAGGTCCATCATGCGTGCAAGTTTTCATAATTTTCCGGCACCGTATGAATTTCCTATGGTTTTCTTCGTGAAACACACCGAAAACACTGACCGGGCGTGACGCAACGTGCGTATGGTGTCCGAATTCGTTCAACTCTTGCGTGGGGCCCTAAGATGGGCATGCCCACTGCCTCCCAAAATTGGGTCACGTTTCGTGCATGCCACCTCTTACCACCAACACAACCGGCACTGATCTGGTATGGCCGATGTCAGCCCCTTACTACGTTCTCTTTTCTTACTCAGCCGGTGGACCCCAAACTTTTTGGACACGCACCCATCGCCAGGTCCATCATGCGTGCAAGTTTTCATAATTTTCCGACACCGTATGAATTTCCTATGGTTTTCTTCGTGAAACGCACCGAAAACACTGACCGGGACTGACGCAACGTGCGTATGGTGTCCGAATTCGTTCAACTCTTGCGTGGGGCCCTAAGATGGGTATGCCCACTGCTTACCAAAATTGGGTCACATTTCGTGCATGCCACCTTGTACCACCAACACAACCGGCACTGATCTGATATGGCCGATGTCAGCCCCGTACTGCGTTCTCTTTTCTGACTCAGCCGGTGGACCCCAAACTTTTTGGACACGCACTCATCGCCAGGTCCATCATGCGTGCAAGTTTTCATAATTTTCCGGCACCGTATAAATTTCCTATGGTTTTCTTCGTGAAACGCACCGAAAACACTGACCGGGCGTGACGCAACGTGCGTATGGTGTCCGAATTCGTTCAACTCTTGTGTGGGGCCCTAAGATGGGCATGCCCACTGCCTCCCAAAATTGGGTCACGTTTCGTGCATGCCACCTCGTACCACCAATACAACCGACACTGATCTGATATGAACGTTTCGTGCACTCATTATTATTATGAAAAAACAATTAGTCATTAATGCAATACACATTACAGTACTAAACTTTGCACATATTTTAATTATTTTTAGACATTAATTAACATTACATAAATATTAAAAATAGTGATGCAAAAAACTCAGAATTTTTTTAGTAACTAATTATAAAGAACTTACTATTTTTTTCTATAAAGTGATGCAAAAAATAGTGATGCAAAAAAATAGTGATGCGCCCCTCCCACCTTCCCCCGCGCCGTGACTCATAGAAGGCAAAAAAAATAGTGATGCAAAAAAAACAGCCCAACCGTGGTTGTAGGCCGCAGCTGCACGTAATCGGTCCGGCCCGATCAAGCCGGGCGGCGAAAGGGCCGGCCTTTCGGCCCAGCTACAGCCTGCAGCATAGTCAATCGGGGCTGTGGCGGGACGCGGCGGGAATCAGAGGAGTTCAAAAGGGAGGTGGGAGGCAGGTATATAAGGCAGTCGCGGCGTCGTTCGGCGGGTGAGGTGGGACTAAACTTTAGTCCTCACCCCCGCCGACCCTGCCCCCGCACCGCGCGCAGAGTCAATGGGCCGGCCCACGCGCGCCGTCGCGCACTCTCGCTGTGCCGGCCAATGCACGCAGTCCAACTCATAGATTCGGTCGGGCCCACGTCGCTTCTGTCTCACCTCGGCATGCAGCAGCCATTCTAATTTAGTCCCACCTCGGCATCCAAAGGATGTCCAGACCAGTTTATATAGCCGCCTCCGGTAGTCCATGCATGGTCATATCTTATATTGTGATATGGCTTTACTCAACTGCCTGGCAGTACACTGTCTGGCAGTGAACTGCCCGGCAGTAGGTAAAGTCACATCACAGTATTAAATATGTTTATTTTGTCATTTTGTTTATTTTTTTAACTTCAAACGGAAAACAAATCTTTTTAAATATGGTTTTTTTTCTAATCCATCAAACGTCACGACACTTTTTTCACACGTTGCCATCACCGTCCACAGCACCCATGCCAATTCGCATATTTTTCCGGCGCTCGGCGCATTTTCTAGAGTTTTTCAGGTCGAAAATCGCAAAAACACTGCCCGGACGTGACGCAACGTCTGTTTTGTGTCCGTTTTCATTCCAACCTTGCGTGGGGGCCTACGTTGTCTGTGCCCACATGTACGCATACTTTGGTGCAATTGCATGCATGCGATCAAGTAGCCCAGTGCAACCAGCTACCCCTCGGTCTGCCGGGGAGGGGGTTCCCAACTACGGTTTTTTTTTCTATTCCGTTAAACGTCACGACACTTTTTTCACACGTTGCAATCACCATCCACAGCACCCACGCCAATTCGCATATTTTTCCGGCGCTCGGCGCATTTTCTAGGGTTTTCCAGGTCGAAAATCGCAAAAACACTGCCCGGACGTGACGCAACGTCTGTTTTGTGTCCGTTTTCGTTCCAACCTTGCGTGGGGGCCTAAGTTGGCCGTGCCCACATGTACGCACACTTTGGTGCAATTGCATGCATGCGATCAAGTAGCCCCAGTGCAACCAGCTACCTCTCGGTCTGCCGGGGATGGGGTTCCCAACTACGGTTTTTTTCTACTTCGTCAAACGTCACGACACTTTTTTCACACGTTGCCAACACCATCCACAGCACCCACACCAATTCGCATATTTTTCCGGCGCTCGGCGCATTTTCTAGGGTTTTCCAGGTCGAAAATCACAAAAACACTGTCCGGACGTGACGCAACGTCTGTTTTGTGTCTGTTTTCGTTCCAACCTTGCGTGGGGGCCTACGTTGGCCGTGCCCACATGTACGCACACTTTGGTGCAATTGCACGCATGCGATCAAGTAGCCCCATTGCAACCAGCTACCTCTCGGTCTGCCGGGGAGGGGGTTCCCAACTACGGTTTTTTTTCTACTCCGTCAAACGTCACGACACTTTTTCCACACGTTTCCATCACCATCCACAGCACCCACACCAATTCGCATATTTTTCCGGCGCTCGGCGCATTTTCTAGGGTTTTCCAGGTCGAAAATCGCAAAAACACTGCCCGGACGTGACGCGACGTTTGTTTTGTGTCCGTTTTTGTTCCAACCTTGCGTGGGGGCCTACATTGGTTGTGCCCACATGTACGCACACTTTGGTGCAATTGCATGCATGCGATCAAGTAGCCCCAGTGCAACCAGCTACCTCTCGGTCTGCCGGGGAGGGGGTTTCCAACTACGGTTTTTTTCTACTCCGTCAAACGTCACGACACTTTTTCCAGACGTTGCCATCACCATCCACAGCACCCACGCCAATTCACGAATTTTTCCGGTGCTCGGCGCATTTTCTAGGGTTTTCCAATAATGAAAAGCCCTACGTATTGTACAATTGTTAACAAGATTTATGCATTTCAAAATATAAACTGATTATTTTTACCTACAAATTGTAATACAAAAACTCATTATTCTTACTTATAAGTTATAAAAAACAACGCATTGTTATTATGTATAAACACTTAGCAATTAATGCAACACATTGCAGTACTAAACTTTGCATATATGTTAAGTATTTTTAGATGTCAATTAACATTACAAAAATATTAAAAATGTAAGTACTAATGTACAAAAAAAACTGATTAAAATATTCATTACAAACAAACTCTTTATCAATTAATTATCTGAAAACTAATTTTTGTTTTAACAATTAATTATAAAAAACTCATTATTTTTTCCTATAAATTGTAATAAACAACTCATTATTATCATAATAAATGCACTTAACAATTCTATATTACGTATGGATTTTTTATAAAATAACGAAAGGCATAAATACCTAAAATATTTAATACTATTTAAAACAAAAAGTCTTGACTGTCCACGACGGCACAGTGAGAGTGCGCGACGGCGCGCGTGGGCCGGCCCATTGACTCTGCGTGCGGTGCGAGGGCAGGGTCGGCGGGGGTGAGGACTAAAGTTTAGTCCCACCTCGCCCGGCGAAGGACGCCGCGACCGCCTTATATACCTGCCTCCCACCTCCCTTTCGAACTCCTCTGATTCCCGCCGCGTTCTTCCACTGCCCCGATTGACTGTGCTGCAGGCCGTAGCTGGGCCGAAAGGCCGGCCCTTTCGCCGCCCGGCTTGATCGAGCCGGACCGATTAAGCGCAGTTGTGGCCTGCAAGCACATGAGGCAAATTTTTTATCATTGTTTTTTTCCTTCTATAAATTTTTCTTATAATTGTTTTTTTTCTTCTATAAATTTTTCTTATAGTGTTCCACCATTATCAGTAGGACACATGCCAAGTTTTTTGTATTTTTTTATCGCTTTATGAATATTCCATAATTTTTCCGAATATGAGTAAAGGCCCCATGCATGCGTAACCGAGCACTGATTTTTCTCCTAACGTTGAAATGCATGTTTCCGTTTATTTTTTGAAGTTGCACGACTAACATCAAATTAAACATACGGTTTTGTTTTTCCAGATAAGCCATTCCGAGTTCATTCATAATTCAAACTACCTTACATAACACTAAACATAACCGAGCACTGCTCTTACATAACTTAGACCGAAATTTAAATAAAAACCCTAAAACTAGACTACTCGTCGTCGCTGGCGCCGGTGAGGTCGACGACCGGCGCCATACCGCCGGCCTCTCCTTCACGCCGTCGCCGCCATCGTCGCCACCGTCGTCGTCGTCGTCGTCGCTGAAATCCCACCAGTTGTCTTCCCGCGCCTGCTGCTCCTACACCGCCGTGGCCGCCAGCCGCTCTCGTTCCTCACGAGTGGCCGCCGCCGCCGCCTCCTCTGCCGACTGGGCCAGCACCGCAAGTAGCCCCGGCGTGTCGTCGGGGTCTCCGTGTCGCGAGGGCGGCCTGCGCCGGCGGGATCTCGACCAGCGCCGGGTCAGGGGGCGCCTGCTGTGCCGGGGCAGTGGGGGCGGCTGGAGGTGGGCCGTGGCGGTGGCGACCACGGGAAGTGCCGGCCTCGCCGGTAATGTCCCCGACAGTGCGGCCGGCCGCCGCGTCCCTGAACGCGCCGAGGACGATGTCGAAGTTCTTCCCGCTTCAGAACCTGCGCCGGGCCCTCCGGTTGTAGCGGCCGCCAGGGAACGCTAGGAGTTGCTGCCTCATCGGCGGCGGTCCCATGGTGGGGATGCCGTCCGCCCCGATCCGCCACGGCCGCGGCACTTTGGCTGCCGGCGGCACCATCACGTCGTACCGGGCCAGATCCTCCGTGTCGCCGACGGTGAGGCTCAGCGGCCAAACGCCGGTCGGCCACGCGTCCTCGTCGGAGTCACTGGAAGACATTGCCGGCGAGGAGAGGGAGATGGGCGTGCGAGGAGAGGAAGAGAGATGGGCGGGGCGAGGGAGATGGCACGGCCTGCTCAGGGCTGGCGCGGCCTTTTATAGACGGCGGGGGAGGGAGGTGGGCGGGCGAGCCGTCGGTGGCGCGCCCCTCGAGGGAGAGGCGGGCGGCTGGCGGCACGCGCGACAGTGGTGCCGTATGAAAGCGAGGCAGCGGCGGCGTGTGAAGGCGCGACGCGGCAGGCGAGGCATCGGTGGCGTGGGTAGGCGCGGGGACGGCACGCGCGGCAGTCGAAGCGCTGGTGGCGTCTGAAGGCAGGCGGGCGGTCGCCGCAGCGGCGGCAGACGACCGGTCGTGTCAGTTGCCGGCCCGAGGCGGAAGGCGCCCGGTCGCCGCACGCGCGGCAATGGAGGGCACGGACTACGACGGCAGAAGGCTGGCGGCAGGAGATCGGCCGCGAGCAGTCAGCGCCGCAATTAGTGCGCAGTTAACTGCACGACCGCGCCATGACCACACGTACGCCCCCACCGACACGCCCTGCATCTGACATTGTGGGCCCATGGATACTAACGGCTCAGCTCGGCTCGCGTCCTCACGGCTGCCAAGCGGCTCGGCTCGTGCGGCAGCCCCGTATACACAGGCGCGCGGGGGGTATCGGCGTGGACGCGCGGGGGGGAATTTTTTACATAAGACGATCTTGCCCCTGACAGCGAAGGGGTATGGGCAGATCTCAGCCCTTGATGTGTTTAAGGAGGGTATACCGAAGCAGAAGTGTTAGTTCATTACAAGCGCCCGTATGTGCTACAAATCTCTTTAAGGAGCCCCTCGTTACATGCAATGTGTACGCGCCTAAGAGCATGGTTAATAGTATAGCCAACTGTTGGCTATAAGCCATTGTCATGTCAACTATAGCCCATCTTATAGCCAATATGTACAATAGTTGATTAAAAAAGTGTACTATTTTTTTATTATATGTCCCACATTTCACTCTCACAAAGTGCCTAGGAGCACGTGCTGGAGCTGGCTCTTCACCAAGAGCCCGCTTATCTTCTCTCTCCTCTTCTCTTTCCTCCAACTAAGCAAGAATATACTAGTTTATTTCTTATAGCTAGCTTTTTTTTGAGACAATCTCGCCAAGCTTTATTCATGTAACCATAATGTTTACAGGTACAAAAAGAAGATCGCCGGGCTGGCCAAACCAAAAATGGCGGCCAAACCCTAATGACAAAGCATGCTTAGCGAGATTATGAGCCTCTGTATTCGAGACTCTATGCTCGTGAACTATATTACAAGAAGTAAACGAGGTCGAATGGTCTATGATTTCACGAATTATAGCTCCACACTCCGCTGCTGATCCTGTCTTTATACCTTGCACCACATTCTGGCAATCCGATGCCACATGTATTTTCTCCTCATAAAGATCGTTCGCCAAAGCCAAGGCTTCTCGTACTGCCAGAGCCTCAAGAATCTCATGATCCGATATGTTCCGAAATGTTATGCATGATGCTCCCAGAAAAGTACCTTCCGCGTCACGGCACAAAGCCGCAACAGAACCATAGCTTCCAACTTGCATTGGCGTGACAACAGAAACAAAGCCGCAACGAGGGTGGCGCGGCCTGTGGACGTCCCTCCCGGATCTCGTCTTCCGCGACATCGCGCCCGCCCAGGTCGAAGCCGCGCTCGGTGGCTTGGACGGTTCACCTTGGGTGTCGAACACCCTCTACATCAAGATCTCTCGCGGCAACTGTTGCGACGAAGCTGCCTTATCCTCCCTTCTGCACGCCGCGGCCAGGTTCTTGTCGCAGCTGGTCCGATTGAGTTAGTAATACGTCAGGTACATGGAAGCAGAGCTCCCCTGCTTCGAGTGCGTGACAGTGGTACAGATCAGCTCGTATGACGAAATCTGCTTCACATGGCTGCCGGTCAGCGTGTCCCCGGTGGTGGAGACACTTTGGCTCAATGGTTGCAGCGTCATGGACGTCAGCACCCCGGTCACCCTCCGCCCGCTCCTGCGCTTCCTGATGGTGACATCTTCTGCATACGACATCGTGGTCCACTCCGGGTCGCTGTAGAAGCTTGTTCTCAGTAGCGACATGGTATGCAGTAGCATCAACATCGTGACGCCAATGCTTAAGCTGTTGGAAATGGATTTCAAGGCTGGCATGGAGCTCAGCGTCTCCATCTCGGCGCCAATGCTGAAGCTGGTCGAGTGGGAGTGCTCCTTCACAGACTTGTTTCTTGTGCTCGGTTTTTGGCGTCTGGGTAGCATCACGATCTTGAGGCCTAAGTACTGGTGAAAGGAATGCACATGGCCGCAGCTCCGTAGTCCCGTTCATGTCTTCCAGTTGGATATATCGCTCCCTGTATGGGTCTAGTATTTCGTGTTCATACCCAGTCTGCTAAATTTGCATAGTAAGACCTCGATTCCTTTTATGCATGGTATCCTGCTTAATTGTATTGTTTTGCAGAATTATTTGGATGATGAGTCACAGCCTGCAGAAACATGGTATTTGCATGAGAGATGGACAAGCTTCCGGTTACTGACTTCTATGTAGTGAACCTAAATCTTGCATCGCTTGGTCATGTATTAGGAGGACTTGTGTTGTGTCTCTTTCGGTTGCATCAGATTTGTGCCGTGACGAAAACGCTTATCATCGACATTCCAGTTTGACAGGAGGTAATTCTCCCCCGGGCTTCTATCCTGCATCCATACTACATTGCAGTACGTGCTCTTTTCCCTTCTTGAGGGAGGCATAAATAGAAGTAATAGACACATGTTAAATACTACTCTGAAGCATAAATGAAATGCATGCTAACATGTCTTCATCTGGTTCAGGGGATGCGAGCATGCCCAGGAAATTGCCGTTGTGAGGAGCCAAAGAATTGGAGAAGCGAAAGTATCTCATTCAGCCACCTTGAAGAATTGCAGGTCTACGGCTTCAGTGGAGAAGATCATGAACATGATTTCCTAAAGCTGATATTCAGATCCCCGTCAATGCTTAAGATAGTGATTATGGAACTTGTACCTGAGTTTGTAGGTTCCATTAAGGAAATCTATGAGACTTTCTTGGCGAATCCTTGTGTGAACAGTTCTGTTTATGACAGCAAAGGCGCACTGGTTCGGGAACTATCTGATTAGCTTAGAGGATACAACTACTATATTTAGTATCCTTACCTGCTATTTTTGTTAACTTAGAGGACGCAACTCTGTAATCCTTATCCTTGGATGGTATTGTCAGAATTATTACCAACAAAGGCTGTGACATACATTATGTTTTATGTTTCTTGCCTCATTGTACTTTTAGTTCTCAACATAGTCCCAAATTCAGATACATTTAACGGTATACTGAAACTGTGTTCAGTGCCGCTGTCGAGTATGGTACACGCTAGTTCGTTAGGCATATTACGTGCTAGCTCGCATGGTATGGTCGCACGTATGGGTCAGGTGCGACGCTAGTTAACATGGCGTTCAACTTCAGTCGCTATATAAGTTTTTTTTGTCTCTAAAACGTTCGGAAACAACCACTAGTACTATAGTATAGTATACTGATCTATGAAGCAGGATGGATCTTGCAGCTCCACATTCGCTGGCTGTCTTTGGATCTCGGACCAACCATACTCTGGAGCGGCGGGAAGAGCTTTGGCGGCACCGTATCAAGGTCGAGATTGACGGGTGGATAGAGTGTTGCAAAGAGATTGTCATGGCAGAGAGGGATTTTTCGTCCTATCCTGACATCTCCACTTTCCTTGACGCTACACAAGAAGAGATTGACCTTGCTGTCGGCAAAAAAGAAGAGATTCTTCGGGCGCTGCAGGTGGAAGAAGTCAAGCTGAAACACAGGTTGGCTATGCAGATCTTCGCGTCGACCTCTATTGACGAATTAGGTGAGTTGGACATTGATAGTCCTTGGCAGATCATAGGCTAGGCAATAAGGCAAGGGATGTCATCCAAACCTGGTCAAGCTTATCATTGGTGTTTCGTACGCGAAAAAGAGCATGTTCTCATGTACTGGGATGGATCCTGTGATTTTGCACTATGATCCCATGAGCAGTAGTTTATATCTGTGTGCTGTATTAGTTCATTAGAAGCTTGAATCTGTATAATCTGGCGGCCCATACCCTTGGACCATCCAAATCTGTTAGCTGGTGTCTCTCGGCTGTCTTGCCTATTCGCCTGGCGCGACATGTATTCCTTTTGGTGGACCGCGCCAATACACACTTACATGATAGGTGGGCCATGTCCTACGCTGGACTCGCATGTCATACACCAAAAGGCAGGTGCAGTTAGTGAGTTAACATGCGTTCGGTCTCGTCGGTCCGTCTGGCTCATCAATATAGTTTGTTTAACTTCTTTGTTGCAGCTGACATTTGCACCACAGACGCAACGAGCCATCTTGTATACTAAAATTTGTGACGTTTGGGTGAGTAAGGCATGTTCGTTTATGAGACACAAAAATTGGAGGTATTTATATAAGGGAGCAATCATGAGTTATGCATTTTACATCAAGTTTTTGAAAACTTAATCTTTTTTTCATTAAGGTAAATCTTTGATTAGTATGTGTTGGTAGAGAAGTTCATTGCACATGCACGCTTACTAATCTATAATCTATAATACTTAAATAGTTGATCCGCACTAACTCTAATTCTCGGCATGCAACCTTTCACACCATTAAATGTGTCACATCATCATCCACTAAAACTATTTTGTAGCACATTCATAATCCGATTTGATTGTTCCAACTCCAATGATCAAACGTACATGCATACTCTTTGTTCAACACAATTATTTCCGAAAATAATACCTTTTGACTTAGATCATTTCATTCGTACAAAATTATCTAAAATTGGTCTTTAAAATCCCGTAGCAACGCACCACGAAATCACCTACACCCTAGCTTGGAAAACGTTTTTATATATGAGACGGAGGGAGTAGTTGTTAAAACTATCTGAGTTATGTTAGGAACCACGATCTATCACTCTCAATATCTGGTTTACAACAAGATACAAGAATTGGGGATCGGGAGAAGGAGAGAGTTCTTATGAAAGAAGAGGAAAGAGATACAGAGGAGTAGGTAGCCGCCGCAAGACATATGCCAGTCGATGCCCTCTCTCACTCTCTATCTTGTCGTGCACTCTGTTTGGCTCAAGGAAGTGGCAGAGGGGTACCAGATGAACCCAGCAGACCGTGAGCGCCTGGCAGCGCTAGCTCTAGGCACCAACACAGACATCCGATTCACTCTGCGCGATGGAGTTATTGGATACAAGAATCGTATATGGCTGAGCAATAACACACAGATGCAGTCCAAGGTCTTGCACGCCCTTAACAGTAGCACAGTAGGTGGCCATTCCGGCTTCCCGGCGACTTATCGAAAACTCAAAGGGCTATTCTCATGGCCTCAGATGAAGTCTGTCACTAAGAGGTACGTCCAGGGCTGCCAAATTTGCCAGCAAGCTAAGCCGGATCATGCCAAGTACACCGGTCTCCTGCAGCCACTGCCAGTGTTGAAGAGTGCCTAGACGGATATCTCAATGGACTTTGTGGAGGGCCTACCACGATCCAGTAGGTACAACTGCATCCTTGTTGTGGTTGACCGTTCTCCAAGTATGCACACTTCATTCCACTGTCACACCCATTCACGGCGACGCAAGTGGCCACCAACTTCCTGGACAACATTTACAAGCTCCATGGCATGTCGTCAACCATTCTCTCCAACCGAGATAAGATCTTCACCAGCTGTTTTTGGTCTGAACTGTTTAAGGCCATGGGCACGGAGCTTGACATGAGTACACCATACCATCCGTGGACCGATGGGCAGACGGAGCGCGTCAACCAATGCCTCGAGACTTGTATGTGGTGCTACATCCACGCATGCCCGACCAAATGGGCGAGATGGCTCGCCCTTGCGGAGTACTAGTACAACACTTGCTACCACTCATCTCATGGCAAAACTCCATTCTCGATGCTCTATGGACAGGAACCATGCCAGCTGGGGCTGGACTCGAATGTGAGCATATCAGGAGAACTCCAAGAATGGATCAAGGAAAGGAAGCTGATGACAGAGCTGCTGCAACAACAACTTACTCAAGCACAACAATGGATGAAGCGACAAGCAGACAGGAACCGACCAGAGCGTTCCTTCTTCGTCGGCGATCGCGTCTTCCTCAAGCTCCAGCCATATGTGCAGTCTTTGGTGTCTCGGAGGGCAAACCATAAATTATCCTACAAGTTCTATGGGCCTTACTCCATCACGACGCACGTCGGGGAGGTGGCCAGCGCCATCCATCCAGTGGTGCACGTGTCCCAACTACGACGAGCAGTTCCACCGGATCATCAAATACTCACTTCACTTCCGTCCTCGACTACTTTAGTTCAAGCCCCTCAAGCTATCCTCGACTCCCGCGTCAAGTATACTAACAACAAGGAACGCCGACAAGTACTGGTGCATTGGACTGCGTCAAGTCCTACTGAAGCCACCTGGGAGGATGAAGAAGATCTGCGTCGGCTGTTCCCTCGTGCAACGGCTTGGGGACAAGCCGCTACTCAAGGGGATGATTGTTAGCAACACCAAGCACCAAGAGCCGACAACGCGGACCCACGGGGCAGGCAAGGTGCGGGATAGAAGGGCCAACAGTCAACCAGGAGGTCCACACGGGCCATGAAGCCCAGCCCACGATCTAGCAGGCCTGAGTGGGTGAGATGATGGATATATGCTAGACCTACAAGATCGCCCGCCAACTCGGCCCCAATGTTGGGCGGCTTCCGGGACAGGGCGTCGGCCGCCCCGTTTTCCACTCCCTTCCGGTAAGTGAGCTTGTATTGTAGCCCGATCAGCTTGGTAAAGGCTCGTTTTTGCCATGTGGTGGTAAGGCTGTGCATCCAAGTCAATGAGGCTCTTTTGATATGTAGAAATAATGAACAACCATCTGGAGATATGTGCGCCAATGGTCTACTGCCATGAGGATGGCCATGCACTCTTTTTCATATGTTGACGAAGCCTAGCTATGCGGTCCCAATATGCTTGGCTCATATATGTGACTGGGTGTCCTTCTTGCTGGAGTACAGCACCAATACCCTTTTCACTTGCATTAGTCTCAACAGTGAATGTTTTGTGAAATTCCGGGAGGGCTAACACCGGGGCCTTGATGAGAGCCGTCTTGAGAGCTTGAAAAGATGCTTCTGTTTCCGAGGTTCAAACATACAATGTGTGCTTCTTCAGGAGATCGCTGAGGGGCCGTGAAATGATGTCGTACCCCTTGACGAACTTGCGGTAGTACCCATCAAGGCCTAGGAAGCCTCGGAGTTCTTTGACATTGGTGGGTCTCTCCCAGTTCTTCACATCATCGATCTTGGATGGGTCCGTGGCGACCCCTTGGTCGCTAATGACATGCCCCAAATAGTTGAGACTTTGTTGTGCAAAAGTGCACTTGGAGTACTTGAGTTTCCATTGATGTTCACGCAGGAATTACAGAGTCTTGGCGCAAATCTTCCAAATGTTGCTTCAGAGTGCGGCTGAATACCAATATGTCGTCAAAGAACACCATAACGCAATGCCGGAGGAGTGGTTTCAGAGTTATGTTCATACCAAACTGGGAGGTGCCAGGACCACCACAGAGGCCGAATGGCACTACATATAATTCATAGTGGCCAACATGAGTTTGGAAAGCAGTCTTGTACTCCTCAGACTCAGTCATCCTGATATGGTTGAATCCTACCCGCAGATCTAACTTGGTGAACCAGCACGCCCCTACTAACTAATCAAGCAACTCATCGATGACCGGTATAGGGAATTTCCACTTTACTGTCATGGCATTGATGTGTCGGTAGTCGACACACATCCGCCACGTCCCATCTTTCTTGCGGACTAGGATCACGGGCGATGAAAAATGGCTGGTGCTGACTCGGGTGGCTTCGGAGTTTAAAAGCTCCGTGTTGGGGATATAACTATTAGGTATGACCCGCCCAGGAGGGGCCGGGTTATACCTATGACGACTCATGAAGCCCAAGACGACACTTGAAGATGGCGGTTCAGTTAAGGGCCCAAAGCCCAAAGGCGACTCAAGTACCATAGAGATAAACTGCCATATGTATGTAACTTGTATTGTAAGGCAAGAATAGAGAGAGACCGAGCCGGACACTATTTATGAGCCGGTCGGGACTCTGCCGGGGGCCATCATCATCACTGCGATCTTCACCAACAACTTCACCGCCTTCATCACCAACCCTTCCCCCCTCTATGCAGCGGTGTAACCCCTCTCTTACCCGTTGTAATCTCTACTTAAACATGGTGCTCAACGCTATATATTATTTCCCAATGATGTATGGCTATCTTATGATGTTTGAGTAGATCCGTTTTGTCCTATGGGTTAATTGATGATCGTGATTGGTTTGAGTTGCATGTTCTATTATTGGTGCTGTCCTATGGTGCTCTGCATGTCGCACAAGCGTGAGGTATTCCCGCTGTAGGTTTTGCAATATGTTCATGATTTGCTTATGGTGGGTGGCGTGGGTGACAGAAGCACAGACCCGAGTAAGTAGGTTGTTTGCGTATGGGATAAAGGGGACTTGATACTTTAATGCTATGGTTGGGTTTTACCTTAATGATCTTTAGTAGTTGCGGATGCTTGCTAGAGTTCCAATCATAAGTGCTTATGATCCAAGAAGATAAAGTACGTTAGCTTATGCCTCTCCCTCAAATAAAATTGCAATAGTGATTACCGGTCTAGTTATCGATTGCCTAGGGACAAAATAACTTTCTCATGACAAAAAGCTCTCTACTAAAACTAACTTAGTTGTGTCTTCATCTAAATAGCCCCTACTTTTTATTTATATGCTCTTTATTATCTTGCAAACCTATCCTATCACACCTGCAAAGCACTTCTAGTTTCATACTTGTTCTAGGTAAGGCGAACGTCAAGCGTGTGTAGAGTTGTATCGGTGGTCGATAGAACTTGAGGGAATATTTGTTCTACCTTTAGCTCCTCGTTGGGTTCGACGCTCTTACTTATCGAAAGAGGCTACAATTGATCCCCTATACTTGTGGGTTATCAAGACCTTTTTCTGGCGTCGTTGCCGGGGAGTCATAGCGTGGGGTGAATATTCTCATGTGTGCTTGCTTGCTTTATCACTAAGTAATTTTTATTTGTTGTTCTTAGTTGTTCTCTATCTTTAGTTATGGATATGGAACACGAAATACCAAAAAAATTAGGTGTACTTGCTACTCATGGAGATGGGGAACCTCCTAAATCCCTCGATGCTCGTTATGTGAAAGAAATTATGTACTACTTTGATAATCCTGAGAAAACCCCATTCAATTATGTTATGGGAGACATGTTGGATCAACGTGAATACTTTAGGGATCATCGCTTGACACAAAAAGGGAAACTATTATGGGATCAAATTTATATGTTGCGTTGGTATGCTAGGGAACTATGCTTGCGAATGATTTTACTTGTTGCTCTAGGATGAAGGCTCCACACCTTTCCTTTTCATGCAAATTTAATGATGATAAAACCTTGGCTTCTTATGCTAATGGTATCTATGATTACTATGATGTGGAACAAATAGAAGAATTTGTTGCTTTTATGGGTGCTTATGAGATTGAATCTTTATTTAAAACGTGCAAAAATCTTTATGATGTTGTTTACAGACCTGAAATTTTTTCTATACTTAAATATTGCTATGAGAAATATGAATTCAATTCTGATATTGATGCATTTATTGAGGAAGTCTCCACTGTCCAAGAAGAGACTAATATTTTGCAGGAGACTATGGAAGAAGAAATTGATGAAACTGTAAGCTCATTGGATGAAAAAGATGATGAGGAGAGCAAAGAACAAAAGGAGGAAGAGCGGAGTAGCTACCCGTGCCCACCTTCTAATGAGAGTAACTCTTCAACTCATACATTGTTTAATTCCCCTTCGTGCTTACCGAAGGATGATTGCTATGATGATTGCTATGATCCCTTTAATTCGTTTGAAATATCCCTTTTTGATGATGCTTGCTATGCTTGTGGCCAAGATGCCAATATGAATTATGCTTATGGAGATGAACTTGCTATAGTTCCTTATGTTAAACATGAAATTGTTGCTATTGCACCTACGCATGATAGTCCTATTATCTTTTTGAATTCTCCAAACTACACTATATCGGACAAGTTTGCTCTTATTAAGGATTATGTTGATGGGTTGCATTTTACCGTTGCACACGATGATTTTGATAGATATAATATGCATGTGCTTGCTGCTCCTACTTGCAATTATTATGAGAGAGGAACTATATCTCCACCTCTCTATGTTTCCCACACGATAAAATTGCAAGAAACTGCTTATACTATGCATTGGCCTTTACTTGGTGTGCATGAATTGTTCTTTTATGACATGCCGATGCATGGGAAGAGAGTTAGACTTCGTCATTACATGATATATGTTACTTTGTGCTCACTACTAAATCACAAATCATTGTTAATTAAAATTGGCTTTGATATACCTTGGGATCCGGGTGGATCCATTACTTGAGCACTATATGCCTACCTTAATGGCTTTAAAGAAAGCACTGCCAGGGAGACAACCCGAAAGTTTTAGGGAGTCATTTATTTCTGTTGAGTGCTTTTATATAGTCTAAAAACAAAAAAAAAAAAGAGGGGAACCCAAAACTTTTCAAAAAGGAAGTGAAAGTGAGAGAGACAAGCATTGTTGAAGTGGGAGAGCTCCTTGAACTTTGTTCATGCTCACGGAAACCTTGTGAATCTTAATTACAGAAACTTTTCATCGAAAATAATTATCCCCTTGTACAATTACATTGTATTATAAAAATAATGTGCCAAGGTTTGCCTTTAGGATGATTACAATTCTTGTTGGTTTGTACGGTACAGGACAGAAACTTTGGCTGTAGTGCGTGATTTTACATTTTTTACTGGAACGTCAAATGGTTCTGATTCATTTTGCACTGTATTGCTGTAAAAATTGTTTATTTTTCATAATTGTGGTATAATTTTTTGGGTACCATAAGTATGGTGAATGTTCAGATTGCTAGAGACTGTTCTGTTTTTGACAGATTCTGTTTTTGATGCATAGTTTACTTGTTTTGATGAAACTATCAATTTCTAACAGTGGATTAAGCCATTGAAAAGCTATATTACAGTAGAAACAATGCAAAAACAAAATATGAATTGGTTTGCAATAGTACTTAGAGTAGTGATTTGCTTTATTATACTAACGGATCTTACCGAGCTTTCTGTTGAAGTTTTGTGTGGATGAAGTGCTTGATCGAGAAGGTCTCAGTATGAGGAAAATGAGGAGAGGCAAGAGCTCAAGCTTGGGGATTCCCAAGGCACCCCAAGTAAATATTCAACAAGACTCAAGCGTCTAAGCTTGGGGATGCCCCAGAAGGCATCCCCTCTTTCTTCAACAAGTATCGGTATGTTTTCGGATTCGTTTCGTTCATGCGATATGTGCAAGTCTTGGAGTGTCTTTTGCATTTAGTTTTTACTTTTCTTTTATGCACCATGCTAATATGAGATAGTCCTTGGTTGATTTATAGAATGCTCATTGCACCTCACTTAAATATTTTGAGTATGGCTTTATAGAATGCTTCATATGCTTCACTTATATCATTTGAAGTTTGGATTGCTTGTTTCTCTTCACATAGAAAACCGCCATTTGTATAATGCTCTTTTGCTTCACTTATATTTGTTAGATCGTGGGCATATCTTTTGTAGAAAGAATTAAACTCTCTTGCTTCACTTATATTTATTTGGAGAGATGACAGGAATTGGTCATTCACATGGTTAGTCATAAAATCCTACATAAACTTGTAGATCGCTGAATATGATACGTTTGATTCCTTGCAATAGTTTTGCGATATAAAGGTGATGATATTAGAGTCATGCTAGTGAGTGATTGTGGATTCTAGAAATACTTGTGTTGAGGTTTGTGGTTCCCGAAGCATGCACGTACGGTGAACCGTTATGTGATGAAGTTGGAGCATGATTTATTTTTTGATTGTCATCCTTTGTGTGGAGGTCGGGATCGCGCGATGGTTAACTCCTACCAACCCTTCCCCTAGGAGCATGCGTGTAGTACTTTGTTTTGATGGATAATATTTTTTGCAATAAGTATGTGAGTTCTTTATGACTAATGTTGAGTCCATGGATTATACCCACTCTCACCCTTCCATCATTGCTAGCCTCTTCGGTACCGTGCATTGCCCTTTCTCACCTCGAGAGTTGATGCAAACTTCGCCCGTGCATCCAAACCCCGTGATACGATACGCTCTATCACACATAAGCCTCCTTATATCTTCCTCAAAACAGCCACCATACCTACCTATCATGGCATTTCCATAGCCATTCCGAGATATATTGCCATGCAACTTCCATCATCATCATATACATGACTTGAGCATTCATTGTCATATTGCTTTGAATGATCGTAAGATAGCTAGCATGATGTTTTCATGGCTTGACCATCTTTTTGATGTCATTGCTATGCTAGATCATTGCACATCCCGGTACACCGCCGGAGGCATTCATATAGAGTCATATCTTTGTTCTAGATATCGAGTTGTAATATTGAGTAGTAAGTAAATAAGAGTGTGATCATCATCATTGTTAGAGCATTGCCCTAGTGAGGAAAGGATGATGGAGACTATGATTCCCCCACAAATTGGGATGAGACTCCGGACTTTATAACAAAAAGAGGCCAAAGAAGCCTAAATAAAAAAAGGGGGGGCCAAAGAAGCCCACAAAAAAAAGAGAAAATAAAAAAATAAGAGAAAAAGAGAGAAGGGGCAATGTTACTATCCTTTTACCACACTTGTGCTTCAGAGTAGCACCATGTTCTTCATATAGAGAGTCTCTTGAGTTATCACTTTCATATACTAGTGGGAATTTTCATTATAGAACTTGGCTTGTATATTCCGATGATGGGCTTCCTCAAATGCCCGAGGTCTTCATGAGCAAGCAAGTTGGATGCACACCCACTTAGTTTCAGTTTGAGCTTTCATACACTTATAGCCCTAGTGCATCCGTTGCATGGCAATCCCTACTCCTCACATTGACATCAATTGATGGGCATCTCCATAGCCCGTTTATTAGCCGCGTTGATGTGAGATTTTCTCCCTTTTTGTCTTCTCCACACAACCTCCACCATCATACTCTATTCCACCCATAGTGCTATATCCATGTCTCACGCTCATGTATTGCGTGAAAGTAGAAAAGGTTTGAGAACATTAAAAGTATGAAACAATTGCTTGGCTTGTCATCGGGGTTGTGCATGATTTGAATATTTTGTGTGATGAAGATAGAGCATAGCCAGACTATATGATTTTGTAGAGATAACTTTCTTTGGCCATGTTGTTTTGAAAAGACATGATTGCTTTATTAGTACGCTCGAAGTATATTGTTTTTATGTCAAATGATAGACTATTGCTTTGAATCACTCGTGTCTTAATATTCACGCCATAATTAGATACATGATCAAGATTATGCTAGGTAGCATTCCACATCAAAAATTATCTTTGTTATCATTTACCTACTCAAGGACGAGCAGGAATTAAGCTTGGGGGATGCTGACACGTCTCAGTTGTATCTATAATTTTGATTGTTCCATGCAAATATTCTACAACTTTCATATACTTTTGGCAACTTTTTATATTATTTTTGGGACTAACATATTGATCCAGTGTCCAGTGCAAGTTCCTATTTGTTGCATGTTTTATGTTCCGCAGAAACCCAATATCAAACGGAGTCCAAACGGGATATAAACGGACAGAGATCATTTTTGGAATATTTATGATTTTGGGGAAGAAAAACAAACGCGAGACGGTGCCCGAGTGGGCCACAAGGCACGAGGCGCGCCCCAGGGGGGCAGGCGCAACCCTGACCCTCGTGGGCACCCCGCAAGGTGGTTGAAAGATCGAGGATGTCGCCTAGAGGGGGGTGAATAGGCGCTTTAAAATAATTACGGTTTAGGCTTGAACAAATGCGGAATAAACCTAGCGGTTAATTTGTCAAGCACAAAACCTAAAACAACTAGGCTCACCTATGTGCACCAACAACTTATGCTAAGCAAGATAAGCAATTATGTGATATCAAGATATATGACAAAGAACAATATGGCTATCACAAAGTAAAGTGCATAAGTAAAGGGCTCAGGTAAGAGATAACCAAGGCACGCGGAGACGACGATGTATCCCGAAGTTCACACCCTTGCGGATGCTAATCTCCGTTTGGAGCAGTGTGGAGGCACAATGCTCCCCAAGAAGCCACTAGGGCCACCGTAATCTCCTCACGCCCTTGCACAATGCAAGATGTCGTAATTCCACTAAGGGACCCTTGGGGGCGGTCACCGAACCCGTACACTTTGGCAACCCTTGGGGGCGGTCACCGGTACCCGTCAAATTGCTCGGGGCGATCTCCACAACCAAATTGGAGACCCCGATGCTTGTCGGAGCTTTACACCACAATGCTTGAGCTCCGAACAACTCCAACCGTCTAGGGCACCAAGTCACCCAAGAGGAACAATCTCTAGGGTGTCCAAACACCCAAGAGTAACAAGCTCAAGGGTACCAAGCACCCAAGAGTAATAAACTTCTCAACTTGTAACTTCCACGTATCACGTGGAGAACTCAAAGAGATGCACCATGCAATGCAAGAGCACATGGAGTGCCCAAGTCCTTCTCTCTAAAATCCCACTGAAGCAACTAATGCTAGGGAGGAAGATGAGAGGAAGAACAAGAAGGAGAACACCAAGAACTCCAAGATCTAGATCCAATGGGTTCCCGTCACATAGAGGAGAAAGTGATTGGTGGAAATGTGGATCTAGATCTCCTCTCTCTTTTCCCTCAAAAACTAGCAAGAATACATGGAGCGATTGAGAGTTAGCAAGATCGAAGAAGGTCAACAATGGGGGAATAACACGAGCTCAAAGGATAAGAATCATTGGGGAAGAAGACCCCCTTTTAAAGGTGAGGAAAAAATCCAACAGTTATCCTCACAGCCTGCACAGAGCGGTACTACCGCTCCAACGAGCGGTACTACCGCTAGGGCAGAAGAAGCCCTTTGAAAAACAACAGCGAGGAGGCAAAAGGCCAGTAGAATCGCTGGAGCGGTACTACCGCTCGTCCTCACGGTACTACCACTAGGGATCGCGGTACTACCGCAATGGGTAGCAGTACTACTGCTTGCGAGCAGTACTAAAAAAATACATCCGTGCCTACCACCCCTGGACTTGGGATGAGTTTTTGGTCCGGAGCGGTACTACCGCTATAGGAGCCGCGGTAGTACCACTCTGGAGCGGTAGTAAAAAATTACATTCGCTCCAATTCGCGGTAACACCGCTGCAGCCTTTTCAGAACACCGAAACTGCCACAACTTTTGCAAACGGACTCCAAATTCGATGAAACCAAGTTTGTTGGAAAGCTAACGACATGGGCTAACACAATCTTGATAGAAATACCAAGAATAAGCAAATGAGAAAATGCCCATAAGAAAATGGTGATAACCCTTCCTCGGATAAGAACGGTAAAACCTCCAACACCGAAAACATCATAGAAGATGCATGCGAACTCCGTTTTCGATGAACTCAAGCTTGTCATCAAGATGACCGTAAGCTCTAAGAATCACAAAGAGAACCAAACAAGAACCAAGAAACATGATGCAAGGATGCAATGGTTTGAGCTCTCTACTAACGATATGATCAGGCTACCAACTTGAGAGCCCCCCTTGATAGTACGACAAACGATCCTATAACCCGGTCTCCCAACTACCACCACGAGACCGGTAAAATAGAAAACCTATCAAGGGCAAACCTTTGCCTTGCACATGGTCCACTTGAGCTAGATGAAGACGATCTTGACTCCCTCAAGTTGGACCACCTTTCTTGATTGCGTTGGCTCAATGAAGACTAGATGATTGCTCCCCCATAGTCCACTATGGGTGAGCCACACTTCGACACATCTTCACAAGTCCATTGACACCACAATGGATGGCAAGATTCAAGCACTTGATCTCTTCGTGATGCTCCACTTGAACTTGCACACGGCAATCTTGATGACGATCACCACTTGATGTCATCCTTTCCATGGGTTGTATGATATCTTCCTCTTGACGCAAGCCCATGGACACGTACCTAACCCCACATAGAACTCTCACATAGACCATGGTTTAGTACACAAAGTGCAATGGACAATGCTTACCATACCATGGGATCACTTGATCCCTCTCAGTACATCTTCTACGCTTTGTGAGTTGATCAACTTGATTCACTCTTGACTTAGTCTTGATCAACCTTGAATCTTTCCAGCTCTCTTCACTTGGATGATGTCTTGAAGGTAAACATGAATGATCACACAATCTTCTTCTTCAAGACATGCTTGCAATAAGCTCAACACTCACATGACCAATCTTTGGATAATTCCTTAATAGCACCTTGGTCAACTCATAAACTCCTTGAAACCAACACATGGACTTCAAGAAAAGCCTATGGACAAAACCTTCAAATATAACTCAAGGCAACCATTAGTCCATAGAGATTTTCATCAATTACCAAAACCAAACATGGGGGCACCGCATGTTCTTTCAATCTCCCCCATTTTGGTAATTGATGACAATCACTTTCAAGAGAGTTTATACAAGGAATTATGCATCACCATGCAATGCAACAACCAATGATGCATGAGAATGAGATGCAAATGCTTAGGAACCAAAACCAAAGCAAGGAGAAAACTCAGAAGACTTCTCCACAAAACTCTCTGAAACTCCTCCCCCATTGGCATCGATTGCCAAAATGGGTGAAAAGCTTAGAAGGCCAAAATAAAAAGTGTTCCTCCATAAATTGTGTATATCTCAACAAGAGAGTGGAATGCAATACACATATCCAATGTTAAATGCTTGGAGGAAGACAAACTATATTGAGGCCCAAAGATTGCAAAAGAATGATATGCCACGAAGACATAACAAGGAGATAAACAAGCAATCAAGCAATCAAAAGTTGCCAATTGAAGCAAGCAATCAAAGGATATCAATTGAGCCAACTAGACCAAAGATCCTATGAGCCACAAGAATGAAGGATATTATGATATGAGCAAAGGAGTGTTCTAAAGAAGCTAGAGAAGCTCCCCATGATTTGTGAACACATATTAATTTTTGTATTTAGATACAAAGTGCAAAAAATAGGCTCATAGCTCCCCTAGAATCAATAGAAACTAAAAAAAGTGCAAGTTAGCAAATAGGAAACAAAGCCTAGCACTTGCAACGAACACATGGTTGAGCAACAAGTAAAAGAGGCAACTTAAGTATGGGCTCAACCAAAATGATGTGTGTGAGTCAAGGCAATGCACTTGAGAAGACTAATGTATGGATGAGCATTAAGCATCAATAAAGTCTTGAAAGAATGAAGCACACGGTGCAAGGCCTATCATTCTCACACACAACTAGCAAAAGGGTTCACAAGCTTACTAATAAGCAAATAAAGAACCTATGCTTGTGACAACTCGTGGTGAAGATATAAAAGGAAGCTCTGTTAATACGAGGGATACCAATTAAATTGGCAAAAACTTCATCATAATAAGAAAGAGGGAAATAATCTTCACCACATAAGAGTGCAACAAGATGCAACAAGAAATGGCCTGCACTCAAGATAAATCCTTTCACGAAACCACCAAGGAAAAAAAAGGTGGACATGAAAGAATAAGGATATCAACTAGAGATGTAACTTCTCTCAAGTGTATAAGATTCTTGGTAGATCAAAATCATGATGATAGCAATCCACAAAGAAGGATGTACACATGAAATAGTTACAACAAGGAAAGAACAAGATATCCACAAGGAAGTCATACATATACCAATAAGATATTTGCTTGGAAGCAGAGCACATGGCTAGATATGGTCTTATTGTATATAAATGAATTCCTACCACACAACCATCAAAGACATCACAACTAGCAACAAGAGATCATTGTCGGGATGCTTTGATAAAGGAAACAAGTATCACAAGGAAGAATAAATAACTGCTACGTCTTGAGCTTGCGTTGATTTTCCTCGAAGAGGAGAGGGTGATGCAGCAAAGTGTAGCGTAAGTATTTCCCTCAGTTTTGAGAACCAAGGTATCAATCCAGTAGGAGGCTCCTCAAAAGTCCCACACACCTACACAAACAAACTGAGAACTCGCAACCAACGCAATAAAGGGGTTGTCAATCCCTTCACGGCCACTTGCGAAAGTGGGATCTAATAAAGATAGTATGATAAGATAAATATATTTTTGGTATTTTTGATATAGATGCAAAAAGTAAAGATGCAAATAAAAGTAGATGGAAAGAAAATATGATAAGAGATAGACCCGGGGGCCATAGGTTTCACTAGAGGCTTCTCTCAAGATAGCATAAGTATTACGGTGGGTGAACAAATTACTGTCGAGCAATTGATAGAAAAGCGCATAGTTATGAGATTATCTAGGCATGATCATGTATATAGGCATCACGTCCATAACAAGTAGACCGACTCCTGCCTGCATCTACTACTATTACTCCACACGTCGACCGCTATCCAGCATGCATCTAGAGTATTAAGTTCATAAGAATAGAGCAACGCATTAAGCAAGAAGACATGATGTAGAGGGATAAACACATGCAATATGATATAAACCCCATCTTGTTATCCTCGATGGCAACAATACAATACGTGTCTTGCAATTCTTTCTATCACTGGGTAAGAACACCGCAAGATTGAACCCAAAGCTAAGCACTTCTCCCATGGCAAGAAAGATCAATCTAGTAGGCCAAACCAAACTGATAATTCGAAGAGACTTGCAAAGATAACTCAATCATACATAAAAGAATTCAGAGAAGATTCAAATATTATTCATAGATAAACTTGATCATAAACCCACAATTCATCGGATCTCGACAAACACACCGCGAAAAGAGTTTACATCGAATAGATCTCCACAAGAGAGGGGGAGAACATTGTATTGATATCCAAAAAGAGAGAAGAAGCCATCTAGCTAATAACTATGCACCCGTAGGTCTGTGGTAAACTACTCACAACTCATCGGAGGGGCAAGGATGTTGATGTAGAGGCCCTCCGTGGTTGCTTCCCCCTCCAGCAGAGTGCCGGCAAGGGCTCCAAGATGGGATCTCGCGGATACAGAAGGTTACGGCGGTGGAAGTTGTGTTTCGTGGTGCTCCTGTATGTTTTCGGGGTACATAGGTATATATATTAGGAAGAAGTACGTCGGTGGCCACCCGAGGGGCCCACGAGATAGGGGGCGCGCCCTACAGGAGGGCGCGCCCTCCTATCTCGTGGGGCCCTCGGAGCTTTCTTGACTTGCACTCCAGGCTCTCCGGATCAGATTTGTTCCAAAAATAACGCCCCCGAAGGTTTCATTCCGTTTGGACTCCGTTTGATATTCCTTTTCTTCGAAATACTGAAATACGCAAAAGAACAGCAATATGGGATGGGCCTCCGGTTAGTAGGTTAGTCCCAAAAATGATATAAATGTGTAAAATAAAGCCCATAAACATCCAAAAGGGGTAATATAATAGCACGGAACAATCAAAAATTATAGATACGTTGGAGACGTATCAAGCATCCCCAAGCTTAATTCCTGCTCGTCCTCGAGTAGGTAAATGATAAAAAGGAAATTTTTGATGTGGAATGCTACCTAGCATAATTCATAATGTAATTTTCTTTATTGTGGCATGAATGTTCAGATCCAAATGAATACAAAATAAAAGTTCATATTGACATAAGAAATAGTAATACTTCAAGAATACTAATCAAAGTAATCATGTGTTCTCAAAATAACATGGCTAAAGAAAGTTATCCCTACAAAATCATATAGTCGGGCTATGCTCTATCTTCATCACAGAAAGTATTTAATCATGCACAACCCCGGTGATAAGCCAAGCAATTGTTTCATACTTTAATAATCTCAAACTTTTTCAACTTTCACGCAATACATGAGCGTGAGCCATGGACATAGCACTATATGTGGAATAGAATGGTGGTTGTGGAGAAGACAAAAAGGAGAAGATAGTCTCACATCAACTAGG
The DNA here is from genome assembly GCA_963921465.1 of Triticum timopheevii. Lineage (NCBI taxonomy): Eukaryota > Viridiplantae > Streptophyta > Magnoliopsida > Poales > Poaceae > Triticum > Triticum timopheevii. The sequence continues at coordinate 363,764,746 of OY997264.1, forward strand.
CGTATCAACGGGCTATGGAGATGCCCATTAATAGATATCAATGTAAGTGAGTAGGGATTGCCATGCAACGGATGCACTAGAGCTATAAATATATGAAAGCTAAACAAAAGAAACTAAGTGGGGTGGATCCAACTTGCTTGCTCACGAAGACCTAGGGCACTTTGAGGAAGCCCGTCATTGGAATATACAAGCCAAGTTCTATAATGAAAAATTCCCACTAGTATATGAAAGTGCCAACATATGAGACTCACTAACATGAAAATCATGGTGCTATTTTGAAGCACAAGTGTGGAAAAAGAGATAGTAGCATTGTCCCTTCTCTCTTTTTCTCTCATTTTTTTTCTTTTTTTCTTTTTTTTCTTTGGCCTTTCTTTTGTTTTTGGCCTTTCTCTTTTTTTTTTCTTTTTGTAAAGTCCGAAGTCTCATCCCGACTTGTGGGGGAATCATAGTCTTCATCATCCTTTCCTCACTAGGACACTGCTCTAATAATGAAGATCATCACACTTTTATGAATTTACAACTCAAAGCTAGAACAAGATATGACTCCATGTGAATGCCTCCGGCGGTGTACCGGGATATGCAATGAATCAAGAGCGACATGTATGAAAATTATGAAGGTGGCCTTGCCACAAATACAATGTCAACTACATGATCATGCAAAAAGCAATATGACAAAAGTAATGCGTGTCATATGAACGGAACGGTGGAAAGTTGCATGGCAATATATCTCGGAATGGCTATGGAAATGCCATAATAGGTAGGTATGGTGGCTGTTTTGAGGAAGGTAAATGGTGGGTGTATGGTACCGGCGAAAGTTGCGCGGTACAAGAGAGGGTGGTAAATGGTGGAAGGGTGAAAGAGTGCGTATAATCCATGGACTCAACATTAATCAAAAGAACTCATATACTTGTTGCAAAAATTTAGAAGTCATCAAAAACCAAAGTACTACGCGCATGCTCCTAGGGGGATAGATTGGTAGGAAAAGACCATCGCTCGTCCCCGACCGCCACTCATAAGGAAGACAATCAATAAATAAAATTGTGCTCCAACTTCATCACAAAGCGGTTCACCATACGTGCATGCTACGGGAATCACAAGCTTCAACACAAGCATTCTTTAAATTCATAATCACCCAACTAGCATGACTTTAATATCACTACATACATATCTCAAAACAATTATCAAGTATCAAATTGATCATAGCATCCAATTCACTTTCTATGATAGTTTTTATTATACCCAACTTGGATGCTCATCATTCTAGGACCAACTTTATGATCATAGAAAATACCATGCTGTTCTAAAAGACTCTCAAAATGATATAAGTGAAGCATGAGAGACTAGCAATTTCTTCAAAATTAAGACACCACCGTGCTCTAAAAGATATAAGTGAAGCACTAGAGCAAAAACTATCAAGCTCAAAAGATATAAGTGAAGCACATAGAGTATTCTAGCAAATTCTAATCAAATAGGCTTCTCCCAAAAGGTGTGTACAGCAAGGATAATTGTGGTAAACTAAAAAACAAAGAATAATATAATACACGACGCTCCAAGCAAAACACATATCATGTGGCGAATAAAAATATAGCTCCAAGTAAAGTTACCAATGAACGAAGACGAAAGAGGGGATGCCTTCCCGGGGCATCCCCAAACTTAGGCTTTTGGCTATTCTTGAATATCTTGGGGTTCCATGGGCATCCCCAAGCTTAAGCTCTTGCCACCCTTTATTCCATAGTCCATAAAAGCTTTACCCAAAACTTGAAAACTTCACAACACAAAACTCAACAGGAAATCTTATAAGCTCCGTTAGTGAAAGAAAACAAAACCACCACATAAGGTACTGTAATGAACTCATTCTTTATTTATATTGGTGTAAAACATACTGTATTCCAACTTCTTTATGGTGTATACACTAATTTACTAGCCATAGATGCATTGAAATAAGCAAACAACACACGAAACAGAATCTGTCAAAAACAGAACAGTCTGTAGCAATCTGTAACTAACGCAAACTTCTGGAACTCTAAAACTCGTACCAAGATAGGAAGTCCTGGAAATTTTGTCTATTGAACAACAGCAAAAAGAATCAACGCAAAAGCACCTTCCTGTGATTTAAAAAAATTATATTCGTGCGTGCAAAGTTTCTGTTTTTCAGCAGAACCAAATCAACTATCATCGTAGGTTATCCTATAGGATCTACTTGGCACAAACACTAATTAAAAGATAAAAACACATCTATCCATAAGGTAGATGCAAGATTTATTACTAAACAGGAGCAAAAACTAAAAACATGAAGAAAAATTGGGTTGCCTCCCAACTAGCGCTATCGTTTAACGCCCCTAGCTAGGCATAAAAACAAAGATAGATCTAACGAGTGCCATCTTTGGCACTAGGTTCATAAGTAGCACGCATGATGGATTCATAAGGTAATTTGACTTTCTTTCTTGGAAAGTGCTCCATGATTTTCTTTAATGGAAATTGGAATCTAATGTTCCCTTCCTTCATATCAATAGTCGCACCAATCGTTCTAAGGAAAGGTCTACCAAGAATAATAGGGCAAGAAAGATTGCAATCTATATCAAGAACGATAAAATCTACGGGAACCAAATTTCTATTTGCAACAATAAGAACATCATTGATTCTTCCCATAGGCTTTTTAATGGTGAAATCCGCAAGGTGCAAATTTAAAGAGCAATCATCAAGATCATGGAAACCTAGAATATCAGATAAAGTTTTCGGAATCGTGGAAACACTAGCACCCAAATCACACAAAGCAAAACACTCAAAATCTTTAATTCTAATCTTTATAGTAGGTTCCCACTCATCATTAAGTTTTCTAGGTATAGAAACTTCCAAATTAAGTTTTTCATCATAAGATTGCATCAAGGCATCAACAATATGTTTGGTAAAAGCTTTATTTTGACTTTAAGCATGAGGAGAATTAACAACGGATTGCAACAAGGAAATACAACCTTTTAAAGAGCAATTATCATAATCAAATTCCTTGAAATCCGAGATAGTAAGTTCAATATTACAAGAAGTAGAGGATTCTCCAATCTCACTTTTACCAATTTTAGCATCAAGATCTAAAGACTCCGAATTTTTGGGATGCCTTCTAGGAAAAGTTGATTCATCATCACTCCCATAATCATCAAAATTCATATTGCAAAACATAGATCTAATCGGAGACGCATCAATAACTTTAAGATCCTCATCATTATTTTCACGAAGACTAGAAGAACACGCTTTTATAAAGCTTTCTTTTTTAGCACGCAATCTCGCGGTTCTTTCCTTGCACTCGTCAATGGAAATTCTCATTACTTTGAGAGACTCATTGATATCATGCTTAGGAGAAGAAGATCCAAGTTTAAGAGAATTAACATCAAGCGAAAGTCTATCAACGTTCCTAGCCAAATCATCAACTTTGAGTAATTTTTCTTCAAGCAAAGCATTAAAATTCTTTTGAGAAATCATAAATTCTTTCACACTATTCTCAAAATCAGAGGGCATCTTATTAAAATTACCATAAGAATTATTGTAGGAATTTCCATAATTATTAGAGGGATTACTAGGGAACGGTCTAGCATTAAAATTTCCTCTATAAGCATTGTTTCCAAAACTATTCCTACCAAAAAAATTCACATCCATAGATCCATTATTATTCTCAATCAAGGAAGACAAAGGCATATCATTGGGATCAAGAGGAGTATTTTTAGTAGCAAACATCTTCATAAGTTCATCCATCTTTCCACTCAAAACATTAATTTCTTCTATAGCATGCACTTTTTTACTAGAAGATCTTTCGGTGTGCCATTGAGAATAATTAGCCATAATATTATCAAGCAATTGTGTAGCATCTCCTAACGTGATTTCCATAAAGGTGCCTCCCGCGGCCGAGTCTAAGAGATTTCTAGAAGCAAAGTTCAAACCGGCATAAAAATTTTGTATGATCATCCATAAATTCAAACCATGAGTAGGGCAATTGCGAAGCATCAATTTCATTCTTTTCCAAGATTGGGCAACATGCTCATAATCAAGTTGTTTAAAATTCATAATATCGTTCCTAAGAGTGATGATCTTAGCGGGAGGAAAATACTTAGAGATAAAAGCATCTTTGCACTTGTTCCAAGAATCAATATTATTTTTAGGCAAAGACGAAAACCAAATTTTAGCACGATCTCTAAGTGAAAACGGAAATAACTTCAATTTGACAATATTGTTATCCGTATCTTTCTTCTTTTGCATATCACACAAATCAACAAAATTGTTTAGATGAGTAGCGGCATCTTCACTAGGAAGGCCGGCAAATTGATCTTTCATAACAAGATTCAGCAAAGCGGTATTGATTTCACAAGACTCAACATCATTAAGAGGAGCAATCGGAGTACTAAGGAAATCATTATTATTGGTATTCGGGAAGTCACACAACTTGGTATTATCTTGTGCCATGGCAACAAGTAATCCAACACACAAGCAAATAGAAAAATGGCAAGCGAAAAGAGAGGAGGAGATTGGGAAAGAGGGGGCGAATAAAACGGCAAGGGTGAAGTGGGGGAGAGGAAAACGAGAGGCAAATGGCAAATAATGTAAATGCGAGGGAGATGGGTTTGTGATGGGTACTTGGTATGTCTTGACTTGAGCGAAGACCTCCCCGGCAACGGCGCCAGAAATCCTTCTTGCTACGTCTTGAGCTTGTGTTGGTTTTCCTCGAAGAGGAGAGGGTGATGCAGCAAAGTGTAGCGTAAGTATTTCCCTCAATTTTGAGAACCAAGGTATCAATCCAGTAGGAGGCTCCTCAAAAGTCCCATGCACCTACACAAACAAACTGTGAACTCGCAACCAACGCAATAAAGGGGTTGTCAATCCCTTCACGGCCACTTGCGAAAGTGAGATCTAATAAAGATAGTATGATAAGATAAATATATTTTTGGTATTTTTGATATAGATGCAAAAAGTAAAGATGCAAATAAAAGTAGATGGAAAGCAAATATGATAAGAGATAAACCCGGGGGCCATAGGTTTCACTAGAGGCTTCTCTCAAGATAGCATAAGTATTACAGTGGGTGAACAAATTACTGTCGAGCAATTGATAGAAAAGCGCATAGTTATGAGATTATCTAGGCATGATCATGTATATAGGCATCACGTCCATAACAAGTAGACCGACTCCTGCCTACATCTACTACTATTACTCCATACATTGACCGCTATCCAGCATGCATCTAGAGTATTAAGTTCATAAGAATAGAGCAACGCATTAAGCAAGAAGACATGATGTAGAGGGATAAACACATGCAATATGATATAAAGCCCATCTTGTTATCCTCGATGGCAACAATATAATACGTGTCTTGCAACCCTTTCTGTCACTGGGTAAGAACACCGCAAGATTGAACCCAAAGCTAAGCACTTCTCCCATGGCAAGAAAGATCAATCTAGTAGGCCAAACCAAACTGATAATTCGAAGAGACTTGCAAAGATAACTCAATCATACATAAAAGAATTCAGAGAAGATTCAAATATTATTCATAGATAAACTTGGTCATAAACCCACAATTCATCGGATCTCGACAAACACACCGCAAAAAGGGTTTACATCGAATAGATCTCCACAAGAGAGGGGGAGAACATTGTATTGAGATCCAAAAAGAGAGAAGAAGCCATCTAGCTAATAACTATGGAACCGTAGGTCTGTGGTAAACTACTCACAACTCATCGGAGGGGCAAGGATGTTGATGTAGAAGCCATCTGTGGTTGCTTCCCCCTCCGGCAGAGTGCCGACAAGGGCTCCAAGATGGGATCTCATGGATACAGAGGGTTACGGCGGTGGAAATTGTGTTTCGTGGTGCTCCTGGATGTTTTTGGGGTACGCAGGTATATATAGGAGGAAGAAGTACGTTGGTGGCCGCCCGAGGGGCCCATGAGACAGGGGGCGCGCTCTACAGGGGGGGGCGCGCCCTCCTATCTCGTGGGGCCCTCGGAGCTTTCTTGACTTGCACTCCAGGCTCTCCGGATCAGATTTGTTCCAAAAATAACGCTCCCGAGGGTTTCATTCCGTTTGGACTCCGTTTGATATTCCTTTTCTTCGAAATACTGAAATGGGCAAAAAAACAGCAATATGGGCTGGGCCTCCGGTTAGTAGGTTAGTCCCAAAAATGATATAAATGTGTAAAATAAAGCCCATAAACATCCAAAAGGGGTAATATAATAGCATGGAACAATCAAAAATTATAGATACGTTGGAGACGTATCAATAACATGCCATGATACAACCTACACACGACTGATGCAATAAATGTGTGCATGTAGTAGATGATGATACTTGTTACCGAGATAGCATTGGAAGGATGTAGTAGATACCAATTGAAGGTAGAAAGTAGTTCATTGATCATCCTAGCTTGACTCTAATAAGCAGATGGTGACAACACCTTCCTTTTGAATGAGTCGAGTATCCAATGCATCTCCAATTGTTCCTAGAACAACAACACAAACAAAATGGTACCCAACCTCATTGGGACCAAAGAGTTAGAGAACCAACAATACATAGGACAAACTCCACATAAATATGTGCATATATATATATGAAAATGAATTTCATGCACATCTCATCAAATTTGAGACTTGGTGGAGTTTCACCTATATATTGGGTCAAAGAAAGAAAGCATGCCAAAGAGACTACATGAAGTTAATATACATGCTCAATACTTTCAAGAACCGAAACCAATTGACAAAGAAATAGCAAGTGAAGAAAAGATACCAAATGAATAAATCAACACTTGGAGGATATCCATAACAGATACAACAAGGAATGAGATATCCATTGATACACAATAAATAAAAGATATCAAACTCCCAAAAGAGAGGATGGTTCCAAACAAACCAAGCTCTCTACAAAGTTTCATGATGGCACAAAGTACCAAAAATAAAACGGCTTGCCTTCCACCAACACACACTTGATAAGGATCGCAACATGAGTTTTTATAGAAAATAGGATAGCTCCCCCAAGACTAGTGCATTATAGAGAATTTGCATTTGAATACAAAATGCACAATGTGGGATCACCACTTTCACTATATCTAGAAAACACTAGACAAGGTCAAGAAATTAACAAGATCCACAAGTGGTATGGAAGACAAAGGGAGTTGATACATTCCTTGGCAAGAGAAAAGGCAAATAAAAGCAAAAGCTAATGTAAAGATGATCAATAAATTCTACCACACATAAGTGAGTACCAATTGTCAAAAGATAAGAAGTATTTGGAAATAATTCCCGTTGGTAGATAGCAAGGATATCCAACATCATCTTCACACCACACACAAGCAAATTGCAACTTGTAGAGCTAGCATGCCACCTAGGAACAAGATAATTTACAATATCAATTCTAGGTGACAATATCTCAAATGTACACATTTTCTAGGCTTGTAATATGCACTTAGCATATTACTCCCCAATAATGTGATACCAATAAAAACTTAACAAGAGGCAATAAGAGAATCAAACAAGAGATAATTAATGGACTATTTAGAATTTGAATTTCTCATGAGAGATATACCACCTAGCGACTAGATAATCTTGTAATATCAATACTAGATGGTATTCCTCATGTACACACATTTATAGGGTTGTGAGGTGCACAAAGCACATCACTCCCCCAAAATGGGATGTTCCATAATCTCTCACACGATCCAACTTGGATACAAACAAGAAGCATAAAGGCTCAACGCACAACACACACGTACATGATGTGCAAACCAACACACACATACTTGATTGCTCAAGATAAGCAAGTTGGAAGCACAACAGACACATGCAAGGAACAAAACCAAAACAGGCAAGGGGGAAAGTAACTTTCAATGTAAACAATTTAAGTACAAGTTACCGCAAGGAGGCACATTGGATATAAGATAGAAACTTGATAACCCAATTGACTTGGCTTGAGACAATACGAATGATGAAGTCCCCTAATTCTTCATAATGTAGCCAAGTCTCCAATGACCTCCAACAACACCTATTGATCAAGTTTGAGCTTGGTGGTCCCCAACCAAGTTGGGTCCTAAGAGGTTAGTCACAATAGGCTTGGCTACCCAAATGGTTCTTTTCTTGACACCACTTTGAGTACCAACAAGCTTGGCAAACACATTGCCAACCTTATCCTTACCAAGAGAATAGATATCATCAATAATAATTGGGTTGGATAAGTTACCACTAGTGCATGAAGAAGCGACGTGACCTTTCTCGTGACATAAGTAGCAACGTCTACTCTTCACTTTCTTCTCACTTGATTTCTCAACAAGAGAAGCATTAACTTGAGTCTTCTTGGGAAGTGGCCTTTCTTCAACTTGAGGTTGAACATGAGATGGAACTTGTGGCCTCTTCCCTTGTTGCTTGACACTAATGGTCTTCTTCTTCAATGGGCAAGATCTAACATGATGCCCTTCAATTTTGCACTTGAAGCAAATAATCTTGGCCGAATTCTTGACTTGTTCTTGGCCCTTCTTATTGATTCTCTTGGACTTCTTCTTCTTATTGGAGTTGAATCCAAGTCCACATTTGTCATTGGGGGATTTTTGCACACTCAAGATATTGTTGAGTGTGGATTTACCTTCATGACTCTTTTCCAAGTCTTTCTTCAAAGAAGTGACTTGGGCCTTGAGCTCTTTGATTTCCTCTACATGGTTAGTCTCAACACAAGCACTAGAGGAAATATAAGCTTCATCATTAGAGCAACAAGGCAAGAAAAGCAATTCATCACAAGATGTACCAATGTTATGCATGGATGAATCATGAGGACTAGCACAAGGCAATATAGCATTTTGACTAAAAGTAGTGATAGTATCCACATGAGGCTAACTTGATGTTACCTTAGCAATCATGGCCTCATGAGATATCTTTAGCACATTATGGGATACTAGAAGATCATCATGAGAGCTTGAGAGTTTTTCATGGCTTTCTTCCAATTTCACATAATTGCTAGATAGCAACTCAAGTTGAGCCCTCAGCTCAACATTCTCCTTCAAAATGGATGCTTCACAAGAAATAGAGTTAGTAGCACAAGCATCATCATTGACAAAAAGAGGAGAAGGAAACTTGGAAAGCTCTTTCAAATAGGAAGCTTTAAGTTGAGAATGAGACTCGGTGAGTTCGATGAGCTCACTCTTAATGACCCTAGAGCCATTTTCGAGGTGCTCAAAGTCCTCAAGGAGTGCATGAGAAACTTCAAGCTTAACATTTTTAGTTTTGAAATCAATTGCCACCTCAAGAGCTCTATCATGAGATTCCCTCACTCTAGATAATTCTAGAGCAAAAGTCTCCTCAAGAGATTTGGAGGTGGTTTGTTCATGTTCAAGATCTTGAGATAGCTCCGCGATATCATTTGCGTAATCACGCTCATGAGCTTCCATTTTCTCAATGGTGACTTCATGCTCCTCTAGATGAGATTCCAACTCCTCAATGTATTTCTTGCCTTCAATGGCAATGGACATTATTTCCATGAAGTTGGAATGAGCAATTTTATTTTTATGAAGAACTTTAAAAATCATTTCCCCCTTAGTTTTTAAGGAGGTAACATTATCATTCTCTTCATCATTATCCTCATCATCATTAGCATCAACATCAACATCAAGAGACATATTGGTGTTCAAGGTAGGAGATACCTTTGAAGCCTTGGCCATAAGGCAAAACGCAATAGATGATAATGTAGGATCCCTTGAAGCACCATTAAAAACCACATCTTGTTCCATGGAGTGTTGGGTTTCCTCTACATTGTTAGCACACCAATTCGAGGAAATAGATGCATTTTTATCATGGCAACAAGACATAGCAAGCATATCATCATGAGATTTAGTCAAGCAATTTCTACATGATATGCAAGGACTATCAACACAAGCAAGTGGAACATTTGGAGTGCTCGAAGTGTTAAAGCCCAAAGAAGGAGCATTGCAATAAGATAGTGATAAAGGACCATCCACAATAAGCATACTATCATCATTGCAATGACCAACACTACTCACCATATCATTACCTTGTGGCAAACCACATGTAGGTGAAGTAGAAGAAGTTGAGAAGACTAAATGGCCGGAGGTGGAGGGAGAACAATCATCCCCACAAATCTTGGACACACCATATTTATCTTGAAGCTTCGTCCACAACTCATGAGCATCCCGGAACGGCATGAGTTGAAATATAACTACATTGCTGAAAGCATCGAGAAGCACATTAGAAGCTTGAGCATTGAGATAAGAGTTTTTCTCATCCTCTAAAGATAATCATTGGGGATCCTTTGGAGGAGAAAAACCCATATCTACAATTAGCTCTAAATTTGGGTCCATGACCCTAAAGAGATTAAGCATGCGAATTACCCAAACTTCAAAATTTGTGCCATCAAAACTAAGAGTGTCAAAGAATCCTAATCCACTAGTTGACATCTTTACTCTCTAGGCGGTAAAGCCTAATAAAGAGAGACAAGGCTCTGATACCAATTGAAAGATCGAGCATGTCGCCTAGAGGGGGGTGAATAGGCGCTTTAAAATAATTATGGTTTAGGCTTGAACAAATGCGGAATAAACCTAGCGGTTAATTTGTCAAGCACAAAACCTAAAACAACTAGGCTCACCTATGTGCACCAACAACTTACGCTAAGCAAGATAAGCAACTATGTGATAGCAAGATATATGACAAAGAACAATATGGCTATCACAAAGTAAAGTGCATAAGTAAAGGGCTCGGGTAAGAGATAACCGAGGCACGCGGAGACGACGATGTATCCTGAAGTTCACACCCTTGCGGATGCTAATCTCCGTTTGGAGCGGTGTGGAGGTACAATGCTCCCCAAGAAGCCACTAGGCCACCGTAATCTCCTCACGCCCTCACACAATGCAAGATGTCGTGATTCCACTAAGGGACCCTTGAGGGCGGTCACCGAACCCGTACAAATGGCGACCCTTGGGGGCGGTCACTGATACATCTCCATCGTATCTATAATTTTTTATAGTTCCATGCCAATATTTTTCAACTTTCATATACTTTTGGCAACTTTTTATACTATTTTTTGGGACTAACATATTGATCCAGTGCCCAATGCCAGTTCCTGTCTGTTGCATGTTTTATGTTTCGCAGAAACCCCATATCAAACGGAGTCCAAATGGGATAAAACAGACGAAGAAATATTTTGGAATATTTGTGATTTTTGGGAAGTAAAATCAACGCGAGATGGTGCCCGAGGGGGCCAGGAGATAGGGGCGCACCCCAGGGAGGCAGGCATGCCCTGGTCGAAAGATTCACCCCAATCGGACTTACGGATCTCCGGATATTAAAGAAACGGTGAAGGGGTAGAATCTGAGAACGCAGAAACAGAGAGATAGGTCCAATCTCAGAGGGGCTCTCGCCCCTCCCAAGCCATGGGAGCCAAGGACCAGAGGGGAAACCTTTCTCCCATCTAGGGAGAAGGTCAAGGAAGAAGAAGAAGAATAATAAGGGGGGCTCTCTCCCCCTTGCTTCCGGTGGCGCTGGAGCGCTGCCGGAGGCCATCATCATCACCGCGATCTTCACCAACACCGCCGTCATCTTCACCAACACCTCCATCACCTTCCCCCATCTATATCCAGCGGTCCACTCTCCCACAACCCGCTGTACCCGCTACTTGAACATGGTGCTTTATGCTTCATATTATTTTCCAATGATGTGTTGCCATCCTATGATGTCTGAGTAGATTTTCATTGTCCTATTGGTGATTGATGAATTGCTATGATTGGTTTGAGTTGCATGTTTTATTATTGGTACTGTCCTATTGTGCCCTCTGTGTCGCGCAAGCATGAGGGATTCCCGCTGTAGGGTGTTGCAATGCATTCATGATTCGCTTGGGTTGCGTGAGTGACTGAAACACAAACCCGAGTAAGGGGATTGTTGCGTATGGGATAAAGGGGACTTGATACTTTAATGCTATGGTTGGGTTTTACCTTAATGAATCTTTAGTAGTTGCAGATGCTTGCTAGAGTTCCAATCATAAGTGCATATGATCCAAGTAGAGAAAGTATGTTAGCTTATGCCTCTCCCATAAATAGAATTGCAATAGTGATTACCGGTCTAGTAACGTAGTCAATTGCTTAGGGACAATTCCACAACTCCTACCACCACTTTTCCATACTCGCTATATTCACTTTATTGCATCTTTATCTAAACATACCCTAGCTTTTATTTACGTGCTCTTTATTATCTTGCAAACTTATCCAACAACACCTACAAAGTACTTCTAGTTTCATACTTGTTCTAGGTAAAGCGAACATCAAGCGTGCGTAGAGTCGTATGAGTGGCCGATAGGACTTGAGAGAGTATTTGTTCTACCTTTAGCTCCTCGTTGGGTTCGACACTCTTACTTATCGAAAGAGGCTACAACTATCCCCTACACTTATGGGTTATCAAGACCTTTTTCTGGCGCCGTTGCCAGGGAGTCATAGCGTGGGGTGAATATTCTCGTGTGTGCTTGTTTGCTTTATCACTAAGTAATTTTCATTTGTTGTTGTTAGTTGTTTTCTATCTTTAGCTATGGGTAGGAAACACAAAATACCAAAAAAATTAGTTGTACCTAATGAACCAGTGGTTGAAGAACCACTCAAAATCTATCAGACTCCTAAAGCTTTTTACTTGGATAATCTTCGATCCCTTTGTGCTAGTGCTGAAACCCCCACTAGTTTAGTTGAGGGAAAATCTTTAGATGAGCATGCTTGTTTTGTGAGACACCATATATCTGAAAAAGGGAGACTATTATGGGATCAAATTCAACGTTTGCAATGCTATGCTTGGAATTTATGTGAAATATATGAGTTTACTTGTTGTTCTGAAGACCCTAAGAAACACCTACCCTATCAATGCTTGTTTAGTGATAATGGAATCGTATCTTCGTATGCTAAGGGTGCTTACAATTACTATGATGTTCAACAAATTGAAGAATTTGTTGCTTTTAAAGGTGCTTATGAGATTGCCTCTTTGATTGAAAAGTATGATGCTACTCTTTACAAATCTGAAAATTTTGCCATAATTCAATATTGTTATGATAATTATGCTTCTAATGCCTATTTTAAACCATATATTGAGGACTTCTCCGTTGTCCAAGAAGAGACTAATATTTTGCACGAAGCTATGGAAGAAGAAATTGATGAAACAGTAAGCTCATTGGATGAAAAAGATGATGAGGAGAGCGAAGAACAAAAGGAGGAAGAGCGGATTAGCTACCCGTGCCCACCTTCTAATGAGTAACCCTCCAACTCATACATTATTTAATTCCCCTTCGTGCTTACCGAAGGATGATTGCTATGATGATTGCTATGATCCCTTGAATTTGTTTGAATATCCCTTTTTGATGATGCTTGCTATGCTTGTGGCCAAGATGCCAATATGAATTATGCTTATGGAGATGAACTTGCTATAGTTCCTTATGTTAAACATGAAATTGTTGCTATTGCACCCACGCATGATAGTCCTATTATCTTTTTGAATTCTCCAAACTACACTATATCGGAGAAGTTTGTGCTTATTAAGGATTATATTGATGGGTTGCCTTTTACCATTGCACATGATGATTTTGGTGAATGTAATATGCATGTGCTTGCTGCTCCTACTTGCAATTATTATGAGAGAGGAATTATTTCTCCACCACTCTATGTTTCCCATACTATGAAATTGCAAGAAACTGTTTATACTATGCATTGGCCTTTACTATGTGTGCATGAATTGTTCTTTTATGACATACCGATGCATAGGAAGAGAGTTAGACTTCGTCACTGCTTTATTTATGTTACTTTGTGCTCACTACTAAATCACAAATCATTGTTAATTAAAATTGGCTTTGATATACCTTGGGATCCGGGTGGATCCATTACTTGAGCACTAAATGCCTAGCTTAATGGCTTTAAAGAAAGCGCTGCCAGGGAGACAACCCGTAAGTTTTAGAGAGTCATTTATTTCTGTTGAGTGCTTTCATATAGTTTAAATACACAAAAATAAAGAGGGGAACCTAAAAACTTTTCAAAAAGGAAAGTGAAAGTGAGAAAGACAAGCATTGTTGAAGTGGGAGCTAGCCTTGAACTTTGTTCATGCTCACGGAAACTTTGTGAATCTTGATTACAGAAAATTTTCATCAAAAATAATTATCCCCTTGTACAATTCCATTGTATTACAAAAATAATGTGCTAAGGTTTGCCTTTAGGATGTTTACAATGCTTGTTGGTTTGTACGGTGTAGGACAGAAACTTTGGTTGTAGTGCGCGATTTTATATTTTTAACTGGAATGTCAATTGGTTCTGATTCCTTTTGCACTGTCTTGATATACAACTTGTTTATTGTTCCTAATTTTGGTAGAATTTTTGGGGTACCAGAAGTATGGTGGATGTTCAGATTTCTACAGACTGTTCTGTTTTTGACAGATTCTGTTTTTGATGCATAGTTTGCTTGTTTTGATGAATCTATCAATTTATATTAGTGGATTAAGCCATGGAAAAGTTATACTACAGTAGACACAATGCAAAAAAAATATGAATTGGTTTGCAACAGTACTTTGAGTGGTGATTTGCTTTATTATACTAACAGATCTTGTGTGGATGAAGTGTCTAAATGAGGAGGTCTAGATATGAGGAAAAGGAAGAGAGGCAAGAGCTCAAGCTTGGGGATGCCCGAGGCACCCCAAGTAAATATTCAAGGAGACTCAAGCGTCTAAGCTTGGGGATGCCCCAGAAGGCATCCCCTCTTTCTTCAACAAGTATCGGTATGTTTTCGTATTCGTTTCGTTCGTGCATTATGTGCAAGTCTTGGAGCGTCTTTTGCATTTAGTTTTCATTTTCTTTTATGCACCATGCTGGTATGAGATAGTCCTTGGTTGATTTATAGAATGCTCATTGCACTTCACTTAAATCTTTTGAGTATGGCTTCATAGAATGCTTCATGTGCTTCATTTATATCATTTGAAGTTTGGATTGCCTGTTTCTCTTCACATAGAAAACCGCCATTTGTAGAATGCTCTTTTGCTTCACTTATATTTGTTAGAGCGTGGGAATATCTTTTGTAGAAATATTTAAACTCTCTTGCTTCACTTAGATCTATTTAGAGAGATGATAGGAATTGGTCATTCACATGGTTAGTCATAAAATCCTACATAAACTTGTAGATCGCTGAATATGATATGTTTGATTCCTTGCAATAGTTTTGCGATATAAAGATGGTGATATTAGAGTCATGCTAGTGGGTGGTTGTGGATTGTAGAGACACTTGTGTTGAGGTTTGCAAGTCCCGTAGCATGCACGTATGGTAATCGTTGTGTGACAAATTTGAAGCATGGGGTGTTTCTTTGATTATCTTCCTTATGAGTGGCGGTTGGGGACGAACGATGGTCTTTTCCTACAAATCTATCCCCCTAGGGGCATGCATAGTATTACTTTGCTTCGAGGGCTAATAAACTTTTACAATAAGTATATGAGTTCTTTATGACTAATGTGAGTCCATGGATTATACACACTTTTACCTTTCCATCATTGCTAGCCTCTTCGGTACCGTGCATTGCCCTTTCTCACGTCGAGAGTCGGTGCAAACTTCGTCAGTGCATCCAAACCCCGTGATATGATACGCTCTATCACACATAAACCTCCTTATATCTTCCTCAAAACAGCCACCATACCTACCTATTATGGCATTTCCATAGCCATTCCGAGATATATTGCCATGCAACTTCCATCATCTTCATATACATGACTTGAGCATTCATTGTCATATTTCCTTGCATGATCGTAAGATAGCTAGCATGATGTTTTCATGGCTTGTCCGTCTTTTTTGATGTCATTGCTACGCTAGATCGTTGCACACCCCGGTACACCCCCAAAAGCATTCATATAGAGTCATATCTTTGTTCTAGTATCGAGTTGTAATATTGGGTTGTAAGTAAATAAAAGTGTGATGATCATCATTATAGAGCATTGCCCCATAAAAAAGGAAAAAAGGAAAGGCCAAAGAAGCGTAAAAAAAAGGGGGGCCAAAGAAGCCCACCGAAAAAAACAAGAAAAAAAAGAAAAAGAAAAGGGGCAATGTTACTATCCTTTTTCCACACTTGTGCTTCAAAGTAGCACCATGCTCTTCATATAGAGAGTCTCTTATGTTTTCACTCTCATATACTAGTGGGAATTTTTCATTATAGAACTTGGCTTGTATATTCCAACGATGGGCTTCCTCAAATGCCCTAGGTCTTCATGAGCAAGCAAGTTGGATGCACACCCACTTAGTTTTCAGTTTGAGCTTTCATACACTTATAGCTCTAGTGCATCTGTTGCATGGCAATCCCTACTCCTCGCATTGACATCAATTGATGGGCATCTCCATAGCCCGTTGATTAGCCGCGTCGATGTGAGACTTTCTCCCTTTTTGTCCTCTCCACATAGCATCCACCATCATATTCTATTCCACCCATAGTGCTATATCCATGGCTCACGCTCATGTTTTGCGTGAAGGTTGAAAAAGTTTGAGAATAATAAAGTATGAAACAATTGCTTGGCTGACACCGGGATAGGCATGAGGGGTACCTTGTGTTAAGAAAAGGGAGCATACAAGACTATATGATTTTGTAGGGATAACATTCTGGAAACATTGATATTTTGAAAGACATGATTGTTTGTTGGGATGCCCTAAGTATTATTGTTTTTATGTCAAATGATAGACAATTGCTTTGAATCACTCGTGTCTTAATATTCATGCCATGATTAGACACATGATCAATATTATGCTAGGTAGCATTCCACATCAAAAATTATCTTTTTTATCATTTACCTACTCGAGGACGAGCAGGAATTAAGCTTGGGGATGCTGATACGTCTCCGTCGTATCTATAATTTTTGATTGTTCCATGCCAATGTTTTTCAACTTTCATATACTTTTGGCAACTTTTTATACTATTTTTGGGGACTAACATATTGATCCAGTGGCCAGTGCCAGTTCCTGTCTGTTGCATGTTTTATGTTTCGCAGAAACCCCATATCAAACAGAGTCCAAATGGGATAAAAATGGACGGAGAATTATTTTGGAATATTTGTGATTTTTGGGAAGTAAAATCAACGCGAGACGGTGCCCGAGGGGGCCATGAGATAGGGGGCGCGCCCTAGGGAGGCAGGTGCGCCCTGGACTCTCCTGGCCCCCCCCCATAAGGCGGTTGACGCTCTTCTTTTTCCGCAAGAAATCTAATTTTATGAGAAAGATCTGGGCGAAAGATTCACCCCAATCGGAGTTACGGATCTCCAGATATTAAAGAAACGGTGAAGGGGTAGAATCTGAGAACGCAGAAAAAGAGAGATAGATCCAATCTCGGAGGGGCTCTTGCCCCTCCCAAGCCATGGGATTAAAGGACGAGAGGGGAAACCCTTCTCCCATCTAGGGAGAAGGTCAAGGAAGAAGAAGAAGAAGAATAAGGGGGGCTCTCTCCCCCTTGCTTCCGTTGGCGCCGGAGCGCTGCCGGAGGCCATCATCATCACCGCGATCTTCTCCAACACTGTCGTCATCTTCACCAACACCTCCATCACCTTCCCCCATCTATATCCAGCGGTCCACTCTCCCACAACCCGATGTACCCTCTACTTGAACATGGTGCTTTATACTTCATATTATTTTCCAATGATGTGTTGCCATCCTATGATGTCTGAGTAGATTTTTGTTGTCCTATCGGTGATTAATGAATTGCTATGATTGGTTTGAGTTGCATGTTTTATTATTGGTGTTGTCCTATTGTGCCCTCGGTGTCACGCAAGCGTGAGGGATTCCCGCTGTAGGGTGTTGCAATGCGTTCATGATTTGCTTATAGTGGGTTGCGTGAGTGACTGAAACACAAATCCGAGTAAGGGGATTGTTGCGTATGGGATAAAGGGAACTTGATACTTTAATGCTATGGTTGGGTTTTACCTTAATGAATCTTTAGTAGTTGCAGATGCTTGCTAGAGTTCCAATCATAAGTGCATATGATCCAAATAGAGAAAGTATGTTAGCTTATCCTCTCCCACAAATAGAATTGCAATAGTGATTACTGGTCTAGTAACGTAGTCAATTGCTTAGGGACAATTCCACAACTCCTACCACCATTTTCCACACTCGCTATATTTACTTTATCGCATCTTTATCTAAACAGCCCCTAGCTTTTATTTACGTGCTCTTTATTATCTTGCAAACTTATCCAACAACACCTACAAAGTACTTCTAGTTTCATACTTGTTCTAGGTAAAGCGAACGTCAAGCGTGCGTAGAGTCGTATCAGTGGCCGATAGGACTTGAGAGAGTATTTGTTCTACCTTTAGCTCCTCGTTGGGTTCGACACTCTTACTTATCGAAAGAGGCTACAACTATCCTCTACACTTGTGGGTTATCAGTCACCGAACCCGTACACTTTTGCAACCCTTGGGGGCGGTCACCGGTACCCGTCAAATTGCTCGGGGCCATCTCCACAACCTAATTGGAGACCCCGACGCTTGCCAAAGCTTTACACCACAATGATTGAGCTCCGAACAACTCCAACCATCTAGGGCGCCAAGGCACCCAAGAGGAACAAGCTCTAGGGTGTCCAAACACCCAAGAGTAACAAGCTCAAGGGTACCAAGCACCCAAGAGTAATAAGCTTCTCAACTTGTAACTTCCACGTATCACATGGAGAACTCAAACTGATGCACCAAATGCAATGGCAAGGGCACACGGAGTGCCCAAGTCCTTCTCTCTCAAATCCCACCGAAGCAACTAATGCTAGGGAGGAAGATGAGAGGAAGAACAAGAAGGAGAACACCAAGAACTCCAAGATCTAGATCCGATGGGTTCCCCTCACATAGAGGAGAAAGTGATTGGTGGAAATGTGGATCTAGATCTCCTCTCTTTTTCCCCTCAAAAAATAGCAAGAATCCATGGAGGGATTGAGAGTTAGCAAGCTCGGAGAAGGTCAACAATGGGGGAAGAACACGAGCTCAAAGGATAAGAACCATTGTGGAAGAAGACCCCCTTTTAAAGGTGACGAAAAAATCCAACCGTTATCCTCACAGCCCGCATAGAGCGGTACTACCGCTCCAATAAGCGGTACTACCG
This sequence comes from Triticum timopheevii, assembly GCA_963921465.1. Lineage (NCBI taxonomy): Eukaryota > Viridiplantae > Streptophyta > Magnoliopsida > Poales > Poaceae > Triticum > Triticum timopheevii. The sequence goes on from OY997264.1 coordinate 363,783,829, forward strand.
CTAGGGCGGAAGAAGCCCTTTGAAAAACAACAGCGAGGAGGCAAAAGGCCAGTAGAACCACCAGAGCGGTACTACCGCTCGTCCTGACGGTACTACCGCTAGGGATCGCGGTACTACCGCAAAGGGTAGCAGTACTACTGCTTGCGAGCGGTACTAAAAAAATACATCCGTGCCTACCACCACAGGACTTGGGACGAGTTTTTGGTCCGGAGCGGTACTACCGCTGTAGGATCCGCGGTAGTACCGCTCTAGAGCGGTAGTAAAAAATTACATCCGCTCCAATTCGCGGTAGTACCGCTGCAGCCTTTTTAGAACACCAAAACTGCCACAACTTTTGCAAACGGACTCCAAATTCGATGAAACCAAGTTTGTTGGAAAGATAACGACATGGGCTAACACAATATTGATAGAAATACCAAGAATAAGCAAATGAGAAAATTCCCATAAGAAAATGGTGAGAACCCTTACTCGGATAAGACTGGTAAAACCTCCAACATCGAAAACATCATAGAAGATGCATGCAAACTCTGTTTTCGATGAACTCAAGCTTGTCATCAAGATGACCATAAGCTCCAAGACTCACAAAGAGAACCAAACAAGAACCAAGAAACATGATGCAAGGATGCAATGGTTTGAGCTCTCTACTAATGATACGATCAAGTTACCAACTTGAGAGCCCCCTTGATAGTACGACAAACGATCCTATAACCCGGTCTCCCAACTACCACCACGAGACCGGTAAAATAGAAAACCTATCAAGGGCAAACCTTTGCCTTGCACATGGTCCACTTGAGCTAGATGAAGACGATCTTGACTCCCTCAAGTTGGACCACCTTTCTTGATTGCGTTGGCTCAATGAAGACTAGATGATTGCTCCCCCATAGTCCACTATGGGTGAGCCACACTTCGACACATCTTCACAAGTCCATTGACACCACAATGGATGGCAAGATTCAAGCACTTGATCTCTTCGTGATGCTCCACTTGAACTTGCACACGGCAATCTTGATGACGATCACCACTTGATGTCATCCTTTCCATGGGTTGTATGATATCTTCCTCTTGACGCAAGCCCATGGACACGTACCTAACCCCACATAGAACTCTCACATAGACCATGGTTTAGTACACAAAGTGCAATGGACAATGCTTACCATACCATGGGATCACTTGATCCCTCTCAGTACATCTTCTACGCTTTGTGAGTTGATCAACTTGATTCACTCTTGACTTAGTCTTGATCAACCTTGAATCTTTCCAGCTCTCTTCACTTGGATGATGTCTTGAAGGTAAACATGAATGATCACACAATCTTCTTCTTCAAGACATGCTTGCAATAAGCTCAACACTCACATGACCAATCTTTGGATAATTCCTTAATAGCACCTCGGTCAACTCATAAACTCCTTGAAACCAACACATGGACTTCAAGAAAAGCCTATGGACAAAACCTTCAAATATAACTCAAGGCAACCATTAGTCCATAGAGATTTTCATCAATTACCAAAACCAAACATGGGGGCACCGCATGTTCTTTCAATCTCCCCCATTTTGGTAATTGATGACAATCACTTTCAAGAGAGTTTATACAAGGAATTATGCATCACCATGCAATGCAACAACCAATGATGCATGAGAATGAGATGCAAATGCTTAGGAACCAAAACCAAAGCAAGGAGAAAACTCAGAAGACTTCTCCACAAAACTCTCTGAAACTCCTCCCCCATTGGCATCGATTGCCAAAATGGGTGAAAAGCTTAGAAGGCCAAAATAAAAAGTGTTCCTCCATAAATTGTGTATATCTCAACAAGAGAGTGGAATGCAATACACATATCCAATGTTAAATGCTTGGAGGAAGACAAACTATATTGAGGCCCAAAGATTGCAAAAGAATGATATGCCACGAAGACATAACAAGGAGATAAACAAGCAATCAAGCAATCAAAAGTTGCCAATTGAAGCAAGCAATCAAAGGATATCAATTGAGCCAACTAGACCAAAGATCCTATGAGCCACAAGAATGAAGGATATTATGATATGAGCAAAGGAGTGTTCTAAAGAAGCTAGAGAAGCTCCCCATGATTTGTGAACACATATTAATTTTTGTATTTAGATACAAAGTGCAAAAAATAGGCTCATAGCTCCCCTAGAATCAATAGAAACTAAAAAAAGTGCAAGTTAGCAAATAGGAAACAAAGCCTAGCACTTGCAACGAACACATGGTTGAGCAACAAGTAAAAGAGGCAACTTAAGTATGGGCTCAACCAAAATGATGTGTGTGAGTCAAGGCAATGCACTTGAGAAGACTAATGTATGGATGAGCATTAAGCATCAATAAAGTCTTGAAAGAATGAAGCACATGGTGCAAGGCCTATCATTCTCACACACAACTAGCAAAAAGGGTTCACAAGCTTACTAATAAGCAAATAAAGAACCTATGCTTGTGACAACCCGTGGTGAAGATAGCTCCGTTAAGAGGAGGGATGCCAATTAAATTGGCAAAAACTAGAGATGTAACTTCTCTCAAGTGTATAAGATTCTTGGTAGACCAAAATCATGATGATAGCAATCCATAAAGAAGGATGTACACATGAAATAGTTACAACAAGGAAAGAACAAGATATCCACAAGGAAGTCATACATATACCAATAAGATATTTGCTTGGAAGCAGAGCACATGGCTAGATATGGTCTTATTGTATATAAATGAATTCCTACCACACAACCATCAAAGACATCACAATTAGCAACAAGAGATCATTGTCAGGATGCTTTGATAAAGGAAACAAGTATCACAAGGAAGAATAAATAACATGCCATGATACAACCTACACACTGTTGATGCAATAAATGTGTGCATGTAGTAGATGATGATACTTGTTACCGAGATAGCATTGGAAGGATGTAGTAGATAACAATTGAAGGTAGAAAGTAGTTCATTGATCATCCTAGCTTGACTCCAATAAGCACATGGTGACAACACCTTCCTTTTGAATGAGCCGAGCATCCAATGCATCTCCAATTGTTCCTAGAACAACAACACAAACAAAATGGTACCCAACCTCATTGGGACCAAGGACGGGATAAAAACGGACGAAGATTAATTTTGGAATATTTATGATTTTTGGGAGGAAAAATCAATGCGAGACGGTGCCCGAGGGGGCCACGAGGCAGGGGGCGCGCCCGTGACCCTCGTGGGCACCACGTAAGGCGGTTCACGCTCTTCTTTTGCTGCAAGAAAGCTAATTTTCGTAGAAAAATCTGGGCGAAGGTTTCAACCCAATCGGATTACGGATCTCCGGATATATAAGAAACGGTGAAAGGGCAGAATTTGGGAGCGCAGAAACAGAGAGAGACAGAGAGACAGATCCAATCTCGGAGGGGCTCTCGCCCCTCCCATGCCATGGGATCCAAGGACCAGAGGGGAAACACTTCTCCCATCTAGGGAGAAGGTTAAGGAAGAAGAAGAAGAAGGGGGGCTCTCTCCCCCTTGCTTCCGGTGGCACCGGAACACTGCCGGGGGCCGTCATCATCACTGTGATCTTCACCAACAACTTCACCGCCTTCATCACCAACCCTTCCCCCCTCTATGCAGCAGTGTAACCCCTCTCTTACCCGCTGTAATCTCTACTTAAACATGGTGCTCAACGCTATATATTATTTCCCAATGATGTATGGCTATCTTATGATGTTTGAGTAGATCCGTTTTGTCCTATGGGTTAAATGATGATCGTGATTGGTTTGAGTTGCATGTTTTATTATTGGTGTTGTCCTATGGTGCTCTCCGTGTCGCGCAAGCGTGAGGGATTCCCGTTGTAGGGTTTGCAATATGTTCATGATTTGCCTATGGTGGGTGGCGTGGGTGATAGAAGCATATACCCGAGTAAGTAGGTTGTTTGCGTATGGGATAAAGGGGACTTGATACTTTAATGCTATGGTTGGGTTTTATCTTAATGATCTTTAGTAGTTGTAGATGCTTGCTAGAGTTCCAATCATAAGTGCATATGATCCAAGAAGAGAAAGTATGTTAGCTTATGCCTCTCCCTCAAATAAAATTGCAATAGTGATTATCGGTCTAGTTATCGATTGCCTAGGGACAAAATAACTTTCTCGTGACAAAAAGCTCTCTACTAAAACTAACTTAGTTGTGTCTCATCTAAACAGCCCCTACTTTTTATTTACGTGCCCTTTATTATCTTGCAAACCTATCCTATCACACCTGCAAAGTACTTCTAGTTTCATACTTGTTCTAGGTAAAGCGAACGTCAAGAGTGCGTAGAGTTGTATCGGTGGTCGATAGAACTTGAGGGAATATTTGTTCTACCTTTAGCTCCTCGTTCGGTTCGACACTCTTACTTATCGAAATAGGCTACAATTGATCCCCTATACTTGTGGGTTATCAGCCATACCATTGTATCAGATGATGAAGAAGTCAAACGATTTTGTCTGGAGTGATGCTGCTAACGCTGCCTTTGAAGATTTGAAGAGGCAACTAGCTGAGCCGCCGGTCCTTGCTGCTCCCATTGATAAGGAGCCCTTATTGTTATATGTGGCTGCTAGAACACGTGCTGTCACTGTGGCCATTGTGGTGGAGCGCAAGGAGGCTGGCAAGGAATATCCGGTTCAACGGCCGGTTTACTACATCAGTGAGGTGCTTATTGAGTCCAAGCAAAGATATCCACGTTGGTAGAAGCTCATTTATGGGGTGTTCATAGCAAGCCAGAAACTTAAGCAATATTTTCTGGGTCATCCCATCATTGTGGTCAGTTCTGCTCCTTTAGGAGATATCATTCAAAATAGAGAAGCCACAGGACGAGTCGCCAAGTGGGCCATTGAACTTGGGCCTCACGGTTTAAGATATGTGCCACGCACTGCTATCAAGTCTCAAGTACTGGTGGACTTCATCAACGATTGGACAGAGCTACAGATGCCTGAAGAGAAGCCAGACAACACATATTGGACTATTCACTTTGATGGGTCCAGGCAATTGGAGGGCTCAGGGGCTGGAGTTGTTTTAGCTTCCCCTCGAGGTGACAAATTTTGTTATGTGCTAAGGTTGATGTTTCCCTATACTAACAATGCAGCTGAGTATGAGGCCTTGCTCCATGGTCTTCTGATGGATAAGGAGATGAGCCTAAGCCAGGTAAGGTGCTTTGGCAACTCAGATTTGGTGGCTCAGCAAGTCTCAGGCAAGTGGGATTCCAAGGATCCCCTCATGGCAGCTTATCGCCGTGAAGTTGATGCCATTGTTGGACACTTCAAGGGTTACCAAGTGGAGCACATTGATCGCAGAAAGAACGAGGCGGCTGATGCTTTAAGCCGGCTGGGGTCTCAGCGTAAACCGGTGCCACCTAATACCTTCTTGGATATTTTGCAAAACCCTTCTGTCAAGTTGCCTACAAAGGAAGACTTGGTTGTTCCTGACCCGGAGGCGCAATTGGTGGCGGCTCTTCACGTCATCCCAGATTGGACAGTGCCATATTTGGCTTACATGACCCGGGGCGAGTTGCCTGAGGATGAAACCTTGGCCAGGCAGATAACCCGGCGGTCTAAGTCAATGACAATTGCCAATGGCGAGTTGCATCGTCGCAGTGTCATTGGGGCATTTCAGCATTGTGTTTCTCCTAAGGAAGGTCAAGAAATTCTTCATGAGATTCATGAAGGAGATTGTGGCCATCATGCCGGTTCAAAGTCCCTTGTGGCCAAGGCTTTCCGCCATGGATTTTATTGGCTGATGGCTCACGCTGATGCGGAGGATCTGGTCAGTAAATGTGACGGTTGTCAGAAGTTCTCAAGACGTGCTCACGTGCCGGCTCAAGAGTTGAGGATGATTCCAATTACTTTGCCGTTTGCAGTCTGGGGACTCGACATGGTTGGGCCTTTCAAAAGGTCCAAAGATAAAAAAACACACCTATTGGTGGCGGTTGACAAATTCACAAAGTGGGTTGAGGCAGAGCCAGTTAGTAAGTGTGACGCAGCCACAATGGTTCAATTCATTAAAAAGTGATCTTTCGCTTTGGCTTTCCAGACAACATTATAACTGACAATGCTACTAATCTGTCCAAGGGTGCCATGGAGGAATTCTGTCAACGTGAGCATATCCGGCTTGATGTTTCATCAGTAGCTCACCCTCAATCCAATGGTCAAGCTGAAAGAGCCAATCAGTAAATCTTGAAAGGCATCAAACCCCGGCTTATGGTTCCTTTGCAACGGACGCCGGGTTGTTGGGTGGAGGAGTGATGACCGCAAGTATACGGGATAGTTGTAGCCTCTTTCGATAAGTAAGAGTGTCGAACCCAATGAGGAGCTAAAGGCAGAACAAATACTCTCTCAAGTCCTATCGGCCACTAATACGGCTCTACGCACGCTTGACGTTCGCTTTACCTAGAACAAGTATGAAACTAGAAGTACTTTGCAAGTGTTGTTGGATAGGTTTGTAAGATAATAAAGAACACATAAATAAAAACTAGGGGCTGTTTAGATAAAGATGCAATAAAGTAAATAAAGCGAGTGTGGAAAAGTGGTGGTAGGAGTTGTGAAAGTGTCCCTAAGCAATTGACTACTTTACTAGACCGATAGCAAGTTTTATGTGGGAGAGGCATAAGCTAACATACTTTCTCTTCTTGGATCATATGCACTTATGATTGGAACTCTAGCAAGCGTCCGCAACTACTAAAGATCATTAAGGTAAAACCCAACCATAGCATTAAAGCATCAAGTCCCCTTTATCCCATACGCAACAATCCCCTTACTCGGGTTTAAGCTTCTGTCACTCTAGCAACCCACTATAAGCGAATCATGAACGTATTGCAACACCCTACAGCGGGAATCCCTCACGCTGGGCACAATAGGACAGCAACATAACCACAAGCAAATTAAACCAATCATAGCAATTCATCAATCACCGGTAGGACAACGAAAATCTACTCAGACATCACAGGATGGCAACACATCATTGGATAATAATATGAAGCATAAAGCACCATGTTCAAGTAGAGGGTACAACGGGTTGTGGGAGAGTGGACCGCTGAATATAGATGGGGGAAGGTGATGGAGATGTTGGCGAAGATGATGGAGGTGTTGGTGAAGATCGCGGTGATGATGATGGCCCCCGGCGGCGTTCCGGCGCCACCGGAAGCAAGGGGGAGAGAGCCCCCCTTCTTCTTCTTCTTCGTTGACCTTCTCCCTAGATGGGAGAAGGGTTTCCCCTCTGGTCCTTGGCTCCCATGGCATGGGAGGGGCGAGAGCCCCTCCGAGATTGGATCTATATCTTTGTTTCTGCATTCTGGAATTCTGCCCTGGCACCGTTTCCTTTATATCTAGAGATCCGTAACTCCGATTGGATTGAAACCTTCGCCCAGATCATTTTCCAAAAATTAGCTTTCTTGCAGCCAAAGAAGGGCATCAACCACCTTACGAGTGGCCCACAAGGGTGGGGTGAGCCCACTTTAAGTGGGCGTGGGCCCCTATCTCGTGGCCACCTCGGGCATCGTATCGCGTTGATTCTTCCTCCCAAAAATCACAAATATTCCAAAATAATTCTCTGTCCGTTTTTATCCCGTTTGGACTCCATTTGATATGGGGTTTCTGCGAAACATAAAACATGCAACAGACAGGAACTGGCACTGGGCACTGGATCAATATGTTAGTCCCAAAAAATAGTATAAGAAGTTGCCAAAAGTATATGAAAGTTGTAGAATATTGGCATGGAACAATCAAAAATTATAGATACGGCGGAGACGTATCAGCATCCCCAAGCTTATGCTCGTCCTCGAGTAGGTAAATGATAAAAAAAGATAATTTTTGATGTGGAATGCTACCTAGCATAATCTTGATCATATGTCTAATCATGGAATGAATATTAATACACGAGTGATTCAAAGCAATAGTCTATCATTTGACATAAAAACAATAATACTTTGAGCGTACCAATAAAGCAATCATGTCTTTTCAAAACAACATGGCCAAAGAAAGTTATCCCTACAAAATCATATAGTCTGGTTTTTGCTCTATCTTCATCACACAAAGTATTTAATCATGCACAACCCCGATGATAACCCAAGCGATTGTTTCATACTTTAATAATCTCAAACTTTTTCAACTTTCACGCAATACATGAGCATGAGCCATGGATGTAGCACTATAGGTGGAATAGAATATGATGGTGGAGGTTATGTGGAGAAGACAAAAAGGGAGAAAGTCTCACATCGACGCGGCTAATCAACGGGCTATGGAGATGCCCATCAATTGATGTCAATGCGAGGAGTAGGGATTGCCATGCAACGGATGCACTAAGAGCTATAAGTGTATGAAAGCTCAAACTGAAACTAAGTGGGTGTGCATCCAACTTGCTTGCTCATGAAGACCTCGGGCATTTGAGGAAGCCCATCATCGGAATATACATGCCAAGTTCTTTAATGAAAATTCCCACTAGTATATGAAAGTGAAAGCATAGGAGACTCTCTCTATGTAGAACATGGTGCTACTTTGAAGCACAAGTGTGGTAAAAGGACAGTAGCATTGCCCCTTCTCTCTTTTTCTCTCATTTTTTATTTTCTTTTTTTCTTTTTATTTTTTTTTATTTTTTTGGTGGGCTTCTTTGGCCTCTTTTTTCAATTGGGCTTCTTTGGCCTCTTTTATTTTTCATAAAGTCCAGAGTCTCATCCCGACTTGTGGGGGAATCATAGTCTCCTTCATCCTTTCCTCACTAGGGCAATGCTCTAATAATGATGATCATCACACTTTTATTTACTTACAACTCAATATCTTGAACAAAGATATGACTCTATATGAAAGCCTTCGACGGTGTACCGGGATGTGCAATGATCTCGCGTAGCAATGACATCAAAAAACGGACAAGCCATGACATCATGCCAACTATCTTACGATCATGCAAAGCAATATGACAATGAATTCTCAAATCATGTATATGATGGTGATGATGAAAGTTGCATGGCAATATATCTCGGAATGGCTATGGAAATGCCATGATAGGTAGGTATGGTGGCTGTTTCGAGGGAGATATAAGGAGGCTTTATGTGTGATAGAGTGTATCATATCACGGGGTTTGGATGCACCGGAAAAGTTTGTACCGACTCTCGAGGTGAGAAAGGGCAATGCACGGTACCGAAGAGGCTAGCAATGATGGAAGGGTGAGAGTGCGTATAATCCATGGACTCAACATTAGTCATAAAGAACTCATATACTTATTGCAAAAATCTACAAGCCATTGAAAATAAAGTACTACACGCATGCTCCTAGGGGGATAGATTGGTAGGAAAAGACCATTGCTCGTCCCCGACCGCCACTCATAAGGAAGACAATCAATAAATAAAATTATGCTCCAACTTCATCACAAAGCGGTTCACCATACGTGCATGCTACGGGAATCACAAACCTCAACACAAGTATTTCTACTAATCCACAACCACCCACTAGCATGACTCTAATATCACCACCTTTATATCACAAAACTATTGCAAGGAATCAAACATATCATATTCAGCGATCTACAAGTTTATGTAGGATTTTATGACTAACCATGTGAATGACCAATTCCTGTCATCTCTCTAAATAGATACAAGTGAAGTAAGAGAGTTTAATTATTTCTACAAAAGATATGTGCACGCTCTAACAAATATAAGTGAAGCAAAAGAGCATTCTACAAATGGCGGTTTTCTATGTGAAGAGAAACAGGCAATCCAGACTTCAAATGATATAAGTGAAGCACATGAAGCATTCTATAAAGCCATACTCAAAAGATTTAAGTGAAGTGCAATGAGCATTCTATAAATCAACCAAGAACTATCTCATACCAGCATGGTGCATAAAAGAAAAGTGAAAACTAAATGCAAAAGACGCTCCAAGACTTGCACATATCGCACGAACGAAACGAATACGAAAACAAACCGATACTTGTTGAAGAAAGAGGGGATGCCTTCCGGGGCATCCCCAAGCTTAGATGCTTGAGTCTCCTTGAATATTTACTTGGGGTGCCTCAGGCATCCCCAAGCTTGAGCTCTTGCCTCTCTTCCTTTTCCTCATATCCAGACCTCCTCGTTTAGACACTTCATCCACACAAAACTTCAACAGAAAACTCAGTAAGATCCGTTAGTATAATAAAGCAAATCACCACTCTAAGTACTATTGCAACCCAATTCATATTTTGTTTTTGCATTGTGTCTACTGCAACGTAACTTTTACATGGCTTAATCCACTGATATAAATTGATAGATTCATCAAAACAAGCAAACTATGCATCAAAAACAGAATCTGTCAAAAACAGAACAGTCTGTAGCAATATGACCATCCACCATACTTATGGTACTCCAAAAATTCTACCAAAATTAGGAAAAATAAACAAGTTGTACAGCAAGACATTGCAGAAGGAATCAGAACCAATTGACGTTCCAGTTAAAAATGTAAAATCGCGCACTACAGCCAAAGTTTCTGTCCTGCACCGTACAAACCAATAAGCATTGTAAACATCCTAAAGGCAAACCTTAGCACATTATTTTTATAATACAATGTAATTATACAAGGGGATAATTATTTTTGATGAAAAGTTTCTGTAATCAAGATTCACAAAGTTTCCGTGAGCATGAACAAAGTTCAAGGAGCTCTCCCACTTCAACAATGCTTGTCTTTCTCACTTTCACTTTCCTTTTTTGAAAAGTTTTAGGTTCCCCTATTTATTTTTTGTTTTTAAACTATATGAAAGAACTCAACAGAAATAAATGAATCTCTAAAACTTTCAGGTTGTCTCCCTGGCAGCGCTTTCTTTAAAGCCATTAAGCTAGGCATTTAGTGCTCAAGTAATGAATCCACCCGGATCCCAAGGTATATCAAAGCCAATTTTAATTAACAAAGATTTGTAATTTAGTAGTGAGCACAAAGTAACATATATCAAGCAACAACGAAGTCTAACTCTCTTTCTATGCATCGGCATGTCATAAAAGAACAATTCATGCACACCAAGTAAAGGCCAATGCATAGTATAAGCAGTTTCTTGCAATTCTATCGTGTTGGAAACATAGAGAGGTGGAGATATAGTTCCTCTCTCATAATAATTGCAAGTAGGAGCAGCAAGCACATGCATATTATATCTATCAAAATCATCATGTGCAACAGTAAAAGGCAACCCATCAATATAATCCTTACTAAGTGCAAATTTCTCCGATATAGTGTAGTCGGGAGAATTCAAAAAGATAATAGGACTATCATGCGTGGGTGCAATAGCAACAATTTCATTTTTAACATAAGGAACTATAGCAAGTTCATCTCCATAAGCATAATTCATATTGGCATCTTGGCCACAAGCATAGCAAGCATCATCAAAAAGGGATATTTCAAGAGAATCAACGGTATCATAGCAATCATCCTTCGGTAAGCACGAAGGGGAATTAAACAATGTATGCGTTGAAGAGTTACTCTCATTAGAAGGTGGGCATGGGTGATCAATCCGCTCTTCCTCCTTTTGTTCTTCGCTCTCCTCATCATCTTTTTCATCCAATGAGCTCACAGTTTCATCAATTTCTTCTTCCATAGCTTCCAGCAAAATATTAGTCTTTTCTTGGACAGCGGAGACTTTCTCAATAAATGCATTAATATTGTAATTGTATTCATAGTTTTCATAGCAATATCTAAGTATAGCAAGATTTTCAGGCCTATAAACATCATCATCTAAAGCTTCATACTTTTCAAACAAAGATTCAATTTCATAAGCAGCCTTAAAAGCAACAAATTCTTCTATTTGTTCCACATCATAGTAGTCATATCTACCATTAGCATAAGAAGCTAAGGTTTCATTATCATTGAATTTGCATGAAAAGGGAAGGTGTGGAGCCTTCATCCTAGAGCAACAAGTAATATCATATCTCAAGCATAGTTGACGAGCATACCAACGCAACATATTAATTTGATCCCATAATAGTTTCTCTTTTTGTGTCAAGCGATAATCCCTAAAGTATTCACGTTGATCCAACGTGTCTCCCATTATAAAGTTGAGTTGGGTTTTCTCAGGATTATCAAAGTAGTACAAAATATTTCCCACATGATGATCATCGAGGGTTTTAGGAGTTACCCCATCTCCATGAGTAGCAAGTATGTTCCATATCCATAACTCAAGATAGAGAACAACTTAGAACAACAAATAAAAATTACTTAGTGATAAAGCAAACAAGCACACACGATAATATTCACCCCACGCTATGACTCCCCGGCAACGGCGCCAGAAAAAGGTCTTGATGACCTGCAAGTATACGGGATAGTTGTAGCCTCTTTGGATAAGTAAGAGTGTCGAACCCAACGAGGAGCTAAAGATAGAACAAATACTCCCTCAAGTCCTATCGGCCACTGATACGGCTCTACGCACGCTTGACGTTCGCTTTACCTAGAACAAGTATCAAACTAGAAGTACTTTGCAAGTGTTGTTGGATAGGTTTGCAAGATAATAAAGAACACGTAAATAAAAACTAGGGGCTGTTTAGATAAAGATGCAATAAAGTAAATAAAGCGGGTGTGGAAAAGTGGTGGTAGGAGTTGTGAAAGTGTCCCTAAGCAATTGACTACTTTACTAGACCGATAGCAAGTTTTATGTGGGAGAGGCATAAGCTAACATACTTTCTCTTCTTGGATCATATGCACTTATGATTGGAACTCTAGCAAGCGTCCGCAACTACTAAAGATCATTAAGGTAAAACCCAACCATAGCATTAAAGCATCAAGTCCCCTTTATCCCATACGCAACAATCCCCTTACTCGGGTTTAAGCTTCTGTCACTCTAGCAACCCACTATAAGCGAATCATGAACGTATTGCAACACCCTACAGCGGGAATCCCTCACGCTGGGCACAATAGGACAGCAACATAACCACAAGCAAATTAAACCAATCATAGCAATTCATCAATCACCGGTAGGACAACGAAAATCTACTCAGACATCACAGGATGGCAACACATCATTGGATAATAATATGAAGCATAAAGCACCATGTTCAAGTAGAGGGTACAACGGGTTGCTGGAGAGTGGACCGCTGAATATAGATGGGGGAAGGTGATGGAGATGTTGGTGAAGATGATGGAGGTGTTGGTGAAGGTCACGGTGATGATGATGGCCCCCAGCGGCGTTCCGGCGCCACCGGAAGCAAGGGGGAGAGAGCCCTCCTTCTTCTTCTTCTTCCTTGACCTTCTCCCTAGATGGGAGAAGGGTTTCCCCACTGGTCCTTGGCTCCCATGGCGTGGGAGGGGCGAGAGCCCCTCCGAGATTGGATCTATATCTTTGTTTCTGCGTTCTGGAATTCTGCCCTGGCACCGTTTCCTTTATATCTGGAGATCCGTAACTCCGATTGGATTGAAACCTTCGCCCAGATCGTTTTCCAAAAATTAGCTTTCTTGCGGCCAAAGAAGGGCATCAACCGCCTTACGAGTGGCCCACGAGAGTGGGGGGCGTGCCCACTTTAAGTGGGCATGGGCCCCTATCTCGTGGCCACCTCGGGCATCATATCACGTTGATTCTTCCTCCCAAAAATCACAAATACTCCAAAATAATTCTCCGTCCGTTTTTATCTCGTTTGGACTCCGTTTGATATGGGGTTTCTGTGAAACATAAAACATGCAACAGACAAGAATTGGCACTGGGCACTGGATCAATATGTTAGTCCCAAAAAATAGTATAAAAAGTTGCCAAAAGTATATGAAAGTTGTAGAATATTGGCATGGAACAATCAAAAATTATAGATACGACGGAGACGTATCAAGGAGTTACCTTCTGTGATATGGAGCATCAATACCACCCCCAACAGGTCTACGGGTTACACGCCTTTCTTCATGGTTTACAGAGCAGAGGCGGTTCTACCTAGTGACACCGTCATGACTCGCCCAACGTGGCGGCTTATGTTGAAGCTTATAACGAACAAGCCCGTCGGGACAAACTTGACCTGTTAGATGAAAAGCGTGACTTGGCAGCAGCCCGCTCGGCGATTTACCGACAGGACCTACGCCGTTATCACAGCCGTCGGGTTAAGTCCAGAACCTTTCAAGAAGGTGATTTGGCGCTCCGGCTCATCCAGGATCAAACTGATGCACACAAGTTATCCCCACCTTGGGAAGGGCCCTTTGTGGTCAGCAAGAACTTGAACAACGGGTCATACTACCTTATCGATGTTCGAGAGCACAAAGACTCACGTAAGTCGGAGGAAGAGACCCGCCGAGCGTGGAATATTGCTCATCTTCGGCCCTACTGCACTTGAGCCACCGGCTCTCACAATGTACATATTTTGATGATGTATATATTATGATAAGTAATAAAGCAGGACCTCTGTCCTTTTCATCCTCAAAGATCATATGTCTTCATCATCATAATTTCAAACGACCAATTGGGGGCTGGTCGTATTCGAATCTAGCTTAACCCTCTTTGTCCGGCTCATGATCGTATTCAAATCTAGCCGTTAAACCTCATGGTCACTAGGGGGCTTCCTGTTCAAACATAGGTCATATTCGAACCAAAGAGAACATAGCTGTCGGTACCCTTTTGATCGGCGCAATGCCAAACTCACTAGGCGGCTTCTTGATCCTATTCGAATCATAGCTTAACCCCTTTTGGGTCCGACTTTGGTCGTATTCGAATCAAAGTCATTAAGAAGTCCTCAAGGTCATTTGGGGGCTTCCTGTTCAAACATAGGTCGTATTCGAACCAAAGAGAACATAGCTATCGGTACCCTCTTGATCGGCGCAACGCCAAAGCCACTGGGGGCTACATGATCATATTCGAATCCTAGCTTAGCCCCTTTGGAACGGATTACTTATCGTATTCGAATCAGAAGCCTCTTTTTTTTCTCTTTCTATTTGGCTTAAGTTTTTTGAAAACAATCTTTGGTTTTGCTTTGAGACTTTTTGTTCAGATCTAAGTATAAGTGTGGTTTAAATTTAACCCGACTTGGTTTTGGACGATAAGTCACCAGCATATGACAACCATCATACATTTGGAAGTGTTGGCTTCTAAAGATTGGGTTATCACCCTTACTGTTCAGGTCACATGAACCGACAGTGCAAATTCAAAAGTCACAGGTATGATATTATAGTTCTGTTTCAAAGCTATAATTCATAATAGGCTTATTTGTGTTTCTTTCTCCATATTCATGGTTATACGTAAGGTATTATGAACCGCCCTGCGGTAAGCCGCCAAGGGCTCTTGTGATCTATTTCTGTGTGCAGGACAGTTTAAAGACTTTCTTATGCATAAAGAAAACAGATGATAAGTATAAAAGGGGGCGAATATAAGACAACGACTTAACAGTGTTGAGCATCAAAACGTGCACGATGGCACGACAAAGCAAAGTCATTTCTACCCTATTACATGACTCCCCAAGTCCAAATGATTAAGTTGTTTTTTTGGCAGGCTATAAATATGAGTCGCCCGGTGGGTCAATTCTCTTGTTGACCTGAAGCTTCCGGGTTAGCCCTCTCCGCTCCTTCGCCCTGTTCCCTGTCCTAGAAGGTTGATGATGACCAGTCAATGCCATTCAAAGCTTCAAATTCAGCTTCATCATCAATTAGTCCGGCCAGGTCAACTTCAGGGGCGAAGGTATGCTTACGGATTGGTGGGATCAGGCTGGTCACTTTATAATGCGGCGTTGGAATCCTTCGGTTCTCCGCGTCATAACCCGGTTGGTACTTGGTGAGATCCTCCTCATCAGCAATCAGGGTGGCCACAGGGCGTATTTCTTTCACACAAGCGGCGAAGTCCTCCTGTTCAAATGAAGTGTCGTCCTCCTTCAGGCTTAGATACCCAATGGCGATGTCGGCCGAGTCTAATTCTGGTAGCCAAGCTTTGGCCCGGCTTAAGGCAGCCACGGCTCCGGCTCTTGCAGATGATCGCCTTAGTTCATTGAACCGCTGGGGAAACACAGAAAGCTTCTTTAGCACATCCACCAGGAGTGTGGGGACTTTGTTTGACAGGGCAACTGTGGCCATGGCACGCTGAGATCCGGTGTAAAGCTGTTCCACAAGCGTATAAACTACCTTCAGCTTCACCAGCATGTCTTGATTGAGATTTGAGCTCCTGGGGCCTGCATAGCAATGTCAGGTGAGTTAATGACAATTTATATGATCACTAGAAAGGTTCAAATATTTGACACTTGCAGGGCGACTTACCAAAGATTGTTGAGACCATCTGAGATACATGGTGTTTTAAGCCGGATAATTCGACGGTCGCCTCTTCAAGAGCCACCTCTGCCTTCTCAGCTCGATTGGTCAAAGCGATCTTTTCTTCAGCCCAGGCCTTTTTCTCCACTTCAAAGTCTTTTTTCAGTTTCTCTTGTTCAGATACACTGAATTCAAATTTGGAGTTGTCTCTTTGGGTTTCAGCCTCCTGTGCTTCCAGACGGTTCTTCAAGTCAGACACTTCTGATTGAAGTTGAGTGGTGGTGGCCTGTCCAAATACCGGGTCAAAATCATGACTGTTAGCATACAATGTTAAGCCCCAAGCCTTTTGCTAGCAACAACACTTGGCACTTGGGGGCTAATGTCTACCAAAGAATTTTATCTAAGTGGCGGTTCATGAGAGTAAGTCCCAAGCACCTTGTAAGCAAGAGTACTTGGTACTTGGGGGCTAATGCATATTGCTGTTAAAGCTTTACAAGTATTTTATTCTATGCAAACATATGAAGGACCGGCTCATTCATGCTGATTAAACCGACCCTTGGGGACTACGGAGTAAGCCGGATTTTTTACAAATTTTGTCAAAATATACTAGTAATGCTCATAAGTTTGTTCTAAGTCTACAACATATTTATCATAAGCAATAGACTTGGGGGCTGGCATAGTAAGGATAATTCAATGAAGGGAAGAGTTTATACCTCAAATTTTTTGGTGCATTTGCTTCATCATATCAACTTGAGGTCACGGCTGCTGTGCACATGGCTAAGATAGCTAGAAAAGACTTCCCCAATGCTCATGTGAGTATAATCAGCAATGTCAAATCTGACCTTACGGTGTTCCAGGTGCTCCTCCTTGGCAAAGCACTTGGCTAGCACAGTTGGTCTCCCCGGCTTAGTAAAGCCGGTCCTGGTAATCTCAACATCAGCATTTTGCGGGTCGTCTGTCTTGGCCGGGCTAGAGACTTCAGGGTTTTCAGAGTCGTCGACGGCTTGTTTAGCAGGCAGGTCAGTAGTTGATGTAGGCGTATCATGCGCTAGTTCAAGTGGCGTCTCAGGAATAGAGGCCTCAGGCGCGGCCGTCTGGAGTTCCAGTTTCTTTGAAGATTGGCTCTTCGGCCGGCTTGTTCTTCTTTGTCCTCTTGCTAGGCTTTGCTTTTTCGCTGCATAAGATCAAAAAGATCAGTACAAATATGAAAAATGAAATGAGTACAGGATAAGTAAATCATCATTACCCTGGAGCGGTCTTAAAAGCCGGCAAGTTGGATTGGATTGAGTCACCGGAGGAAGGTGAAGTTTCCTGATAGTTTGAGTCAGAAGAATTGAGTGGTTGACGAGTGAGACCCGCCAAAGGATAAAAAGTATTTAAGTCGGAGGTGAACTTGTTCCGGCGCTTCCTTGGTGTATTAGGTAAGCCGGAGGAGAGTTCCGCGTCCTTGCTAGTCCGGGTATGCCTCTGGCTCTCATGGATCTATCGCTTCAAAAGAAATTGAGGATCTTGATAAGCTAGGGGATGCAAAAATCTTACTTTCCGGGTTACTCTTCGGATTTTCTGTCTTGGCAAAGGCTCAGAGTCGGAGGAAATAATAGTAACCTCTTCATCTGCTCCATGACTCGTTCACGTGTCCTCCTGATGATAATCAGTGTCAATAAGGTGGTTAAAAAAGGAGCCAAGAGAGTCAAGAGCTACCTCTGACTCAGAGGATTCTTCTAGACGAAGCAAGTCAGAGGCGCTGGCCTTCTTTCCTTTCTCCTTGGCGGCGGCTTTCCTGGCGGCTCTCTTGGCCTTCCTGGCTTTCTTCGCAGCCTCATGATCATACTTTGTTTTCCAAAATTTATCACCAGCCTGTGAAAATCAGCAAAGGTTGACTACAGACAAACATCAATGATGAAGGTAATTTACCCAGGTTGGCGGCTTATCGCTGGAGCCGGGTTAGCTTCACAGAAGGGGCTTAAGCCCACGTTACCACAATCTGCTAGGCTTTCATTTAAGAGTGACTTTGTCATGTCATCAACAACGTGGTCAGGTAAATCGTCAGAGCTGTGCCGCACAGGGTCATTCTTCTTGCCCGTGTAGGTGCACATCAGATCGGAGCGGCGGCTCAACGGAATGATCCGCCAGGCAAGCCAAACCCGGACCAAGTCGATACCATTTAGCCCATTCCCCAAAAGAGCCTTGATCTTAGCCATGGTGGGGGCGAGCGTCTGGCGTTCGGCGGCTGTCACCTTATCAGGAAGCGGATGATTGGAGTCAAGACGCAGAGCATGAAAGTCGGGCAGAGGGTTCTCATCAGCTGGAGAAGTGTCTTGGCAATAGAACCATGTCTGGTTCTAGTCTTTGGGGTGACTTGGTGGATTCGCATAAGGAAAAATGACGTCTCTCCGTCGTTGAATTGAGACCCCACCAAGCTCCAAGCTAGGTCCATTGTCACATTCATTCTGGCGGTTCAAATAAAATAACTCTTTGAAGAGTAGTAGGCTGGGCTCTTCTCCAAGATACACTTCACTGAACACTTGAAAGTTGCATATATTAGACACGGAGTTGGGTCCGATATCTTGAGGACGGAAGTCAAAAAAGTGCAGGACGTCTCTGAAGAACTTTGAGCCGGGTGGTGAAAAACCCCGGTTCATATGGTCAGTGAAGACGATGACCTCCCCTTCTTTGGGCTGAGGTTTTTCTTCTGTTGGGTCAGGAGCGCGATATGACATGACTTCCTTCTTTGGCAGATAGATAGTCTTCACAAAGTCATCGAGTGTACTATCTGTGATGATGGATTTGACCCAATTGCATGAAGTGGGTTGTTTGGGCGGCGGTGAAGGAAGCCTAACAGAGTAAAATTTCCGGTTCAAATTTAAGCCTGAGAGAAAATGTTACAGTACATATTCAAAATGGTAGCTTATAAAGGGGCCTAATGGTATATGGCTAATTATGTCGAGTTATTTAAGCTGCCATGAGTGCCATGAGCAGTCAAGTTATCTAAACTGCCATGAGTGGTTAAGGTTATCAATTGAGCATTGCAATTTTAAGCCGGTGATAAGAGTCGCCATGGCTAGGTGGATCTAACAAAATACAGTTTTTGCCTAAGTGTTACACAAACAAGTTTCACAGGCTGCAGCTATTATTTTGGATCAACGGCTGTTCAGGAAAATGAAATAATCTAGACCTAAAAAACCAGTTCAGATAAGTTTGTGAGTTCTAATGAGGCCTCTTTACAAAAAAAGGGGATCCACTGGTATAAAAAATGGACACAAAACAACTACCGCATGAGTTCTATATTACTTTTGGATTAAAAGAGGCTGCGGTGGAGGAACTACGAAGAAACAGTAAAGAACACGAAGAACGGGAAGAAACCCTAATGTGGATCTAAGGCGGGAAGGCAGGAACTTACAACTGCAGATCTACTGCGGAGGGTCGCCGCCGTTCTCTGGATCGACTCAGGTTGATGCAGCGGCCGAGGTTGAGGAAGACGAGGTGCTTTGCGGCGGCGGCGGAGCTCGAGCGGCAGAAGGGTTGCGAGAGGAAGAAGACGCTGGAAAGGGGGAGAATGAGAAAAGACTAGGTCGTGACTATTTATAAGGGAAAGACTGATAAGCGCTACGTCTTGAGCTTGCGTTGGTTTTCCTTGAAGAGGAAAGGGTGATGCAGCAATAGTAGCGTAAGTATTTCCCTCAGTTTTTGAGAACCAAGGTATCAATCCAGTAGGAGGCTCCTCAAAAGTCCCACGCACCTACACAAACAAACAAAGAACTCGCAACCAACGCAATAAAGGGGTTGTCAATCCCTTCACGACCACTTGAGAAAGTGAGATCTGATAGAGATAGTATGATAAGATAAATATATTTTTGGTATTGTATAATATAGATTGGAAAAGTAAAGATGCAAATAAAAGTAGATTGAAAGCTTATATGATAAAAGATAGACCCGGGGGCCATATGTTTCACTAGTGGCTTCTCTCAAGATAGCATAAGTATTACGGTGGGTGAACAAATTACTGTCGAGCAATTGATAGAAAAGCGAATAATTATGAGATTATCTAGGGATGATCATGTATATAGGCATCATGTCTGCAACAAGTAGACTGACTCCTGCCTGCATCTACTACTATTACTCCACACAACGACCGCTATCCAGCATGCATCTAGAGTATTAAGTTCATAAGAACAGAGTAACGCATTAAGAAAGATGACATGATGTAGAGGGATAAACTCATGCAATATGATATAAACCCCACCTTTTTATCCTCGATGGCAACAATACAATACGTGCCTTGCAACCCCTATTGTCACTGGGTAAGGACACCGCAAGATTGAACCCAAAGCTAAGCACTTCTCCCATGGCAAGAAAGATCAATCTAGTAGGCCAAACCAAACTGATAATTCGAATAGACTTGCAAAGATAACTCAATCATACATAAAAGAATTCAGAGGAGATTCAAATATTTCTCATAGATAAACTTGATCATAAACCCACAATTCATCGGATCTCGACAAACACACCGCAAAAAGAGTTACATCGAATAGATCTCCACAAGAGAGGGGGGGAACATGGTATTGAGATCCAAAAAGAGAGAAGAAGCCATCTAGCTAAAAACTATGGACCCGAAGGTCTGTGGTAAACTACTCACAACTCATCAGAGGGGCTATGGTGTTGATGTAGAAGCCCTCCATGGTCGATTCCCCCTCCGGCAGAGCGCCAACGAAGGCTCCAAGATGGGATCTCGCGGATACAGAAGGTTACGGCGGTGGAAATTGTTTTTCGTTGGCTCCGTGGATGTTTTCGGGGTACGTGGGTATATATAGGAGGAAGAAGTAGGTCGATGGCCGCCCGAGGGGCCCACGAGATAGGGGGGCGCGCCTTGTAGGGGTGGGCGCGCCCTCCACCCTCGTGGCCACCTCGGCTGCTTCTTGGCTTGCACTCCAATTCCTCCGGATCAAGTTCGTTCCAAAAATCACGCTCCCGAAGGTTTCATTCCGTTTGGACTACGTTTGATATTCCTTTTCTTCGAAATACTGAAATAGGCAAAAAAACAGCAATACGGGTTGGGCCTCCGGTTAGTAGGTTAGTCCCAAAAAAGATATAAACGTGTAAAATAAGGCCCATAAACATCCAAAAGGGGTAATATAATAGCATGAAACAATCAAAAATTGTAGATACGTTGGAGACATATGAAGCATCCCCAAGCTTAATTCCTGCTCGTCCTCGAGTAGGTAAATGATAAAAACAGAATTTTTTATGTGGAATGCTACCTAGCATAATTCTCAATGTAATTTTATTTATTGTGGCATGAATGTTCAGATCCAAATGATTCAAAATAAAAGTTCATATTGACAAAAGAAATAGTAATACTTCAAGCATACTAATAAAAGCAATCATGTCTTCCCAAAATAACATGGCTAAAGAAAGTTCATCCCTACAAAATCATATAGTTAGGCTATGCTTCATTTTCGTCACACAAAAATGTTCCCAAATTCTACAACCCCGATGACAAGCTAAGCAATTGTTTCGTACTTAAATAATCTCAAACTTTTTTAACCTTCACGCCATACATGAGCGCGAGCCATGGATATAGCAATATGGGTGGAATAGAATATGACAATGGGGATTGTGTGGAGAAGGCAAAAAAGGAGAACGTATCACATTGACGAGGATAATCAACGGGCTATGGAGATGCCCATCAATTGATGTCAACATGCGGAGTAGGGATTGCCATGCAACGGATGCACTAGAGCTATAAATGTATGAAAGCTCAACAAAAGAAAACTAATGGGTATGCATCCAACTTGCTTGCTCATGAAGACCTAGGGCATTTTGAGGAAGCCCATCGTAGGAATATACAAGCCAAGTTCTATAATGAAAAATTCCCACTAGTATATGAAAGTGACAACATATGAGACTCTCTATATGAAGAACATGGTGCTACTGTGAAGCACAAGTGTGGAAAAAGAGATAGTAACATTGCCCCTTTTTATTTATTTTCTTCTCTTTTTTTCTTTCTTTTTCTTTTTCTTTTTTTGGGCCTTTCTTTTTTTCTTTTGGCCTTTCTTTTTTTTCTTTGGGGATAATGCTCTAATAATGATGATCATCACACTTTTATTGATTTACAACACATGAATTACAACTCAAAACTAGAACAAGATATGACTCTATATGAATGCCTCCGGCGGTGTACCGGGATGGGCAATGAATCAAGAGTGACATGTATGAAAAATTATGCAAAGTGGCCTTGCCACAAATACGATGTCAACTACATGATCATGCAATGGCAATATGACAATAGTAATGCGTGTCATGATGACAAACGGAACGGTGGAATGTTGCATGGCAATATATCTCGGAATGTCTATGGAAATGCCATAATAGGTAGGTATGGTGGTTGTTTTGAGGAAGATATAAGGAGGTTTATGTGTGATAGAGCGTATCATATCACAGGGTTTGGATGCACCGGCGAAGTTTGCACCAACTCTCAAGGTGAGAAAGGGCAATGCACGGTACCGAAGAGGCTAGCAATGGTGGAATGGTAAAAGTGCGTATAATCCATGGACTCGACATTAGTCAAAAGAACTCATATACTTATTGCAAAAATCTACAAGTCATCAAAAACCAAGCACTACGCGTATGCTCCTAGAGGGATAGATTGGTAGGAAAATACCATCGCTCGTCCCCGACCACCACTCATAAGGATGCACAATCCAAAGACACTTCATGTTTCAAATTTGTTACACAACTTTAACCATATGTGCATGCTACGGGACTTGCTAACTTCAACACAAGCATTCTTTAAATTCATAATCACCCAACTAGCATGACTTTAATATCACTACCTCCATATCTCAAAACAATTATCAAGTATCAAATTGATCATAGCATCCAATTCACTTCCTATGATAGTTTTTATTATACCCAACTTGGATGCCTACCATTCTAGGACCAATTTTATAACCATAGCAAATAACATGCTGTTCTAAGAGACTCTCAAAATAATATAAGTGAAGCATGAGATACTAGCAATTTCTACAAAATTAAGCCACTGCCGTGCTCTAAAAGATATAAGTGAAGCACTAGAGCAAAAACTATCTAGCTCAAAAGATATAAGTGAAGCACATAGAGTATTCTAATAAATTTCAATCAAGTGGGCTTCTCCCAAAAGGTGTGTATAGCAAGGATGATTGTGGTAAACTAAAAAGCAAATACTAATATCATACACGACGATCCAAGCAAAACACATATCATGTGGTGAATAAAAATATAGCTCCAAGTAAAGTTACCAATGAACGAAGACGAAAGAGGGGATGCCTTCCGGGGGCAACCCCAAGCTTAGGCTTTTGGCTACTCTTGAGTATCTTGAGGTGCCATGGGCATCCCCTATCTTAGGCTTTTGCCACTCCTTATTCCATAGTCCATCAAATCTTTACCCAAAACTTGAAAACTTCACAACACAAAACTCAACAGGAAATCTCATAAGCTCCGTTAGTGAAAGAAAACAAAACCACCATATAAGGTACTGTAATGAACTCATTCTTTATTTATTTTGGTGTTAAACCTACTGTATTCCAAGTTCTCTATGGTTCATACCACTTAATATTAGCCATATATGCATTAAAATAAGCAAACAACACATGAAAAACAGAATCTATCAAAAACAGAACAGTCTGTAGAAATCTGTAACTAACACAAACTTCTGGAACTTTAAAAATCCTACCAAAATAGGAAGTCCTGGGCAATTTGTCTATTAATCAGCAGCAAAATGATTCAACGCAAAAGATCATTTCTGTGTTTTAACAAAACTAATTTCGTGCGCACAAAGTTTCTGTTTTTCAGCAGAATCAATTAACTATCACCATAGGTTATCCTATAGGTTCTACTTGGCACAAACACTAATTAAAACATAAAAACACATCTAAACAGAAGGTAGATGCAAAATTTATTACTAAACAGAAACAAAAAGAAAAACACAAATAAAATTGGGTTGCCTTCCAACTAGCGCTATCGTTTAACGCCCCTAGCTAGGCATTGATAGTTTTAATGATGCTCACATGAAAGACAAGAATTGAAGCGCAAAGAGAGCATCATGAAACATGTGACAAACACATCTAAGTCTAACATACTTACTATACTAGGCATATTATAAGCAAACAAATTTGCAAGGCAAGCAAAAACTAGCATATGCAAGGAAGAAGAAAGAGATGATAGCAATCTCAACATGATGAGAGGTAATTTAGTAACATGAAAATTTCTACAACCATATTTTCCTCTCTCATAATAATTACATGTAGGATCATAAGCAAATTCAACAATATAGCTATCACAAAACATATTCTCAACAAGATCCACATGCATGTGAAGTTGACACTCTTCCAAAATAGTGGGTTATCATTAACGCTGTGTTTGGATGTCTGTATTGGAGGCCTATGTATTGTATTGGTTTCAATTCCAATTCAGACAGGAAACTGTAATCGACATGAATACGAATTCGGTTGTTTGGATGTATATCGAATTGTCTCATGGAATCATCCTGAGGTTTCAATACAGAATTGTGTTTGGATGTCAAACACTGGAATTGCATAGCAACATTACTATATGCATTAAAACAGTAGTTGTATGACTATAATTGGATGATTATATAGTAAAAATTATCATCAATTATTCTAGAAACTGAGGATGACATCATATAATATTGACACAAAAAGAATAAAAAATTATTTTACACCAACACAGTACAACACATATGTCTCAAATTCTCAACGGCACATAGTTCCAAATGTAACATCACAATTGTTCAAATAAGTAGAAGTTGAACAGTACATAGTTCCAAATGTAACAAACCAAATAGTTCAGACAGGTCCAAGTTTAACAAGACACAGGAATCATAACTATTATAACTTCAAGGCAATAATAGCAGCCAAGCCTTCCTCATGTGCATGGGAAGCTCCATTAGAGCTTCAAACAAGCGCTCATTAAGAATCAACTTTCTGTAAGAGCGCAACATGTCTACTTCTGCCAACTCTGGTATCAACTCAAGTGCAGCAAGTATTTCAGAAGGAATAGTAACCTTTGGCAATGGAAGTGGATCAGTTGTCTTCAAAGCATCCTTAAAAGTAGTCCTCATTTCTCCAATCATGCACATAATGGCATCACCTGTTCGTTGTCTCTTTGGTACCGTTTCTAGAGAGACTTCAATTGTTTCTTCTAGATCTGCAGCAGTCTCAGCAGCAGTCTTAGCACCTGTCTTGGCACCTTCACCATCCGCATGATCTTTTGAATATATGGTAGAGATGGCTTCCCAGTGCTTCACTACTCTGGTCTTGTAAGAAGCTAATGCTTTCTCTTTCTTATTAGCCTGCACAACACACCCATCACAGAAGTACAGTTGCTGCCCTGTTTTGTAACATACAAAAAAATAATCTAGTGCTCCCAAGGCATTTCCAAACCACTTCGTCAGCCGCAACGACAGAAACATCAACATGACACCCATCTAGTGCTCCCAAGGCATTTCCAAACCACTTCCATTTGTAATCATCCGGAGGTTCAATAGAAGGATCAGGAAGCTTGATAAACTCCCCAGTTAGGGAAAGAATGGCTGTCAACACATTCGAGAAGTGCCTACTAATAGTCTCTAAAGAACGCTTGTAAGTGCCATGCAACACTCTCATTTTAATACCATGTCCAACCACCAACAAGAACATAGCAACCTTTTCTTCTACAGTGACATATACGCTATCTTTCAGACCACACTTTATACGCAACATCGTGCAAAGATCATGAAAATTCCTTTTGGTTAAGCGCAACTCATCATAGCAAGTTACTTCTGACCCATTGTACATTTCTTTCAGCAAGTACTTCCTATGAACATATCGAAACTCTTCGTCACTAAAGCATCGCAAACTCTTCGGTACTCTCTGCGTACTAAGATAAGCTAGGCCAAGACAAACTGACTCAACATATATCGCTGTCAAGATGATCCTTTTCCTTTTTCTTCTTTTGTTCTCTTCGGTAATGGAAGCAATCAAATTCATTTGTGACATGCAGCTACAATGCATATATATCATGTTAACTTTGGGCTAGTTTCAATATAACCATGCATCATTCAAGATGACCATATGCATCAGACCACCACAAACATTGAAGGTTCACAAAATTGTATGACCATGATGCATCAAATCATACATAAGCATGCATCAAATTCATCATAAGACAAGCATATGCATCAGACCACCACAAGCATAGTTCACAAAATTGCATATTCATACCTCAAGTCGGCCTAGATGGCTTCCAACTGTTAATCCAACCTGCAACAAGAGGATACATCAGTACTCAGCAAATCATTGACAAAAGAGTTGGGAAGAAAAGGAAACAGAGTAGGCTGCTTGGAGATAGGGAAGAATCAAGGGGCTGGCTAGACCAGGAAGTGGTTTGAGGGAGAGGATCAGTGCAGCGTCCATATCATTCACCGCACGGCTGGAGAGGAAAGCAAGGGCCGTCGCCGGAGTGGACTGTTGCCGTTGGCTTCAGATCCGATCTGGCCACGGCAAGCAGGGCCAGAGAGACCGAGAAGGGAGAGCGCCGGAGGAGGGAAAGGGATGGCGGCGGAGGAAGAAGGGAAGGGGAGGCGGCGACCATACCTACACCGGCCGGCAGCGGAGGAAGAAGGAAGGGCGCCGCCGTCGATCTTCCAGGCGCTGGTTCCTCTCTCGAACCCTCTATCTCGTGGTAGGGGGAGGAATTGGCGAAGCGTTTTCCTTTGTGGGGGAGAGAATTCAGGCCAAATCGGAGGTCCAGGCCTCTGTATTGGCCCGATGGGTGGGCGCGTGCGAGCCAAAACTCTAGCGTATTTGTTTCTGTTTCGGTGGGTTGTTTCAGAGTACATCCAAACGTCTGTATTGGGGTCAGCCCATTACCAAATCCAATTCGGCAGCCCAATACGAACATCCAAACGCAGCGTAACTAAAGTCATGACCTCTCCAAGCCCACTTTTATCAAAAATTTCATAAGATTGATCAAAATCCAAATATGTGGGATCTAAAGTCGACACTCTTCCAAACCCACTTTCAATAATATTGCAAACACTATTACCAATCTCACATTCATCATCGGGGTTGAATAAATTTTCAAGATCAAAAGAAGAATCACCCCAATCATGATCATTGCAACAAGTACTAGACATAGCAAAACTAGCATCCCCAAGCTTAGGGTTTTGCATATTATTAGCACAATTGACATCAAGAGAGTTTATAGTAAAATCATTGCAACCATGCTTTTTATTCAAAGATCTATCGTGAATCGCTTCATAAAGTACTTCACCACAATTTTCAGATTCACGAATTTCAAGCAAAACCTCATAAAGATAAACTAGTGCACTCAACTCACTAGAAATAGGTTCATCATAATTGGAACTCTTAAGAGATTAGCAAGTGGATGAGGATCCATAAACTTTTAGCAAGCGAAGATGCAAGCAAAAAGAAGGTACATGGTAACACAAGATCGAACGGAAGGATGGCGAATAAAATGGCAAGGGTGAAGTGGGGGAGAGGAAAACGAGAGGCAAATGGCAAATAATGTAATGCGAGGGAGATGAGTTTGTGATGGGTACTTGGTATGTCTTGACTTGAGCGAAGACCTCCCCGGAAACGGCGCCAGAAATCCTTCTTGCTACGTCTTGAGCTTGCGTTGGTTTTCCTTGAAGAGGAAAGGGTGATGCAGCAATAGTAGCGTAAGTATTTCCCTCAGTTTTTGAGAACCAAGGTATCAATCCAGTAGGAGGCTCCTCAAAAGTCCCACTCACCTACACAAACAAACAAAGAACTCACGACCAACACAATAAAGGGGTTGTCAATCCCTTCATGGCCACCTGTGAAAGTGAGATCTGATAGAGATAGCATGATAAGATAAATATATTTTTGGTATTTTATAATATAGACTGGAAAATTCAAGATGCAAATAAAAGTAGATTGAAAGCTTATATGCTAAAAGATAGACCCGAGGGCCATAGGTTTCACTAGTGGCTTCTCTCAAGATAGCATAAGTATTACGGTGGGTGAACAAATTACTGTCGAGCAATTGATAGAAATGAAGGAAATATGCCCTAGAGGCAATAATAAAGTTATTATTTATTTCCTCATATAATGATAAATGTTTATTATTCATGCTAGAATTGTATTACCCGGAAACATGATACATGTGTGAATACATAGACAAACATAATGTCACTAGTGTGCCTCTACTTTACTAGCTCATTAATCAAAGATGGTTATGTTTCCTAACCATAGACATGTGTTGTCATTTGATTAACGAGATCACATCATTAGGAGAATGATGTGATTGACTTGACCCATTCCGTTAGCCTAGCACTTGATCGTTTAGTATGTTTCTATTGCTTTCTTCATGACTTATACAAAGTTCCTACAGCTATGAGATTATGCAACTCCCGTTTACCGGAGGAACACTTTGTGTGCTACCAAACATCACAACGTAACTGGGTGATTATAAAGGAGCTCTACAGGTGTCTCCAAAGGTACATGTTGAGTTGGCGTATTTCGAGATTAGGTTTTGTCACTCCGATTGTCGGTGAGGTATCTCTGGGCCCTCTCGGTAATGCACATCACTATAAGCCTTGCAAGCAATGTAGCTAATGAGTTAGTTACGGAATGATGCATTACGTAACGAGTAAAGAGACTTGTCGGTAACGAGATTGAACTAGGTATTGGATACCGATGATCGAATCTCGGGCAAGTAACATACCGATGACAAAGGGAACAACGTATGTTGTTATGCGGTTTGACCGATAAAGATCTTCGTAGAATATGTAGGAGCCAATATGAGCATCCAGGTTCCGCTATTGGTTATTGACCGGAAACAGTTCTAGGTCATGTCTACATAGTTCTCGACTGAGGGCATATATAAACCGGAGTGCCGGAGGGGTTACCGGAACCCCCCGGGGAAGTATTGGGCCTTAGTGGGCCTGAGGGGAGAGATAGGGCAGCAGCCCAGGAGGTGGCGCGCCCCCTCCCATGGGGAGTCTGAATTGGACTAGGGGAGGGGGTGCGGCCCCTCTTTCCCTCTCCCTCTCCCTCTCTTTCCTTCCCCCTTCCTCCTTCCTAGTTGGACTAGGAAAGGGGAGTCCTACTCCCACTAGGAGGAGGACTCCCCCCTCCTTGGCGCCCCCCTAGGCCCGGCCGACCTCCCCCCCTTGCTCCTTTATATACGGGGGCAGGGGGGCACCTCTAGACACACAAGTTGATCTTCGTGATCGTTCCTTAGCCGTGTGCGGTGCCCCCCTCCACCATATTCCACCTCGGTCATATCGTTGCGGTGCTTAAGCGAAGCCCTGCGTCGGTAGAACATCATCATCGTCACCATGCTGTCGTGCTGACGGAACTCATCCCCTACACCCTGCTGGATCGGAGTCCGGGGATCGTCATCGAGCTGAACGTGTGCTAAACTCGGAGGTGTCGTACGTTCGGTACTTGGATCGGTAAGATCGTGAAGACGTACGACTACATCAACCGTGTTGTCATAACGCTTCCGATTACGGTCTACGAGGGTACGTGGACAACACTCTCCCCTCTCGTTGCTATGCATCACCATGATCTTGCGTGTGCGTAGGATTTTTTTTGAAATTACTGCGTTCCCCAACAAGAAAAGCGAATAATTATGAGATTATCTAGGCATGATCATGTATATAGGCATCACGTCCGCAACAAGTAGACCGACTCCTGCTTGCATCTACTACTATTACTCCCCACATCGACCACTATCCAGCATGCATCTATAGTATTAAGTTCATAAGAACAGAGTAACGCATTAAGAAAGATGAAAATGATGTAGAGGGATAAACTCATGCAATATGATATAAACCCCACCTTTTTATCCTCGATGGCAACAATACAATACGTGCCTTGCAACCCCTATTGTCACTGGGTAAGGACACCACAAGATTGAACGCAAAGCTACACACTTCTCCCATGGCAAGAAAGATCAATCTAGTAGGCCAAACCAAACTGATAATTCGAAGAGACTTGCAAAGATAACTCAATCATACATAAAAGAATTCAGAGGAGATTCAAATATTTCTCATAGATAAACTTGATCATAAACCCACAATTCATCGGATCTCGACAAACACACAACAAAAAGAGTTACATCGAATAGATCTCCACAAGAGAGGGGGAGAACATGGTATTGAGATCCAAGAAGAGAGAAGAAGCCATCTAGCTAATAACTATGGACCCGAAGGTCTGTGGTAAACTACTCACAACTCATCGGAGGGGCTATGGTGTTGATGTAGAAGCCCTCCGTGGTCGATTCCCCCTCCGGCTGAGTGCCGGCGAAGGCTCCAAGATGGGATCTCGCGGATACAGAAGGTTACGACGGTGGAAATTGTTTTTCGCTGGCTCCCTGGATGTTTTCGGGGTATGTGGGTATATATAGGAGGAAGAAGTAGGTCGGTGGCCGCCCGAGGGGCCCACGAGATAGGGGGTGCGCCCTGTAGGGGTGGGCGCGCCCTCCACCCTCGTGGCCGCCTCGGCTGCTTCTTGGCTTGCACTCCAAGTCCTCTGGATCACGTTCGTTCCAAAAATCACGCTCCCGAAGGTTTCATTCCATTTGGACTCCGTTTGATATTCCTTTTCTTCGAAATATTGAAATAGGCAAAAAAAAAACAGCAATACGGGCTGGGCCTCCGATTAGTAGGTTTGTCCCAAAAATGATATAAATGTGTAAAATAAAGCCCATAAACATCCAAAAGGGGTAATATAATAGCATGGAACAATCAAAAATTATAGATATGTTGGAGACGTATCAATAAGTGGGCGCAAAAAACGAGGAGGCCGAAAATATGGTTATCCAGCTACTAGGACACCTCGATTCTCGGGATGGTCATTAAGATAAGGATACGTTGAGATGTATGGGGCAAAGTGTGAATTAAAGACAGATGACGTCATGGCAGGTTACCACAGATCCAGAGGATGACGTCATGGCGGGTTACAAAACCTTCGTACAAATGAAGAGCAGAAGATTTTTTCTAAGTGTTGAAGATTGACATGAACCAGTTCAAATCAATCTGGGGCCTAATGTTGGGGATATAACTATTAGGTATGACCCACCCAGGAGGGGCCGGGTTATACCCATGACGACTCATGAAGCCCAAGACGACACTTGAAGATGGCGGTTCAGTTAAGGGCCCAAAGCCCAAAGGCGACTCAAGGCCCGTAGAGATAAACCGCCATATGTATGTAACTTGTATTGTAAGGAAAGAATAGAGAGAGATCGAGCCAGACACTGTTTATGAGCCGGCCGGGACTCTGTGAGCCGCTGGGCGTCAACCTCAGTATATAAAGGGACGACCCGGCTGCGGTTCAGGGCAAGTAACATCAATCAAGAACTAGGTCAAGCGGATTCGCTCCCTAGTAATCAAGACATAAGCAATCCCACTCAAAACTGGATCGTAGGCTTTTACCTTCATCGTAAGGGGCCGAACCAGTATAAACCCCGTGTCCTTTGTCCCGATTAACCCCTTTAAGCTTTCTAGTTGCGATGGCTCCACGACTAAGTCCTTTCACTAGGACATCTGACGTGACAATTCCATGACACTCTGCGACTTGCTTCTCAATCTCATCCTTGAGCTTAGGTGAGTGCATGTAGGGACAGAGCGCCACCGGCTTGGCGCCTGGGAGGAGTGGAACATGATGATCAAACACCCTTCGCGGGGGAAGGCCTTCTGCTTCCTTGAACACATCTTCGAACAACTCCAAAAGATGATGGACCCCTAGGGGAATTGGTTCCCCATCCGTGCTCGGCGAAGCTATAACTTGGTACACTTCAGCCACTACCCCTTGGCGTTGTAGCTCCTCGAGCTCGTCCGATGATATATAGCAGCAGCTTGTGGCGTCGTCGCGGATGCCTTGCACCTTGAGAAGTTTACCGTCAAGTTCCCATGCCAGTGTCTTCGCGATCCAATCGACGTGCATAGGGTTATTGGCAGAGAGCCAATCCATGCCAAGAATGATGTTGTATGCCCCGAGGTCAAGGAGCCTCATGGGGGTCTTGAATTATTGGCCTTGGAGGTTCCACTCACAATCTGGAATGATGTGGTTGCATTGTAAGTTGCTGCCGTTTGCGACCTTGACTTTCACTAGCGTTGCCAGTGCTTGCACTCCTCGTAATTGTATTCCGAGCTCGATGCGGATGAATGAATGGGTGCTTCAAGAATCCACCAACATCAGCGCCACTTGGCCTTGTATTGTACCCAAAAGCCTCACGGTGGTAGCAGACTCAATGCCAGACACAACTTGATAGGATATGGCCATGGCAGAGCCTTGTTCAGTCGCCCTGGTCGGAGCTGGCCTCTCCAGGTCCAGGTCCTCGCCGCCTTCCGCATCTTCTTCGGCAGGGAACTGGCCCAGCAACTCCTCCACCACAAGGAGCTGCACGGTGGCCACGCATCGGTGCTCACAACCCCACCGCTCGCCGCAGGTGAAGCATAGCCCCGCCCCGCGCTGGAAGGCTTGTAGAGCAACCACCTTGTCATCGCACTTCCATGGCTTTGACGATTCCCCCTCGCCTTTCTTCTGCTGCTACCATTGGTGTTGGCCTTGGCCTTGGCGGTGGCGGAAGAGGCAATGGAGGGGATACCCTTGGAGGTTGCTTGGCCGGAACGGGTCCAGGACGCCTGACCTCCTTGTGTGGTAGCATCTCATCTACCTCTTCCTGCAAATAAGCCAGAGCAACAGCAGATTCCAAATCGGGTGGCCTTTGAATAAGTACATCATCTTGAACATCAATCTTCAACCCATCGATGAAATGGGCAGTAAAGTACATAGGATCAATGTTTTCATTGTAAGCAAGCAGTTGGTTCATGATCGACTCAAACTGATCAACATATTCATCGACTGTGGCTGTTTGCCGGATGAAAAACGGTCGAATCAGCCCCTGATACTTGAGAGCGTTTTTGTGTAGCTGGGGCTACATGGTGCCCTTTATCAGGGCCATCCATTCATCGTCATGGTTCATGTGGATATGTGCAGTGTCATGTTGTTGCCAGGCTGTTAGTCCTTAATCCTCTGGCGCGAACCATAGCAATTCTGATTTTTTTATGATCCTAGCAGGCCAGTATTCACGACATGACTTGACATGCGCCCAGCTACCTCTGTATTTGACCGCTCGCCGCTTTTATCAAACGAGAAGGCCCCAGTCACTGTTCATCGGAACAGTGAACAAATTCTTTTCCTGTCAGCGCCAGACCATTGTCTCATGCAACATGTTGGCCTATGAATGAAAACCAAAACGAAAGCAAGTGCGACACATCATCCATTTTATTATTTCGTGACTGCCGCTCCAAAAATAACAAATTATTATTGTGTGTTGGCTGCCCCATTTTTACATAAAAAAATAGTGGAAGTGTCCAGATCACGTGAACCTCTGAACTTGTGCATGCATGTGAGACTGATTTTAGGAGAGAGGCCCAACGTGTGGCTGTGCATGCATGTCAAAGCAATTTAGAAAGTTTATTTAAAACAACTTTTCAGGGAGTTGGAGTGCATGCACCGGTCTATGCATTGTCACTTCAGCCTGCCAGGCCCAGGCCTGCCATGCCTGTTTTCTGCTTACAAAAGCCTGCTAATTGCGCTGCTACTGCAAAGTCCCTGCAGCCACTGTTGATGATGCTCTGCTAGCACATATCTCCATACACCGACGGACGACACAGATAGCAGGATCTGTGTAGGCCGAGCTACACTGAAACTTTGCGCTGATACTTATCCCGACCAAACTTTGCGCTGACACATTGCGAAGCCTCCGCTCGGCAGACTGCAACAAGAGGGCTGCATTGCCTACAAAATGCATAGATGCCAATCGTACCCAATTTGTGGAGTGCACTTCATATATCTCAAAGTAATCTGAGCAATGGGTATGCCACAACTTTGGGTTGCTGCCATCAAAACAGGGGAATTGGGTGTCTGTGTTCAGGGTGCTGCCTCCCCATCCCAGAGACGTGCCTACGCCTGAATTGAATTGTGTGATCGGGGTAGGAAGGAGAGGAGATCGCAGCTGCTCATCATTACTCGGGGGTGAGTTGGGGGTGGGAAGCACCCTCATACCCCTCCTCGTGGAAGCTGATCCTCGCGGCGGCCAACTGGCCCGGTGGTCGTCATGGGGATCGCCGCCAGGGCCCCAGCTCACGAACCGGATCGAGCACGAGGCCATCGCTTTGTGAAGATGGGT
Organism: Triticum timopheevii; assembly: GCA_963921465.1. Lineage (NCBI taxonomy): Eukaryota > Viridiplantae > Streptophyta > Magnoliopsida > Poales > Poaceae > Triticum > Triticum timopheevii. Next base: position 363,818,197 of record OY997264.1, read on the forward strand.
CAGACCCGAGCGACGCCTTGAGGACGCCTTCCATCCGGCGTTGGAGGTTACCCACCGCCGCTTGCAGGGTGGAGACCGACTTCTCCATCCCCGGCTTCCATGCGTCGATGGAGGCCTTGAGATCGAGGAGATCGCCCCCTTGTCGTTGCTGCAACTCCTTGATTTCTTCGATCCCTCACATGCGCTCAAGGATTTCCACGATATGTGACTCCATCGCCTTGGCTTGCCGCTGCTGCCTTGTGGTGAACGACGGCTTGATGAGGTAATCCGGAAGCGACGCCAGGTCATGTTCTGATTACCACTTGTTAGGAACCACGATCTATCACTCTCAATATCTGGTTTACAACAAGATACAAGAATTGGGGATCGGGAGAAGGAGAGAGTTCTTGTGAAAGAAGAGGAAAGAGATACAGAGGAGTAGGTAGCCGCCGCAAGACATATGCCAGTCGATGCCCTCTCCCACTCTCTAGGTCTAGCATATATCCATCATCTCACCCACTCAGGCCCGCTCGATCGTCAGTTGGGCTTCATGGCCCGTGTGGACCTACTGGTTGACTACTGTCCCTTCTCTCCTGCACCTTGCCTGTCCCGTGGGTCCGCACTGTCGGTCTCTGGATGCTTGGTGCTGCTAACAAGTTAATAGTGACAGCGAACTAAGCGTAAAGCAGATGGTCACTGACGCTCGCATTCTCCTTAATTTATTTTAAACTTTCTGGCAATGCGTCTTTAGTGAAAGGGATTGATGCTCACATTCTCTTAATTTATTTCTAACTTTCAAGGCAATGCGTTTTTAGTGAAAAGAGAGCGTAAGATGCCTATGATAATACTATGTGAGCATATGCGTTTAAAATTACTGGTGGCACGACCGGAATTTGCCCCTTTCTTTCCGGTTTCACACGCGAGCAGCGTCACGTGTTCCAACCAGCGGCAGCAGCAGGACCCGCCGGACCATTTCCCCGTTCGGCGACGTGAACAGCGACCGAGCACAACACACAAAGACGAGCCCGTTGAAACCGGCGGCCGAACCCAGTCCTTCCTTCCTCCCCCAACCCCTTCCAGCCCACGCTACCCACGCTCCCCCACCCCGATTCCCCCAAATCTCCATGCCGTTGCCGTTCACCGCGCCCTAGGTCATGCCGTCCGCCGGGCCGTCCATGTCGGCGGCGGATGGGCTCCTCGCGCTGGCGGAGGAGGCCGAGCGCCGCCGCGACTTCACCACCGCCACCTCCTGCCTGGACTCGGCGCTCAGCCCGCCCCACGCCGCCTCGCTCCTCCCGCTCGCCGAGGCCCGCGCGCGGATGCGCCTCGCCGGCCTGCTGCTAGCCCGCTCCAAGGGGCTCGCCAACGCCAAGGCCCACCTCGAGCGCGCGCTGCTCGTCCTCAACCCGCTCCCCTCCGCTCCGCCGCGCCTCAAGCTGCTCGCGCACTCCCTCCTCGCCAACGTCTACGGCCTCCTCGGTGCCGTCCCGTCGCAGAAGCACGCGCTCCGCCGCGGCCTCAGCCTCCTCGCATCCGCCTCCGCCTCGGGGCTTCTCCCCCCTGGCCCGGCCCTCCTCTGGACCAGTAACTTCCAGGCGCAGCTCGCCTCCGCACTCGTAGTCGACGGGGACGCCGCATCTGCTCTCACTACTCTGTCTGCCGGGGCTGCCGCCGCCGCCGATCTCAAGAGCCCCCAGCTCGACCTATTCTTCGCTGCCACCGCCCTCCACGTCCATTTACTCTGCTGGGAGGACAACGCCGCCGTTGAAGAAGCCGTCGCGCGCGTCTCCCAGCTCTGGGATGCGCTCACGGCCGAGCAGGTAAACTCAAGTTAGCTTTTTTTTTCTTCACCTCTTCATTTTTATGCTGCCTGTAGCAGTGAAGAGATATAAATTTTGTGTTTTGTTGCATGCCATCTTATGCTTATTGTATGCAGAAGGAGCATTGGGTTGGGCTGTTCTTCTACACGGAGCTGCTGCAGACTTTCTACCTGCTCAGGGTATGTGACTACAAGGCTGCCTCGAAGCATGTAGAGAGGCTGGACACTGCTGTTAAGAACGAGATGGAGAGGGGACATCGTATTAAAGAGCTTGGTACTGAACTCAGTGCAGTTGAGGGAACGCTAGCGCAGACCATGTTGAAGGAGAGAGAGAGGGTGGCTCTAGCGCATAAGCAGGGGCAGTTGAGAGCTCAGCTGCAAGCGTTGTGCGGGTATGACACATTGAAAGATGTGTTAGATTATGGGGACAAGTTACTGTTGGCACCACCGCCGATGCACGGAGAGTGGCTCCCACGGACTGCGGTGTTTGTGCTGGTGGATCTCATGGTCGTGATGGTCAGTCGGCCAAAAGGCATATTTAAGGAGTGTGGAAAGAGAATACATTCAGGACTACAGCTCATCCATGGTATGTGCTGTTGAATGCTAACTTATTTGAAGTATTGCTTCTGAAGATGATATGCTTATAGCTAACTACACATGTTATACAATTCAAGATAGCAGACACAGCTAGTTTACAACCATGGGTATCAAATAGTAGCCATTTTTTTTACTAAGTCCTGCTTTACAGGGAGGTGCTTATTAAACTCAACCGACAATACTGTGAGGGTTACAATTGTATTCCCTTCTAGGGTTTATTTTGTGAGGTGTTTGTGTGGTTTTATTAATTTCAGTATTTGATATAATTAACTGCTATTCTAGTAATCTCACAGCTATCTTTTTGTGGATGTTTTTTTTCGTACTACAAGGGCTTCTCTATTCATTATCATAATCGCTCTGCTTATCCTTGTGAACCAAATAGAATCTTCTTCACTTTTGGCCCATTCACTTCCTCGTTTCCTGTGGAGAACACATTATCACTACTCCCTCCATCCATATATATAGGGCCTAGCACGTTTTTCGAGACCGCCTTTGACTATCGATAAGATTAATAGTATATGAGATGTATAATGTGAAAATTATATCACTGGAAGCTCCTTTCACGTACGAATTTGACGGTATGCTTTGTGTAATATGTCATATATTATTGCTCTAGCATGTGGTCAAAATTAGCCTCAAAAAACGCGTTAGGCCCTATATATATGGATAGAGGGAGTAGCAATTTTGTATGCGATCCTCTCGTGTTCCAAGTCATCCCACTTCCACTCTCCCCTTTGAAATGCCACGATGCTGTTCATCTCAACGGGAGGGAACATCAATGTTTTAAATTGGTCTATGGAAAATAGCGGCGGGCCTCCAAATCAGGTATAGTGGGCTAAAGCGGGCTATTTGTGAAGACGACCATTTAGCGGCACCTTGCTGAAAAGGCTATAGCGGAGCTATAGCCAGCTATTGAAAACTATGGAACACTAGTAGAATGCCCGTGCGTTGCCACGGGCATTTGAAATATTTTGCTGAAGTTATATATAAATATAATGCATGTTAAATTTCACATGCATACAAAAGATAGCCAGTAATAATTGAAATCCACTTCACTTGAAATGGAAGTTGATAAAGAAGTAAGTACATAGAGAGCAACGATCCAACCAATAATCTGTAGTGAATTAATATTTACTTGATGGGCTTAAGATATTCTTAATATCAGAACTGGTATCTTTAGGTTCATACGCACAATATTTGAGCAAGTATAATAAAACTTCTTCCTCAACTCATAATCATCTTGCATAAGCAATATATATAGTTAGCACGAATATTTCACATGGAAGTTCTAAAAATGTGCAACGGAGAGTACTCATCGTGCAAACCGGACGAATCAAATCTTTACCGTTCCACGATAGCATAAAATCAAAAACAAAAGAGCGAGGCACATCCATGCAGTTGAATATATTAGTATTATCTTGAATATAGTGATAATAACAAAAATAAATGCTTGTACCTTGAATATTATGATAATGAAATATATAAATTTACCCGTCCATGCTCGTTGGAATACCAGCCGAAAATATACGTTGCCATCTAGATATATCAGAATTCCAGCTGGATTGCGCTATTTTGATTTTTGAGTGCGTCGTTGAATTCACTACATTTTTTTTTGTAATTTCACTAAATGTCTCAAAGTTTGAAACTATGGGGACTGTGTTGTATGAAGAGTCCAAACTGTATACAAGGCGGACCTTCTGCAGATTGTGGTGTCCATCGAAAGGTCTTTGTGAGGGTCCTCGCCCTAGATCCGGTGGCTGTCTTCAATGCAGAGTTGTGCAAATTACAGGCGATGACTTGAAGCAGAGGATGGTTGTGCACCGACAGCGGCCGTACATCACATGTACCTGCTGAGATCGTGGAAAAGTGGTGGCGCAACACATAAGGGACGTCGATGGCGATGCAATTCGAGCACCCAGTCTCAAGCTCTGGGGTGGAAGCGCACCCAGTCTCAAGCTCTGGGGTGGAAGCCTAGGTCTGACTTGTATATCAGTTATACCTAGCAATCGTGAGGTTTTTACGTCGTTACCTTGTTGAAGGCATTGTTCGGCTTGGACTGGTTCTTCAGGGTGAAAACCTAGAATCTCGCCTTCGATGGTTGGATCTGGTGTCTTCTTCTCTTGCAACCTCTTCTTCTCGACTTCTTGGTTCTGCCCTCAACAGAAACTTTATCATCTTTTCAGTTACTCCCTCCGTTCCAAAATAGATGACTCAACTTTGTACTAACTTTAGTACAAAGTTAGGTCATCTATTTTGGAACGGAGGGAGTACATAACAAGACACTTTAGCTAAAAAAAAGCTCCATCTGGTCAAACTATAAAGTTCATCTGGTCAAAGTATCAAAACAATATGTAGAGGCCCAAAATCTTGGTTGCCTTGCCAGTACGCACTCACAATGTAATGTTTAGCATACATAATTGATCCTAGCAGTCCCATGAGTGTACAGAAGGTTGTTTAGCTGCCAGCAGCATCAGTGCACCGATGAATGATGAGATTGTAGCATCTATATTCATGTAAGTCTCATTACTTGGTGATGCTCCATGAGAGAGATATGAACCCCACAAGAAGTTGAGAACTATCACCATAAGTATTGTTCCAACTAAAAACCAGATGGCAATATAAGGGTTATTAATTAATTATAAAGATGTAGACATTGATCAGTAGCCGAACAGTCAGAAATTTTGTTTAAAGAATGTTCAGCAAAGTCGACAATGCATGTAATAAAAAAAGGGCAACCCGGTGCATGTAGCTCCCGCTTGCGCAGGGTCCGGGGAAGGGTCCGACCACTTTGGGTCTATTGTACGCAGCCTTTCCCTACATTTCTGCAAGAGGCTGTTTCCAGCATGTAATACTGACATCTTAATTGTCAATAAAAAACAAAGACGTAACAAACTCCTATAGATGTTGATAAAACTACAATATAGTTTAGTCAAAACTGTATTATATCACTTTCTACCCATTCCTTACTGAGAAAGAATTAGTACAAACTATAATAATGTTAAAAATGAAGTTTCATGTGTCCAGAAGAAACAACTAAATACACCAATCTACTCTCACCGTAACCGACATCAACTCGGGAGTCAAAAGATTTTACATACACTTGCTACGATGCCTGTAATTCAGAGAATTAATACAGAAAGTAGATGGTTTCTATTTGTACAACACCTGTGTACATGTTTCCCCATGCTTGCAAGTTGCATTTGCTTACCCAGTAGAAGTGGCAGTATTTGCAGTGCAATAGAACTAACCTGATACGGCTTATTTGAGGGGACAACAACAACAACCAAGGCAGCGGCAGCGTCCAGGAGGAAGTCCTCGACATGTGACCTGGGAAGCGTCTTGGTCATTGCTCACGCTCGCCGGGACACACTGCCATCACCGTTGTCGTAGTCTTTGTTGATGGGGCTGCAGCTGGTCCCTTTCTACTTCCTACTTGATTCTATAATGGAGCCAGATTTGACCTGATTGCCTGTGTGTTGCAACGGGGGTCTAAATATTTAGGGGGTTAAATAATACAACAACAGAATCCCACATAGTTCTTCTATAGAGAACTTCAAAAACCCACCTAATCTCTATCATGCAGGGAAAGTATCAAACATACATATCTTCAGAATCCCCATACACATCAAGCAGCATTATCTCCCTTTTCTGACTATTATTAAATCATTCTTATTTCCTCCTACTCCAACCAAACTTGCCATGCCTATATCGTTCGAGCCAAGGGAACATTGTACTATGCAGAGTAGAAGATTAACACTCCATATTGAGAGAACAAATCAAGTTTAGTATAGGTGGTACCAGTGGCATGTTTGAGATCATGTCGTCTTAGAAGAACACGTAGTCCTTTGCCTCGTATATCTTTCCCTTGATGGATGGAGCTGAACATGACCTGAACTCTGCTCTCCTTTCCTGGTAATCTTTTGACTTTAACAAACTTGATGTGTACATGGTATTCATACTACTACTACTGTACAACATATAATTAATATTTTACAGTACGAAAATAAATTAAGTCAAGAGCCTAAAGAATGCTACAAAAATATCTAAATGTCCAAAGCGATGTTCTTAACTTATGGACGAAGCTCTTAACCCAGATGTAGATTTCAACGGTGCAGTTTTCATGCACAATCCTTCATATGTTTGCAAGAAAAAAATATCAATGAGCTTCTAGCTTCTACACTTTTGAAGTATAAACCACTTTTACTACTGAATCTAGCCTTTTGTAGCCAAACAAAGCTAGAAAACAAAGATTAGATGGCGGGAAATAAGAGTCCATCCACTTGCTTTGTAACATTAGCAGCCATGATACGCCAGTTTTCGGCTCAACTATTTGAAGTATAAACCACTTTTACTACTGAGTGCCAACTCGAGAAAAAATATACCATATGTCAGCTTACTACGTAGCAGTAAGCGTTAATTAAGAAGCAATATCACATATTGTGTAGCTAGAGGAAATAAACATATCAATCATGAAAGTTGACTATGTTATTCTTCCTGGGGGCATCCAGCCTAGTTGATAGCAAGAACTCTTCATGAACTCTTCTCCTTGTTGGTCACCTTTCCGCACATCACCTACGACATAGTCATAACCTGCACGGGCAAGTGCCAAAAACCCAAAGTTGAAGATCAAATTAAATTAATCGCCAAATAACAACTTGGAACTTGTGAAGAAGCACAAAATGCTAGAGTCGAGAAATACAGGTAGATTAATTATACTAAAGTTTTAAGATATTGAAATCTTTATGGTTTGATAACATGTGAATACAAATTTAAAAAGTTGTGGCAAGTCATACAACAGACAATTAAATTAGTCCAACAACTGATCCTCTATGTCCAGAGAGAGGGACGTTGTGTCGACAATCACAGCTACATGGAGGATTTCAACATGTTTAACTGAAAAACTCTGAGCATATTAACATCCTCGGAAGTCTGAATCTCCCCACCTTCCACTCTATGGCCATCATCTTCTATGAGATAAATCTAACTACTTCGCACGAAAGGTAGAATATAAACTCCAAACAGAAGCGCAGAATTAACATGTTCAAATCCTGCACTTTTATTTATGGGCAAAAGGTTCATGATCTAAACCCAGATAACTCTTGTGGGCAAGAAAGGGACCCATTTGTTGTTGCTTCTTTGTTTCTCTGATCAATTTTTGCTAGGACTGGACTAAAGAAGAGGTCATTTAGATTCAGATCCTAAATCCTTGCTTGTTGTAGAACCCCTCTCTGAATTCCAAACTTTTTGCAAGAGCAGTCATTGTACATCATAGTTTACCATGTGATTCATCGGGAAAATAGAAATGGAAAAATGCCATGCTGCAAACATAATATAACTGAACGTCTGATTGTCATATACAATAGGGCTTATAAGACATATAGCTCTAATATTATCATTTTGCAGAAGGAAAGGCTTTAGACTTTTAGTCCATTAACATCAAAAGATAGCATTACATTTAGATAAGTAGTACATGAATAAAAGGGAAGCAATATACATAAATAGCAAGATATTCTATGAACACACACACACATCAGGTTTCTGATGGTCCACACAGCATCAGAAATAGCAATATATATCTGTCGTTTTGATCAATTGAGAAAGCCACAACCTCCTGAAAGAGCATGATCCGTGAATTGCCGCAGCTAGCCACTGCAAGAAAAGAGGAGCACAGTAGCACGACAACTGCCGGTGACCCAAGTGTAATGGAACAAACCTGATAACGATGCTGCCAAGTTCCCTGAGGCATGAAAAAAGCATTCGAGGCATGGTCGTGCTAGTTGGGTCTCCTCGACTGCAAAACGGTGTAGCGACGGGAAGGAACCGGCGCCGCTAGATGCAGAGGTTGGGTCAATATGGCCTCCGGCCGCGACGCCGGCGAGGACAAGGGCGAACGTAGCCGCGCGGTCAGGCGCCGCCGCCGCCGGCGAATCGCAAGTTACCTGCAGCACAACAAAGACGCAAGTATGTTCAAATCGTAAGTCCGTCAAGACTGACCGACCTCAAGAATCGGGGGTAGAGGTAAGGGGAACACGAACTGAGATGGAGAGTGTGGGAGAGCATTGGGGCGTGGTCGGCGGCCAAATCGGCACCATATTAGCGACGGTAATGAGGCCAGGAGCTCTCGCCCACGCTCTCCTCGTCGCCCGCGATGGGAAGCGTGAGGCATCGTTGATGGCGGATCCGGATGATGCCGATTTCCAATGCCGCCCGCGAGATGGGAAGAAAACTAACTGCCGGCGTCGCCGCTGCACTTTGCTGGAGGGCCACTGCAGCTACAGCCGCTGGCAGGGGCAGTAGTGGAGGGCGCCACCCCACAGCTTGCACCCCGCGCCGGGAACATCCGGAGATGTGGAGTAACCGCCGGTGGCCGCCAGGTCGCATGATATTGCAGCTGCGAGAGATGTCGATCCCGGACGGCGGCGGCGGCGTCTTCTCTGGTGGGAGGTCGGCGGCGGCGATCTCGTGCATCGGCGGCAGGAAGATCGTACGTAGGCGGTGGCTTCTCCTCTGGGAGTTCGAGGGGATTGAGGGGAGCGGCGTTGTATGGTTTTTTTGGGTGCGTGCCTAGGGACCCTAGAGGGGGGACGAAAAAAACCAGCGAAAAAAAACGGTTGAAAGTGGTGGGACGAAAATAAACCGTGGATACTATTCTACCAACTCAGACATTAGGAGTAGAGATATCAATGATAAGTTTGTTTTATTGTTCGTTCATATGAGCAACAGATCTATAAAGGTTTCAGCATTTCTTGATACATGTCTACAGCAAGAATGCAGTGACAGCAATTCTCATATGAGAAGTGTGAACTTTCCCTTTTCTCAACAACAATCCTTACAAGGTGGTGGTTTTAATTTTTGTTTGACAAGTTGAGATTGATCAGTGAAGGGGAGCCTTGGCGCAGTGGTAAAGCTGCTGCCTTGTGACCATGAGGTCACAGGTTCAAGTCCTGGAAACAGCCTCTTACAGAAATGTAGGGAAAGGCTGCGTACTATATACCCAAAGTGGTCGGACCCTTCCCCGACCCTGCGCAAGCGGGAGCTACATGCACCGGGCTGCCCTTTTTTTTTTTTTTTTTAAGTTGAGATTGATCAGTACCATTTATCATGATCTGGTAAGATCTTCAGCCAACCTTAGGATGATGTTTGGTTTCATCAAATGCTACTTGGCTGATGTGACATCCTAGCTTAGAAGGAATGATAGACTGCTCATATGAACAAGGTGCACCTTCTTTTCCGGGAGCTCATCTCCAAGAACCTCTGGTTAAGTGTGCTTGGCTTGGAGCAATTTGGGGATGTGTAACCGGCTGGGAAGTTCTTCCCCATTGCGCACGAGTGAGGACAATGTGTGGAGTGTTGGTCTGTGAGGCCAGTCTAGATCTTGCTACGAGTAACGATTGCTGGTCTGGGTGAGAGGTGGGGTGTTACAGCTGACCTTTGGGTTTCACAATATTCCATGTCCATTTTTCTTGTTGAAGCAAACTCCATGAAGGTGCCTATGTGAATGTTGTGACATAAATGGATGAGAGGCATATATAAATGGGAGTGGCCATGTTGATGCAAATGGTGGGTTTGAGATACATGACGTAGTTAAGCGGAAAGGCTGAAAATGACGGGAAATGAGTCTTTGACGTTAAATTGAATATTTTGATTTTAACTTTATTGGATGATTATTTTAGGCCTTACTAAACAAGTGTTACACAAAATAATGAAATCTTGTTTTACATTTTAATAAAGTCCACTTTGCAACCTTTTTTAACCCTTGCCAAAGTTCACGTTACAACCTTCAATTCCTAAGCCATTTATTTTTATCCCAAACCCAGCTATAGAAAACCTACACCATTAGGTCTTACATTAAACAAGTGTTTCACAAAACAATGAAATCATGTTTTACTTTTTACAATAAAGTCCACTTTACAACCTTTAACTCTTGCCAAAGTTCACGGTACATCCTTCAACTTGTAAGCAATTTATTTGTTACGCCAAAACATGAAAATCTATTCAGTTTAGCCCCTTGGTCCAATCTCAGGTGGCTTTGTGCTGATTCAGATTCCACATGGTGGACAGCTGGCACAACTAATCCACGACAGCCGTGGCCCTATCTCTCTTCTGTCTCCCATGGCCATTTCTCTTCTTACTTTCCCCGACCCGAGCTAGCCCAAATCTCTAACCCTGCAGCCACAAGATTTTCCAAGGCAACAGTGAATATCTTCCAGGATATGATGCAGGTTGCGAGATTGAAAAGATGACAGGCAGGCTTGAGTTGGGGAGAGTGACAATATAGTTAAAGTCGTGCTTAAGAGAAGAGAAAGTCACTTGAGAGATGAGTGAGAGAGAGGGGGTGAATGGGTTTCATAGTTTGGGGTCAAAAATAAATGGTTTAGTAGTTGAAGGTTGTAATTTAAACTCGGCAAGATTTCAAGGTTATAGTGTATCTTTTCTACTTTCTACGTGCTGATTATATGCATTTGATAACATAGCTGTCGCCGCCTTTTAAAATTAAACCTGGCGTGATTTTGTAAAAATAAATAAATCCTCAATTGATCAGCACCACAGCGTCCAAATTTACATTAGCTCCCTGCATACCAGATTTATTGTCCATGTATGCCTCATGAAACGTCAAACATGGTACACCTTCAATCCATCACCGGAATTTGCAAGGAGTAACCTCGACCCGCATGTACCACCTGTTGAGTAATCAAGGGCAGTAAATGCATTGATACATGTTGACCTTGCATAAGCTAATAGTAACCTTTCACCATGCATTTTTTTCTTGGATATTTTAAACATGATCTTATATATATTGTGTCTATGTTAAAGCTGAAATATATAGAAACTTCTGTATATCTATAATTTACTGGGCATTCACATTGTTTCACAGAGGAACTCTCGAAGCTTGGGATCGTCGATGGTGTGACAGGTACTGATAATAACTTCAGTTATTTTCTACGAACAAATTTTATTGTGTACAACCATATTTTAGAGCTGACACTTAATGCATGACCCTGGTTGGATCCATGTCATTCTACTACTGTGTAGTTCCACAGTCCACACACTTTTTCCTTTCTTTGGTTAAGCAACATAAGCTCAAATTTTTCTAGAGAATATGCAAGAGTTTTTCATATCTTTCCATGAAGCTGGAAAAGCAGTTTAGATGCAAGAACATCTGCACCAAAATGGCGAGACATGGTAATGGAAGTCAAATGTCAATCCCGAAAAAGAGCACTAAGCCTAGGAGGCTGCTCCTACAGTGGCTCAAAAAACAAACTTCCAGCCCTTGCTTCTTCTGCCTCATCTTTGATCTACTACGTAACTTTTACCAAATCGTGATGGTCATTCTCAAAATCACGCCTTTCAGAAACAATCTTAAGTTGAGCTGATACTGTGAGTTGTCACTGTTCTTGTTGTCTTATGTGCTGGATATGCATGATACCTTATCCTGCTGGAGTTCCAATGTGGCAATCCTATGCAGACTAAATCAATTGTGATATGTTTAACCCTTTCTCATGTGGTCATATGTTTTTTTTTTTGAACTTTCTTCCTTTTTTTTTCCTTTTAAGAAAACGGAATTTGTAGCTCCTAGCTTGTCAATCTTTGCCCCTGCCAACTAAATCATGCATATCAGTCATGGGCAATTAATTTTGAATTTGGCGTGAACTACTTCATACCAGACATTTCTCTAACTCGCTGGGCTGCTTTAACGAATTCAATCTTCGGAATATCTATATGTCAATGAATACTTCCCTGATTTGCTCTCAAACAATGATCTCTCCCTTATATGCAACAACTGTAGCAAAACCTTACCCGTTTCTTCCACTGCCACTCCATTAAATTTCTCATGTTATATTTTTCCGTGATACCTCTCTTTATCCTCATCTTCTTTTTCCACCCTCTCAGCGCTGGGCTCCCATTGAAGCACCAAATCTGCACCACATCATAACCTCATGATTGTTTGCACCAAGACCACCCAATTTGATGGCCATGGGCGGCGCTAAGTACCTAGATGAGTAATCTTTCCAGACAATTTTGCCTCCAACTTCTTTGCCAGCACCAGGTGCTGCCCTAGCTACAACTGCCCGCCGGTCATCAAGAAGGGGCAAGCTGGAGCTTGCCACAACCACCCAACTGTTTCTTTTGAGTTTCTATGGAAACTGGTAGTACACATCTCGAGATCCACTGCCATGTAGTCTATTCATTGAGGACCATCGATTACCATGTTCCATCGATTATCAATTGTTCTGTCGTATATAAAGAACTTTCTCGTAAATATTTTGTGCGTCGCAGAAAAAAAAATCTTCACTAACTGCATAAGAAATTATTATTTTACTGTAGTATTGTGCTTCTGTTACCTTAACCTCATTTAATTTTTTGTCATTATATATGCAGAGGGAGATTTGGAACACTCAACTATGTGGACGGCCGGGTTGTACTTGATGCTTTTACTTCAGTTTCTCGAAAACAATGTAGCTGTAGAACTGACGAGATCAGAATTTGTTGAAGCCCAAGAGGTACATAGAACAGCATATCCATATTTTTTTACTAATACATAGGATGACTGCTCAAGGTTGCAAGTTTGCAACCATTCTTCGGTATTCGTCTATGTATATGCTTTTCAAATATACTTGTCCATTTTTTTAAGGGCATCCCTGCCAATCTGTTTACTGAAACTAATATGTCTCGCGATATGTTGAGCTATTATATATTTTTATTGGGTTTGATATAAGCACATCTTGTCTGGTATAATAGGTCCAGTAATTGTGCCAGATACATTTCTTTCCAAACATCAGATCTATATATCTTATGGTTATTCAGCTAACCCTTTATTATCAATTCGTCATTGTTTCTGTAGGCTTTAGCACAGATGAAAAATTGGTTTACTCGTTTCCCAACGATTCTCCAAGGTTGTGAGAGCACAATTGAAATGCTAAGGGGACAGTATGCACATTCTGTTGGCTGCTTTGACGAGGCTGCTTTCCACTTCCTTGAAGCATTGAAGGTATTTTTTTCCTCTCGATATGCCACTCCACAGCAATGTTCAGGATATCGGTATCTGGTACCATATCGGTTGGGTGCTGAGTGGGGATAAATAGGCGAATTTTCCAGTAAGGGCTATTTGGTGTCCCACCGAGTAGCGATTAACTGACCGAGATGCTGATTAACCGGCCGATATTTGGAACAATGCTCCACAGTATGTTTCTTTGCATGCTCTCTGCCATGCATTTCCTAGTCTCCTCTTGTATGCTACCAAACACATTAATATTCTGTGGGGATTCTGCACGCTGCACCTTCAACTGTGCTTCATGTGATTAATGATGTAAAAAGCTAACAACATCCGGTCATTGGTTACGTGTACAATGTGATCTACAATCAGGTTTCCAGTACAACAACAACAACAACAGCAACAACAACAACAACAACAACAACAACAACAACAAAGCCTTTAGTCCCAAACAAGTTGGGGTAGGCTAGAGGTGAAACCCATAAGATCTCGCGACCAACTCATGGTTCTGGCACATGGATAGCAAGCTTCCACGCACCGATACTCCAGTACTTCAGATCTCTCTTTACGGACTCCTCCCATGTCAAGTTCGGTCTACCTTAGCCTCTTTTGACATTATCAGCATGCTTTAGCCATCCGCTATGCACTGGAGCTTCTGGAGGCCTGCGCTGAATATGCCCAAACCATCTCAGACGATGTTGGACCAGCTTCTCTTCAATCGGAGTTACCCCAACTCTTATCTCGTATATCATCATTTTGGACTCGATCCTTCCTTGTGTGGCCACACATCCATCTCAGCATGCGCATCTCCACCACACCTAACTGTTGCACATGTCGCCTTTTAGTCGGCCAACACTCAGCGCCATACAACATTGCGGGTCGAACCGTCGTCCTATAGAACTTGCCTTTTAGCTTTTGTGGCACTCCCTTATCACAGAGAATGCCAGAAGCTTGGCGCCACTTCAACCATCCGGCTTTAATTCGATGGTTTGCATCTTCATTGATATCTCCATCCTTCTGCAGCATTGACCCCAAATATCGAAAGGTGTCCTTCTGAGGCACCACCAGTCCTATTATACTATAGCTAGCCATCTTTTAGTCAATATTCTATGCGTCCCAAGTCCGCTGAAGTACATACATCTATCAAGGAATGTAGATTTTTATATATTAGGCCAATTGTTCTTATGTTCTACTGCAACCTATCCAGCCCTTTTCTAATTAAAGAAATACATTTTTTTCAGCTGACAGAGAACAAATCAATGCAATCTATGTGCCAAGTTTATGCGGCAGTCTCCTACATTTGTAAGGGTGACGCGGAATCATCTTCAGAGGTAAAGTAGGATTTTATATCACTCCTACATACCTGTCTTTTTCTGTATCAAGCCAGCTAATACAACTAAATGTTGCCTCACCTTTTTGGCTGTTTAGGCACTAGAATTGATCGGTCCTGCTTACAGAACCATGGACTCATTTGTTGGGGTACGAGAGAAGACCTGTATCATTTTTGTTTACGGACTTCTACTTATGAGGCAGCATAATCCACAAGATGCACGGTGAGATATGATATAGTACTAAGTAGTGAAAATTAGTATAATGACTGCAGTGTAATGAATGTATTGTGCATCACTATAGTTTACATTTAGGATGAGTAAAAACGAAATTCAAATGTTTTAATAGATGTATAGAAATGATGACTATAAAGCGTAAAGGTAAAGAAGAGTTGCTTCACTTTTTTTTTATTTCACATCTCTCATTTAAGAGGGAGGGAAGGGTATATGATTTTTTTCCCAATACTCCCGGAAAAAAAAGATTTTTCTTCTAGGGTTTCATATTTGTATTTCTCCTCTAGGGTTCCATATTTGTCCTCTTGAACTTTAAAGTTCATTTGGAATTGGAATGGCAAAATTGGAGATCCCCTCTGTCGTGACTGGATATATAATTGTTTTCAATTTTTTAAAAGCCCACATGATCTCGATGCATTAAACATATGGTCACTTAGAAACAGAAGTTATACCACCATGTAGCTAATGTTCTGCATTATTTGTTTCCCACGGGTGTCTGCCACATTTCATTTCCTCTTTTACGTTGAGCGAACTCTCGGCAAGTTTGCAGATAGTCAATTTCTATGTTGTTAATATGAAATGTTTCTACCTGATGCAGGGTCCGCCTTGCAAGTGGTTTGAGAATAGCGCACCAACAGTTGGGTAACATCCAATTGGTTTCTCAGTATTTAACAATATTAGGTACATTAGCACTTCAGTTACACGACACTGGACAAGCCAGAGAGATCTTGAAGTCATCGTTGACGTTAGCTAAGACACTTTATGACATCCCAACACAAATCTGGATCTTGTCGGTATTTACAGGTATGTCCTCAAGGTTACATTGATTTCTTCACAAGGCGATTGAAAATTTCATTTCCTTCCGTAGGCTGGTTGTTTAATCTCTTGGTATGCATTCTTGTTGTGACTGTCAATTTATCGAATCGCTGGATGTTGATGGCAACTGATATCTTATTTTCAGAGTTATATCGAGAACTGGAAGAAAAGGAAAATGAAATGGAGAATTCAGAATATGGAAGTAAGAAAGAGATCGATCTGCAGAGAAGACTGGCTGAAGCTCGTTCTCGCGCTTATCACCAGGAGCTGGTATGGTACCACAGCTTTGATTGAAGTTGATCCATTGCCTTGTTATATGGAAGTCTGGACAATTTTATTAGACTCTTCTGTCACCGAAAAAAACATGGAACACATTTATGCAAGGAGTTGAAGTTGAAGTTGTGTTTCAGGTGGAGAAAGTGAGGATCGAAGTCGAGCCGCTGCACGACTTGTTCCAGAAGCATAACGATATGTCGGGCCCGCCGGCAAATGATGACCTTGACATCCCAGAATCAGTGGGGCTGTCCACTCCCCAGCCCTCGTCTGTGAGAAGGCTGGTCGATTCAAGCTCAGTAAGGCGCAGCACAAGGAGGCGGGTGTCGTGAGTCATGCTGTCTGTCCATCGGAGTGAATCTCCATGCTCCCCATAGAGAGCATGCTGGACATGTTAGCCTATAGGTCTCTCAGTTGTTGTTATTAAGTTTATTATTAGTTAATTGTACACCGCTGTAGCTTCATCTTCTGTTAACAATTACTAGCAAAAGAGATCATGCGTTGCACCAAGAGAGAAATTCCACAGGCCCCTAACCCAATAATCATGACTCAAGCCCCCCATAGGTAGGTTCAGGTTCTTTATTTCAACACATGGTATCTCATCTGTGTTGATGACAATCACAACGCGTTTGAATGTGGTCAATCTTAAAGCGTCTCTCTCAGCATAATATGAGAACCTTGCTTTTTTTTCCTGCAAGGTTTTGATGAGGCGCGCATGCGTGGTTGTAGATGACTTGTTTTGTCTTCAATCTGGTTTTGTTGAGGCGTTCATGTCCAACCCGGTTTGGCACCGGTACGAAAGAAAGACGGGTCATGCGCTATTGATCAAGGTTGCATCCTAAATACTATTTAAAAAAATATTTTAACAGATAAAATAATATCATATTTAGATTTTACACATTTTTTAATCAAAATTCATGTATAATATATTAAATTTAGAGTTAGAATTTAAAAGATAGGATACAGATATTATTAAAAAGCGTTTGATACGGACCGCCGTTTAATTTATCGGAATTACAATGGGGGTAACTACAGGGTGAAAACGTGACTTAAAAAAATAGGATCGTTGGTTGATTCATCAAAAGTACAGTTTTTTTTGCAAAAACTAAAATTTAACTTAAACCAGGACCGCACATTGATTAACAGAAACTATATGAGGGGTTATGCAATTAAAATATTTTTTAAATAGTATTTAGGATGCAACCTTAATCAAGCGTATAAGTGGTGTTAGAGTTGTGTCGAATATTGTGTACAATGTATGTTACAATTGGGCTTGTAGTTGTATTGTGTTTAGATATGATATGGAGTCGTGTCCTGGTAGGATACTTGTATCCTAGACCTCTCATATATATAGTGAGGGTATACACATGATGTAGCCTATGCCAACATAATAGCACAGGAACACAGAGGAAGCTAGCGGCATGTGCTAGCGTCCAGGGCGACCGGGTGCGGTATTGTAGCAGTGTCATGGGGAGGAGCGTCCATAGTTAGGCCCCGGGGATGTAGCCATATCGATGAACCTCGTTAACAAATCTTGGTGTCATGCTCGTGTGATTGCTTGGTCCTCAGATGGTCGACGATGACCTTGGATTTATTCTAACTGGTGGAATCATGATTCTAGAATAACTAAAAACAGAAAACTTATATGGTTGATGGTCATCGACAGATCAAACGGCAGGGCGTTTCAGTGCACATGCGCCAGTACTGGTATAGGTTCTGATGATGATGGCATGGTTGTGTTGCCCTTTGTTGATATCAGCTTTTGGCACGACATAAAGCGTAATCAAAATGCCTTCAAATAAAATGTACCAAATATGAAACATATCCGTATGGTTAAAATGAACAACTTTGATATCCGGGTCATCGTCATCCGATCTCATCTCAGGGGTGGAAGATGTGCTTGGAGTGCTTAGATTTGTCATTCGGAGTACTATTTGTCCGATTACGCCTCAAGACGATCCCAGATGAAACAGTGTTCTACATGAATTATCTTGGTCTCGTCGAGGTGATCAATTTTGATATTTGAATTATCTCAATCTGAGATTGTATGCAAAAGTTACAGCCAAACATACGCCCTACTACAGTGGATGGCCGGATTGTCCAGGTTGGAAACCGAACCATCCGTCTAAAGATTGGACGAAAGGCCCAGACGTCTGGGCTATTATTCGGGCAGGATCCGGGATGGAACCCGGGCAATTAGGCAAACGCCCGACTTGGAGTCCGGACATCCGGGCAATAACTCACGTTTTTCTCTAGTGTAGAAATTGGAAAACAAGCAAAGCCACCCTCAAGATTATCTCGAATCAAAAAAGTTCAACATGAAAGATGTTCTTCTCGCCGGAATGGATAAATTTGCTTTTGGGTGCATCTCCATCCGAGACTGTATGTGGTCTATGGGTCCCCAAAACCGAACTGCCGTCTCAGACCTACCTAATTCGGGTTTGATTAATTTTGGGAGGATTTGGAGTCCTTTTCTTGTACGAGAAGTCCATCCACCTCATAAATACATGAGAGATGACGGCCGATTAACAACACACAATCGACAAACACATCTACCACATTTTATCTTTCCTTTTCTGCTTTACCCTAGTTCTTCTTCTTCTTCTTCTTCTTCTTCTTCTTCTTCTTCTTCTTCTTATCGTTCTTCTTGTTGCAGGGCAGCGAGCCATGAGGCCCTTAGAGCAATCAAGTCGGTCTAGGGCAGCCCATAGCCATCGCACACCCTGATGGGGTCCCTCCCAGCCAAGGCGTCTGGGGTTTCGGGTCTACATATGCGCTCGCCGGATAGCTTGCGCACCGTGCTTCCGGTTGGGTCTCCTTCAACATTAGCCGCAGTGCATCACCCTCGGCGTCGAGGGTATACAACGACATGTTTGTTGTAGCGACCAGACCTCAAACAGTCTGATCTCTATGCATCAGTGTCATCCCTGGATCGGTAATGCTGACACACACAGTACTTGAAGGATTTATAACAGAGTAGCAATCACACACTTATTACATCGAATGTCTCAAAAGAGAACTTATTACAATAAATATGGCTTAAGGCCATCTAATAACGATAACAGCGGAAGACTTGGAAGATAAGCGAGTCCATCAACTCCAACGGCATCACTGAGTATAAGATCACGTCCTAAGACACCTTACTCGTCGTCTGAAAAGTCTGCAACATGAACGTTGCAGCCCGAAAACGGGTCAACACATGGAATATGCTGGCAATGTAACACATAGAAAGTAATGAACAGAATAATGCTATCACTGCATGCATATATGGCTAGTGGAAAGCTCTACGGTTACAGTTTTGCATAAAGCCAATTTTTCCCTACAACAAAGGAATAAATTTTATTTAACTATCATGGTGGTTGTTAAACATTGAGAAGGTTCCTCCAACTCAATCCCAATTAAGCATCATTATTAACCCAACAAAATTAAATTAAGTAACATGATGAGATTCACATGATAGTCCAGGTACTAGATACTCAAAACGTCCATAACCGGGGACACAGCTAACCATGATTAGTTTATACACTCCGCAGAGGTTTGCGCACTTTTCCCCGCAAGACTCGATCTCCTCCGTTTGATTTCTCGCACTACATGGTGTTTGAGAAATGGATGACCGAGACATAGTCTTTCAGAAGCATTAACTCTTTACTCTGGGTAGACAGTACCAACCTACATCCCCTACATCTGCTAGTCTACCACTGAAAGAGGTCACACAACATACTCAACTATGCTAGAGCCCATAGTAGCTTGCGGCTGCACACGGAAGTTTCTAGCATGAATAATCTCATGATCCCTTTGAGCTTGGGTGGCAGTCCATAGGAGAATCACACGGTACCCCGGGATTTCCAAAAATACAGGCAACACTGGGTTCCCCAGGTGCCTCAATCCACCCAGATGTGAATTTAAGTTACCACCTTAAGTAAACCATTAAATTAATAATCTCACATCTGTCATGGATACACTCACGCAATCCACGTCTACTAGCATAGCATAGCAATATAAGCAAACGTAGAAGTAACTCCCAAAGGTTGGTAATAAAACAGGTAATAGGTTCTACCTCATCTACTTCCCAAATCCCACATATTAAAAAGATCCTAATCATGCAACTATTTGAGGATTTATCTAATGCAATAAAACTAGGTAGTAAAGAGGTATGATCAAAGTGTTACTTGCCTTGCGGATGATCCGTGAAACCTAGAGACTCGTTGTAGTAAGCGGCGCACTCCGGGTACTCTATCGCAAACAAACAAGCATACAATAAGCACTCAACTAATGCACGTGTAAGACTCAAATAAGATATCTAACCAGAAAGTTCAACTTAAGAACTCCGGTTTGCAAAAAGAATCAAATCAAACGAAGCAACGAAACTCAAACGGCGAAAGAAACATGCTTCATTTTACTAATCTGGACCTAAGTCAAATTTTAAGGTAGCAAAAACTTGTTTGAGTAGATTAAACGGAAAGAGGGTTTCGATACGAAACTCTAGGCGCTTGAATCGCCTGATGCCGATAAACGTGCGAAAAGTTATACTAGAACGAAAATCGGATCAGAAATCGCGATCGGAAATAACCGCGGAAAATCCGAGAAAAAGAAAAAACAAACGAACAGGCTAACGAACGAACGTTCGCTGTCTGCGGCTAAACGACGAAAACCGTTCGTTAAAATGAACGTACGGACGAACGTCTGCAAAATAAACTAAACCGAAAAATAAACCGAACCGGATCTAAAAAACGGATCTAGGGTTTCGAGAAAAAAACGATCGGTTTTTCTTGTGAAAACTGAGGCGGCGGCGGCGGTCGGCGGCGAGGTGGACGGCGGCGGGGTCGGCGGCGTCGGCGGGCAGCGGCGGCGGCGGATCGGGGCTAGGGTTTCGGTGGGGTGGGCGGCTGGGCTGGCGGGGCGGCCTCCCGGCTTATAAGGGCCGGCCGGGCCAGGAGTCCAGGGCGGACACGGCCCGGTAGGTCGGTTCATTTTTTTTTAAAATAATTCGGACGCACAGAAAAAGAAATAAAAGAAATACTAAACGGACTCCAAAAATCCCGAAATAAATTTTCCCCTCTAAAAATAAGCCGGACAAGGTGAATATTTATTTGGGCCCTAAATACATTTTTTAAAAACACGCATTTTTCCCAATTCAAATAAAATAGCGATAAAACTCTGAATAAAATCTTTATTTGATTTTATTATTAAATCTCCAATATTTCTTTATTTTGGTAAAGTCATTTTATTCCCTCTCTTATTTTTATAAATTGAAATATTTGAAGATAAAATAATTTAAAATCAAATGATCCTATTTTCAGAATTTGAGAAAACTCAAATATGAAAATAACGAAATCCCCAACTCTCTCCGTGGGTCCTTGAGTTGCGTAGAATTTCTAGGATCAGGCCAAAATGCAATAAAATATGATATGCATTAAAAATTTGGGATGTTACAAACCTACCCCCCTTGAGATGAATCTCGCCCTCGAGATTCGGGTTGGCTAGAAAATAGGTGAGGGTGGTCCTTCAGTAGATCTTCTTATCGCTTCCAGGTGGCTTCATCCTCTGTATGGTGGCTCCACTGAACTTTGCAAAACTTGATAACCTTGCTGCGGGTGACTCGGCTGGCATATTCGAGAATCTTGACTGGTTTCTCCTCATAGGTCAAATCACTATCCAACTGAATCGCTTCCAGTGGCACTGTATCTCTCAGCGGTATATCAGCCATCTCTGCATGGCACTTCCTCAACTGGGAAATGTGGAACACATCATGAACTCCTGACAATCCTTCGGGCAATTCCAACTTGTAAGCAACTTCTCCCATATGCTCCAAAACTTTGTATGGTCCCAAAAAACGTGGTGCTAACTTTCCCTTAACTCCAAAACGCTTAACTCCTCGAAGTGGGGATACACGTAGATAAACTCTGTCTCCGACTTCGTATACTGTCTCCTTGCGTTTAGAATCTACATAGCTCTTCTGCCTGGACTGGGCTACCTTGAGCCTATCGCGAATCAGCTTCACCTTCTTTTCAGATTCTTTAATCAAATCTGGTCCAAACAACTGACGGTCTCCAACTTCATCCCACAACAACGGTGTCCTGCACCTCCTTCCGTACAAAGCTTCGAAAGGGGCCATCTTCAAACTGGATTGATAACTGTTGTTGTAAGAGAACTTTGCATATGGCAAATTGTCGTCCCAACTCGATCCATAATCTAGCGCACAAGCTCTTAGCATGTCCTCCAGAATTTGATTGACTCTCTGGGTCTGTCCATCTGTCTGCGGATGAAAGGCCATACTAAACTCTAGCCCGGTACCCAAAGTTTCGTGCAACTGATTCCAGAACTTTGAGGTAAACTGGGTTCCTCTATCTGATACAATGGTCCTTGGAACTTCATGCAGACATACGATCCTGGTCATGTACATCTTTGCCAACTTAGCACTGGTGTAAGTGGTCTTCACTGGGATGAAATGAGCTACCTTCGTCAAACGATCGACTACAACCCATATCGAGTCATAGCCTGAACAAGTCCTGGGCAATCCTGTGATAAAATCCATGCCTAGGTTATCCCACTTCCATTCGGGTATCGGTAATGGCTGTAGCAATCCTGCTGGCTTCTGGTGCTCTGCCTTCACTCTTTGACATACATCACATACTGCTACATACTCCGCAATATCCTTCTTCATTCCGGTCCACCAGAAAGTGTCCTTCAAATCCAAATACATCTTGGTATTTCCTGGGTGAATCGAATACGGTGAATCATGGGCCTCCTACAGAATCAACTTCCTGATTTCCGGGTCATTAGGCACATAAACACGGTCCTCAAACCATAAGGTATCGTGCTCATCCTCACGAAATCCTTTAGCTTTTCCTTTGCTCATCTTCACCTTTATATCGACGATGTCCTTGTCAGTCTTCTGAGCGTCTCTGATCTTATCCATCAAAGTAGACTGAATCTTCAATGCTGCTACATAGCCTCTCGGAACTATCTCCAAACATAGCTCGCGAAGATCCTCGGCTAACTCCTTTGGTAACTCTCCGGTCAATAGTGTGTTGACATGGCTCTTGCGGCTCAATGCATCGGCTACTATGTTAGCCTTTCCAGGGTGATAATGTAATCTCATATCATAATCCTTAATGAGCTCCAACCATCTCCTTTTCCTGAGATTCAATGCCTTCTGTGTGAAGATGTACTTCAAACTCTTGTGATCCGTGTACACCTCACAATGGTTTCCGATGAGAAAATGTCTCCATGTCTTCAATGCATGCACTACGGCTGCTAACTCCAAATCATGTGTAGCATAATTCAACTCATGAGGCTTAAGCTATCGTGAGGCATACGAAACAACTCTTCCTTCCCACATAAGCACTGCTCCAAGTCCTTGACGAGAAGCGTCGCAATATACTTCATAATCCTTGTTCTGATCTGGCAGAATCAACACTGGTGATGAAACCAAACGTTTCTTCAACTCCTGGAAACTGGCCTCACATTCCTCAGTCCATTTGAATTTGGTGTCCTTCTTCAACAACTCCGTCGTGGGCTTCGCAATCTTCGAGAAATTCTCGATGAACCTGCGGTAATATCCTGCGAGTCCCAGAAAACTCCGGATCTCTCCAACTGACGTGGGTGCCTCCCAGTTTGTCACAGTGACAACTTTTGTGGGGTCTACTGCTATTCCTTCTCCGAATATAACATGTCCGAGGAATCCAACTTCCTTCAACCAAAACTCACATTTGCTGAACTTGGCATATAACTGATTTTCTCTGAGCTTCCCGAGTACCAAACGCAAATGCTCCTTATGCTCCTCCTCATTCTTCGAGTAGACCAAAATATCATCAATGAACACCACAACAAACTTATCTAGAAACTCCATAAACACCTTGTTCATCATGTTCATGAAATAGGCAGGTGTGTTAGTCAGACCAAATGACATAACGATATACTCATACAACCTGTACCTGGTGGTAAAAGCCGTCTTTGGTATATCCTGCTCTCGAATCTTCAGCTGGTGGTATCCTGATCTCAGATCGATCTTGGAAAATACCTTAGCTCCTTGCAATTG